>JAAEAF010000090.1:0-372423 GCA_011037195.1 Triatoma infestans | reverse complement strand
ATATAAGACATCATACCATTATTTGCGATTGAGGATTTAATTCTGTTGGTAATGCAAAGGAGCAGCTTAAGAAGTTATCCTAATAATTCTTCTCATTTATAACGGTATTTTGCTAGAGTTATTCATTTATCTATATTATACACTAATTGTAATCAACAAGAGATAAACAGTCGTTTGACCGGCGACAATTCAAGCTTTACTTGTTAATTACACAATTAAAACGTTGCTTGCAATCGAGCTCGAGGACTGGGCTGACCACCTATTCAGGCATCTTAGCGCAGGAACCACCTCATTCAATTATTCCTAATATTCTTAGTACTCCTAGTTCGTGAAACTAGTCATCCTTCCATTGCAGTTACTTGCCACATCCGCCCATTGAACAGCATCCGTCTCATGAATTTTACTACTCACTATTCCACTTTGAAATTTAAGAATAAAAATGTAATCTATCTTCGTCCATTTTGTAAAACATTAAAAAGGCGAAATAATACAATTATAAAACTTTATATATTATAAATTATAAATGTATTATAAAACCCTCTAAGGACTGAAGGTGGGCGAATGGAATAAGGCCGACACTCTTACTCGTGGCATGGCATACATGCTGCATAAACTTATAATTGAACTGTGAAACTTATGCTGTCCTTCTCATCGATTGCTTCCGGACAGCGTTCTCTCCTAACAGTCAGCACTGGCTATCACCGGACAGTGAATTGTAGAGGCTTCTTGGAATAACCATTCTCTAACCCCTTGTAAGAGGTGGTTTGGGTGGGTCGGCTTGCTTCTTTATGGGTCTCGTTTAGGGGCGGTTTGAATGATAGCTGTGGAGGGATTCACTATTATCACTGGATCTTTTATCAGGTTCCTTGAAACGTCGCTATATTTGACCCATAGTACACCACCATCATTTGAACTTGGCCAAGGATTTTGCGGAAAAATGGCGAGATATTCATTAGCAGCACGATTAAGTATATTTTATTTATATTTTTGCAACTGACACATCAATGCAACAAGTAAAAAATGATAGTATGAGGTAATACTAGAATACATACACACGCACGCACCAGCGTGTTAAGCAAAACTCCAACTCTCCTGCAGTAAGTTGCGATTAGGGGAAGAATGAGAGCTGGGAGGTCGACCTAAGTCAGTCTGAATCTTCGATAAAGGTTGGTAGGGAGCGTTCTAGGAGGAGGCTGAGCCAATAATGGATTATTTTGGGAATTTAATTTTGCATTGAATTTTGTGGAAACAGGGCTAAATCAATGATGAATGGAATATTTAGGCTAGAGTAGAGATATGTGGTTGGTGCCGTAAAATTGAGCATTCATTATAGTTCCAAGGATTTTTAGATTGGATTGTTTGTATTCGGTTGAGAATAGATCGTTTGGCTGTCCCATATAGATTCAGTCCGCATATCATATCGGTGCTAGCAAGAAATTATAAAGCTTTCTTTTAAGTTCGATAAAATCAGTTTAGATTGTCGATATTTGTTTAACATTTCGTATCTGTTTTTACAGTCGAGGTTTTAGTCGAGTATGGGTGTTCCAGATTAGCCTTTGGTCCAGATAAAATCCGAGATATTTCCACTTGATTACTCATGGGAACAGGAATGTTATTGAGATAAAGAGGGTGGTCAGCTTTGCGATTTGGTTTAAATACCAGTTTTTTCTTTTTTTTTTTTTTTTTTTTTTTTAAGACGCCACACATATATGATTAGTGCCACCCGGAGCCTTCTCATCGATTGCTTTCGGACAGCGTTCTCTCCTTACAGTCAGCCCTGGCTATCACGGACAGCGAATTGTAGAGGCTTCTTGGAATAAAAAATCTAAAGGCAGTACTGGAACCCGTGACCTTCGCTGGCCTAGCGCACTTCCACTGAGCTAATCCCTTCCTTCTTAAATACCAGATATTTTTATTTTTGTTCACTCCCTCATTGGCCATTCACTTTGACGATCCAGAGCTCAAGTTGATTCTTGGTGACATGATCTGTGTTAGGGGATAGAGTGGCTGCATCAATTCAGTGAAGGTTGATTGTTCCAGATTGAGAAAGATCAAGCTTATTTTCAGCTTTCATCCTCTAGACATTCTTCATGAATCTTAGCATCTCTGAGAACCCAGCCTAACGGCACGAATAACATTTGCAACCACTCCTCTACACTTACAAACTACACGTCGACCTGCAGAGGCAGCTATTGGAATTAGACAACCCATGTGCAGACTGCAGCTCATGAGATAGACGACATTATACTTCATGTACAGAGATAGACACCCGAGGGAAACCCAATAGATCTTCCAGGTTGCAGTGGATTTGTCTTTACAGCCACTCCCCCTTCACAAATCTGACACGATTAGTCTTACAAGATGAGATTTGTTGTCATTATGTTGGTACCCGCTGCAATTATTACTATTATAACTTTCTTCAAACTCGGACTTTTTACACAATACATCTAATTACTTGCCCTTAAAAATATATGTGATGGGGAATTGTTCATTATTCTTTTTAGTATATCTGTAAGCCAAGCTTAAGCACTTTTGTTGGAACCGTTTTCGACAAAATCCCGAAAAAGTGAAAGAAAGTAAAGTCACTTTTGGCTGATTTTGGCCCTAACCTTCGTGTCGATGCCAATGTTGTATTAAAATTAAAGTCAAGATTGAACTTGCTTGAGAGATTTTGTTCATACATTCATTAGACACACACACACACACACATATATGTACGCCACACACACACACACACACACATATGTACGCCACACACATGTACGCCACTCACATGTTTCGTTGGCACTTCATAACATGTATTTGGGGTGAAAACTCTATTTCTTAAGTTTGCCATGATCGCAGATATTTCCCCTTCAGCAATAAGACAGTTGACTGTGTCGTGCTCAGCAAGAGAGAAAAGAAGAAGAAAGAGAGGTCCGATGAACAAAACAAGGCTGCGCTATCAACCAACTTGTCGATGTAGGTCTCAAAATCAACCAGAACTTTGGGTAAAACCTCAATTTATACCAAAACATAAGCGCGATCACTGATGATTTCCAAGTTTTCCGTGCCGATAGCCGCGGAAACCTGAAAGATTATATTGTAATATTTCATTTTCTTTACTTTTGCTACTGTATTTGTATTTATTTTTCTTACAATATTTATATTGATTGCATGATAATGGCACTGCCGCAAACACAGTTATGTTTAATAGTTGAGCGATTTTATGTTGATAACGGTCAATATTTTATAGCTTCAATTTTTCTTTATTTTCATTGCTCTGACTAATGGTTTTGCTTTAAATGTTCACTTTTTTTGGCTTTTTCCCTTGTGCTCTGTTCACTTCGCTTAAATAAGTAAATATAAATCAAAGTCACTTTAGCGCGTTGTTACTTTATTTTGTGATTATATTTAGTTTTTGCAGCAAATTTACGATATTTCTCTTTGTTGTTTGTAATTTTCGGCTGAAAATGGTAGAAATGGAAGTCAAAACACTTTCTCACTTCTAAAAATATTGCCAAGCCCTTGAACGAATCGGCTTCACAGAAATGTCTTCCATTCCATGCAGGATTTGCTTTCTAACTCGCCTGAATATCGAGTTGAATTCAGTCATAGAATTATGTCAAATACCGATTCCTTCCAATTTAATAAGAACACAGTAACATCTATTTAGAAACACTATGCGTTTTAAATTTCTTGATCAAAATAAGCTCATCTGGCCATTTTTTACTTACATAATTCCTTTTCAGATATCTTCTTGTAGCGTTTGCGCGTAATTTGAGCAAATTCACACTTTGCACGAGGTATCTTTTGATATAAGGTTTCTTTGAAATTAGAATAAACTATATCAAATAAATATGATTTATTAAAACCAAAATATTTCTATATTGGGGGGGGAATTCTTCGGTTAGGTCAGTTAAATAATACTTTGCCAACGTTTCGGCGATTTAATTACTCGCCATCTTCAGGGCTACAAAGATACAAAACGTAGGTTCTTAGTACAGTTGAAGAAGTCGTGATATGAAATATATAATAAGATGCGACTTAAGAAAGTTGGATGCACACCATACATTATTGTTTTCGTTTATATATGATGTTGTATATATATATGGAGTTGAATCGTTTATATATGGTGTTGTGCATTTGTATCAATGCACATATGGAATTTGTCTTATCATCTATTTTGCACATTTTAATTCTATTTATATCACAGAGTATGTAATTAAATGGCCGAAACGTTGGCAAACTAAGTCTCTATTTTATTTAACCAACCTATCCGAAGAATTCCGCCACCTCACTATAATTCGTCAAGAAATAAAACAAACAATATTTCTACATATTTACATTATTTTTCCACATAGTTACCATTAACTTGAACACATATTTCTGGTAGCAGATCAGCAGTTTGCTTGTATTTGACTCAAGGAAGACTGTAGCCATTCTCCTAAATCGTTGAGAAACACCGTTCTTTATCACCTTCATCTCCAAATTATTACAGTGCAAGCCATTTTTTTAAATGCATAAAAAGTTGGTAACAACGGGCGCCGGATCGAAGGCTGGTCAAAAATTTCCAGCGTAACTGTCGGAACAGTTCGGGCTGCAGTGTGCAATCGAGCATTATCATGCAAAAGCCTTTTCTTTTGTCACAATGTTGTAAATTAGTGAACATAAACTTGAGGAATTTTCGATAAGAATTCATAAATCGGAAACGTCGATCTTCATGACTTGTTGGTCTCAACATTTTTATCAGAAAGGCTTAAATGCCTGTGGATAGATCGTTGCGTCCCACGTCTTGAACATTTGTTTGCCCTTCTCGAAATAAACGACACCACTGCCTAATCTTATCACTCATAAGAGTTGGCCTATAAACCTCACAGATTTGCCTGTGAATCTCAGCACTGTGTTTTGCTAACAAAACCGGAACGCAGCGCGAACTTCACAGTTGCCGGAATTATTTATTCTCATACTTCTTTTAAATCACTTGTCATGAAACCAAATCTGACTATGATATCGTTCTCCTGCTACTGAGTCATATAATGCTACTGCGATATCAAGTTTTCAAAAATGAAAATTTTAAAACGGACCTTAGTTTAAAAACGCGTCTATTGTTGAGTCCATTAGGTAGTTGGCAGTTGAATTAAGCGACATCAAGCCAACTAATATGACTCATCTGCTTGCTTTATTTAAGCTCCTTAATTTTGCTTCGGCGGAAATATTCGGAATCTTGCTTATTGAATTATTTTCCCAAAGACAAATAGTTTTAATGAAGTCACAGATCCACCACAATAGAGGCGAGGACCACCGCTTCTGCTATTAATCGTTAAATTTTTTTTTTATGAATTTTCATTTGAACGAGGATTGTATTTATTGTTTTCTTAATCGCCAAATAATGGAAATAGTCACAGTCTTCTGTTACTCATGGAGGATGCGATTGAGGAATGTCCGGTACCTCTATCTTGCAGGAAATTTTGGCAAATTACTTTTAGTCATTTTTATTTTAAATAAATAACTGAGATATATACAAGAGATTTACCTAAATTTTTATTGTTTACGTTGCTGTAACCTAAAATTTAGTAAATCCTAGCATTTATGATAGTGAGTTGGTAACAGTTCGTAAACAGATGGTCAACGCTTCCATTTGACGCTTTTACCAAACTGTGTCGGTAAATGCCAGTAATAGTGTTTGTATATGTGTGATTATCCTTCTTATTATTCACTAATTCAAATAAAAGATCGTAACACCTTTTCCGCATCCTAGCACTCACTATTACAAATAAACTGAAGCTAGATCGTAGCCGCTCACAGACGTCTATACTCTCATCTAGAACCTTGAGCAAACAGCTAGCAATGACACGAGAATGTTGGGACCTGAACATTACAGGTTCAGACACATTGCTTATTTCAGACTATACAAATTGGAGGTTAGTAAATGCTGGCACAGTAATTACGAGATTAGATAAAATGGAAGCGTTTCAAGTTCTTGTCACTCATTGTGGTTAAATGCTAGATTATATCGCTAAAGCCGAATCTTATTCGGATTTTTACAGATACTTATACATAAAAGTGTTGTTTTAGGACTTGTATAATTGAAGGGGAGTTGACAAGTTAAACTGTGATGTGAGATAAAATATAAAAGAATAGTGAAGTAAACAATGCCGATGTTAGATTAGCGAGCTGCCCTACTTTCTTTCGGCTCTGGCTACAAACTAAGATCAGATTTCCAAAAACGGACTCTCGGTCAAGTAGCCAAGTAGTTGAAGCTGGTCACATGGCTTGGCCGCCACCCCCCTGCCCCACCGCCACCTATCTTCCATTTTCATTCCAATTTTTATTCGTATTACTTTCTTCTAACCAGTTTATTATTATTTTTAATTTGTATTGTTCTTTTATAATTGGGCATATCTATATTCCTTGATTTATATTGTATATTTGGTTCTGCTTCAATAGTTTATTCCCCACACTCTGACTTCCGAACCTATTCTCTTACTCTCTCTCTCTTTACATATATATATATATATAAACTATTATTATTTCATAACTTTTATATTAGCTATAATTCTTCTATTAAAAAAATCTTAAAATTCTATAAAAATTGTAAAATTATGTTGGAATAAACAAAATATAAATATTTTTATTGCCAGATTAACAATTTCTATAATTACTTTCTGACTCAGTCATGTGACCTTGCTTTTTTGTAATTTAAATTTACTTGGATTTTCATATTTGAATTAAAAAAAGGAATATTTAAACAATTAATGTTTTTTATTTGATTTTGAGTTTAACAAGTTTCTCGGTGCACTAGACTTCCATATATTGTTGAGTGGCTACCATTACATGTTTGCACTTGAATTCTCCTACCTGGATGTTTATATCTATAGCTAATCCCCATCTTCTGTTTTTCATGCGTCTCCCAGCTTATTATTTCCTTCGCTTTTATTAAACCTCCTTTATTTAATTAATTTTCAATATTTTACTTAGTTATATTAGTTTATAAATGTAGCGCTACTGGAACTATTCCCAAGAATATTTTTTCGCACGGTAATTGGAATTTTTACTCCATAAACTTTCTGGCAGCACAGTAGAGTGTGAGGAAAGTTGGTACCATTTATTTAAGGACTAACATCCTTTAGTTTAAGGCAACTTTGCAAATCATCACCAGTTCTAGTTTTCTGCTATTGCCAAAGAGGCATCCAGGATGCCCCAAATACTCCAATCCTAGATAAATGAGCCTTTAGCCAAACATGACCTGTCTCATCCTAATACTAATGGTAAGTACTTTGCGAGCCAAGTTATTTGGTACAATGTTGGCCACGTTATTTGGTTTTCCACAGCGACGATTCCCATTTTTAGGCCTTGGCTTTCTGGGTATTAGTTTTCTACTGCAGCCTGAATTTTCGCATTATTATCGCTCTGTGCTTGCTCATAATTGAAGTGTTCTTCTGACTGTATTAGATCTCTTTCTTCTTAGCGATGCTGTCTGTTTTCTCCTCTTTTAGGTTGCACTGGTCTAGTCAACCACCCAACAAAGTTAAATGATTTCTGCGATTCTTTCATGATTCGAGAAGAGAAGCTTGACGGATCCAAGAATAATTGATTGGAACTTATTGCCAGAGTACAGCATTCTTTTTGCACATGTTACATTATTTATTTATTTTTACATTTTCAGTAATGGTCTAAAAATTAACTAAAGGAATGGTCTACTTTTTCAGTAAAGTTGCAGTATCAATTAATGCCTGTTCATGATTACTCCTAGCTGTCGCTAATCCAAACCATTGATTCCACATGGCCAAATAGTGCTGACAATAATATGGTGCTAGGCCTTTCATTGGTTTCTCTTACAAATCTACTCTTACTTTCAGAAATTGCTGTTTAAAAAGGCTTCTGCCCTCTTCCCTTTTGGCGAATGTAGAATTTGTTCAGGGGGCCATTTGAAAGACAGTCCATTCCAAAACACATCACATAACATTAGATAAAAATAAGATAAATATAATTTATTATGATTAACATATCTCTACCTAATTACACTATTTTTGCAAATAGTCATGATTAACTTGCACACATTTCTGGTAGAGTGTCATCAGTCTCTTTATCCCATTGCCAAACAATCTGCAGGATCTTTTGAACCATTAACCGTTCTTGAGTTCATCATCTTCTCCAAATCAATCGATGCAAGCCAATTCTTTAAATGAATAAAGAGATTGTAGTCATTTGGAGGTGAAATCGAGGCTAAACAGAAGTGATTAAAAACTTGAAGCAAAATTGTCACGCAGCTCTTGTTGCAGTGTGCGGTCAAACATTATTCCTTGCAGCATGATTCCTTTGATCAGTAAACTTCCGTCTTTCGTTTCAGATACTAAGATCTAAGCTTCTCACCGTGTCACAGTACACATCAATCATCCCAACTTAAAGAAAAATCGAATACAAGATCCGCTTTTTGTCCCAGAAACCATGACTTTTCTCGGAGATCACTGCCCCCATTGCATCAATGATTGGATCTTCGACGTCAGATAGTTGCATCATTGTTCTTGTTTACTACATCTAGCTTAGAGCACTGTATCCATTATTAAACTCTGCCTTCATGGAAAACACATTGATTGGGACCGTTACGCCTATTTTTGCAGGTGATTCTGCAAGTAGAGAGCTATAACCAACTTGAAATTGGCCGTAAAACCGTTGCCCGATAGAGTTGGTTTTTATATGTTTCACTTTTTGTTAAAAGAGAGCTCTTGCGAGCGTTCTCTTTTAGCTCGGCTGTAACTTTCCTTATATCTGTTTTGGTTTTTCTAGGGTATAGGACATCCCATCTTAATCTTTAGCCACATTAAAATCCTTCAGTTTACACCTGTCTTCCTGATAACCATCTCAATCTCCTCTCTAGGCTGTATGGGAATGTTACCACTGGCTAACTTCTCCAAACACTGCATGCTTATTTTGACAAATGCGCTATCGCGCTGATTGTAGCAGAAAATAATAGAACAAAAATTTGATCAGTGTTGAAACAGTTCAGCACGTCGGATATTTTGGCTATAATAACCAATATTTTGGCGATGAACGCACTTCTCAATGAATACAGGCCCTTCTTCCTATACAATTTTGAATTTTTATATTTTTTTATTGATTTTAATAATGCACTCCTGATAATATCAGAGCTCGGGTTATTGGACTGGATAAGGACACTATAAAACAGACTGATACACATATACAACTGTTGCACAAATACAAATTCAAAAAACGAGGCACACAGTTCCCATTCCTTTCAAGCATTTCCAAATTGTAACTGTATATTTTTGCTTTTAAATTTATGCCATATAGGTATAATGGTTGCATCAATGCAACGGTTCGCTAAATTTCCCACAGTTTCTGAAAACAGTCACTGCAGTGAAGTTCATCACGCTATTAGTTGTCACACTGGTTTGCAAATTTATTGCAAGCTTGTTTTCGGCATTCGTCAAAGCTCCATCTCTGAGGTAAATCGCCCAGTAAATTAGACCGGACCAAGGAATGAGCACTAATATATTGTTTATTTCTCCTTCTTTATTTGCTAAACAAAGTCGCAGAATTTTATGCCAGTGAATATAATTTTGCCATTACAATAAAAAAATTACACAAGAAGCTAGTGCACCTGTTAAAATATGTTTTACACCATAAAATAATTTGTTCTACCATTATTGCAGTAGAGTGGTTGTTATAAGCATGTTGTGCCGAATTTCTCTGCTTGTTACACTTCATTAAAAATACCAAAAAAAAATGTAACAAATAAGTTGACAACTTTAAATCAAAAATGCAAAATGTTATTTTTAAAAATAATAAAGAAATTGGTAGCAGTGCGCATATGAAATGTACTTACGGGATTCTCCACCAGAGTGCATGTGCTTCACACTCTCACTACTGCATTAAATATATTATAAATATGTATAATAAAGTATTGTTTTATTATATTATTTATTATTCTAAATTATTTATTCTTATACTAGTTCTTATTTTATTATTATTTTGGTGTCGGATATTTATTACACTCACCAAAAATACATTTGCATCACCTGAATGGTACAAATCGTGCTAGCATTTGATTATATCAAGCCTCGGGTTTTATCCGAGGAATATGGTGGCTAATCCATTCTCTCGACATCAGCTGTTTAGCGATATCCGTCATCACCCTAATCCATGAGAAGGACATTATCATTCACTAAAATGAAATCATTTCCATTCCTTCGTTCAGAGGTGTCACAGTGGTTTAATATCTCCCGAGTGACTTATGAAAGCCAGTTTTGAAGCGATGGACGATTCCTTCCCGGAATATAATAGACTTACCATGTTACTGCGCTCTGTTTGATGACTCTCAAATCAGAAAACCTCCAAACCGGTGTTCTTGTGTTCTAAGATAAGGATAAGGGGGTTCAGTCAGAAAACGGACAGTTTCTCCACTCTGGTAGTCCCCAATTTTCTCAAGCACTTGTCCACTGTAGTTGAAGTTGGCAGCTTCAGATCTTCCAGTTCGAAGATTGAGTCCTAGAAACTATTTCGAATCGTCTGATCACTTACTGACTCTACGTGCTCCACTACAACTGTCGGCGATAGTCCCCTGATGTAGAACACGAGTAACGTCGCAAGAATAAGGCATATAACGGTTCTCATTCCGAGTTGTACAGCAGGCCAACCGTTACGAGGTCCGCCTTCCAGTTTATCAGTAGTTAAAAATGTGGTCCAACATTTCTCAACATTACTTTCTCTAATTTGACGGGTTTGTCCGTCAAGGGAAGGGATTTTCCCCCATTGCAACAATATGGAACCCACGTGTGAGGACAAAACCCTACTACTCTTGTTATAATTAAATTTGACCCAATTTCAGTAAACGAGTGGTAGCGTTAATCAGTAAATTAGATTCCTTCCATGATTAAAAACTTTTAGGGATTCCGATTCTCCCTTTTTGACTGTTAAGAAAGAACTTAGTTATTCATAATCCAGTGGCAAAATCTAAAAGCTATATTGAAAAATGTGTATATGAAGCAATTTCTAAGGTGATGCGAAATATTTTTGAGATATGTACGTTTGGTTTTGTTTTGTTTTTTTACGCATCGATTGCTGTGGTCATCAGCGCCCATTTTTATATTTTCATTTTTTTAATTTTTATTATCATTCTTGTTGTTGTAGTTCGCTTACATTCAAAAAGTTTTATTGCGCTAATTTAATTTTTAATTTGTATGTAAATGAGTTTTTTCAATTAACGTATATTAATATTTGCAGTTTTATTGCCTGAATTTATTTGTTATTTAGAAGCTTCTAAGTAGAATTTGTAAAAAATTTACAATATTAATGGCGCTTTACCAATCTCACTCCAAATATGAGAAAACGTGTATTTGTAAATATTTTGGTATCGATTTTTTTCCCCCCCAATACAAATGGTAAGCATTGCTTTTTTAAAAAGAGAGAAATAACTTTTTTAGGGGGAAAATAAGTTTTTTGGGGGTTACATAATCTTCAGGCATACTTTAAGTATAAAGAAGTGTACCTTTGACCGGGAAGGAGTGCCAATCTTTTTATGGTTCTAATCTATTTTATTTCATTTATACATATTTATAGGTTAAAAATAACCAAGAGTAAGGTTATAAAACTGATTGTAATGAAAACCTGTTTACATCATGATCATGTATTGTGATAAAAAGTGTATTTATCTCCATGTTTCAGATGGATATGAAATCAGTGGGCTCTTTCTACTATGAAAATTTTGTAAGTTTCAATTGTTATTTTACATCCATTTGTTTTTATTTTTTAAAAATAGAAAACTTATGTCCACATATTCTTGGCCGCCTCCCACAGCTCACAGAATGGTTTTTGGTCTGAAACCATTTTCTAGTCGTTATATTTCAAAAAATGTTTATTTTATTTTTATTAATTTTTGAATTGGTTAGCAATACTGTCTTAATAGTGTTCCTGATTAGGTAAATTGTATTCTGATGGAATTAGTTTTGACTTGTAACTATTCTCGCTTTATCTGCAGTGACCTTTTTTACATTGAAAATGTTTTATGGGAGGGTGATTCGATAAAAAGTGTAACGACCGGCCGACATATGTTTTGGTAGGGGTAGATTGGAGTGGGGTGATCGTACATTATTAAAATTATAGAGCAAATGGAACTTTCCAATTTCGAATGATTGCCGATGTTTACGGATACATCGAACCAGTTACTTAATATTATTGTCACAAATCATATTATTTGAATTAATTATTATTTGATTTTTTTGGGGGTGGGGAGGAGTTAGGATATCTTTTGTATCGGTTTGTAACCAATTTCGAATTCAAACTGTTTTTAATATAGAAAAATGTAGCTATGAGTAAAAACAAATCATAAAACATTTTCACTGCTTGATATTTTCGTGAAAATTAGTTTTTGTTTTTCTTAAGTAAGCCATGTTTATCTGATTTATATTTTTTTGTTTTTGGTCTGAAATAACTGAAATGTGTCAAGCAGTAACCTAAGATCATTTTCAGCAGTGTAGTCATTTATTTTATTATG
Organism: Triatoma infestans; assembly: GCA_011037195.1. Lineage (NCBI taxonomy): Eukaryota > Metazoa > Arthropoda > Insecta > Hemiptera > Reduviidae > Triatoma > Triatoma infestans. The sequence continues at coordinate 359,927 of JAAEAF010000090.1, read as the reverse complement.
TCAACAATTAGTTTTAGTGAAAAGTTGCTCAATAGGAAAAAGCAAAACCAAGGCTCCGAAACTTGAATGATGATCTGTTTCAACCTGCCATCTTTCTCTGACTTACTTTAATTGGCCTTAAGAAACCATCTTTATTTATTTATACATTGGTTAAATCTTGACTAATACCTTTCAAATGTACGAGAATGAAAGGTGCATGAGAAGGAACTAAATTTCAGTCAGCCATACTTAGCAAATGCCAGATTCCCTTTAGATTTTGGAAGAAAACATTACTCCATTAATTCTACCGTTCCTATCACCGACCGCTGTAGAGAAGGTAACAAACACATTACTCCGAATATTCTCCACAATATCACAATATGAGCCTGTGCAAGATAAATAAGGCTGGTAGCAAGAATAGCCCGACCTTAGCCTGTAAGCACACCGTGCCTCCTAAATCTTCCTCCACTCTTAATGTCCTGAAATGTAAATTAGTATCGATTTTATGTTAACTGAACATCAACACTGTTATGTACTTATTCTTATTTAATAATAATCAAAAGTTTTCTGAAGTTGTATTTACGTCAAAGCTTCAATGATAATTAAGGAGTCAGTCGTAATGTCTGTTAGCTGATCTCCTTTCTATTCGGCCATTATTCGCATTCTTTCCTTCCTTACGGCAGTGATTTGATTTACTCACCGTTTGATATTCCTATATTTTATCTAAGTAAACAAATAGCCATTATTGTACAACGCTGAATTTGTAATATCCAATTTCTGATCTTAAATTTCTGAGACAGACTGAATCTTACTAAAGATATATACCCGAAACACAGCTTTCCCCGATATATGATGAACACGACTTTTAGTCAAGTCAATATTATACCAGTGGATTTTATTTTTGTTTCCCTTTGTGTTAATGTATTTATATAAAAATATAATGGGATTAATTTAGTGTATGAACATGTTATTTGAACAGAACATCAAATAAAGTATCCTGTAATTACATTTCCAGTTACACAATCATTTCAATTTTATTTTGTTTTTTAAGTTTACTACTTGTGGCCTGCTTGTTTTTTATTTTGTATTTTAGGGTAGAACATTCGGGATTGGCACAGGTCTGTGGGGTTTCAGAAACCAACTGATTACCATGTAATGGGCTCTTCGGGATTGGTTGCTGCCACCGTTATTTGCTGAGAGCGCGATAACATTCTCAAGAAATCCATTGCTGGATTTTCTCAAAAAATGGACATTTTCCTAAAATAGTTTTAAATAATCACATCTGTTTAAGCAACACTATTGTGCAATAAATTTAATATCCGGCCGACGGATTCATTACTCCAATCTCTTCTACTGTTCAGTCGATTGGAGAAATATTTAATTAGGCTCCCTCTCTCTCCGTAGGGCAGTTTCAGCTGGAGAAACTGACTTGACAGGGAATCCTACTCCCTAGTTCAATGAACTCCCCTCTTCCAATTCTTCTAGCTATTCTGAGAATAGCCTCCTTCACCATCCTCTCGATCACTATAAGTAGAGATTTGAGATTGGAAACTTCCATCTCGGTTTCTGGCTTTCCTCAGTTCTCATGCTCCCCTCATACCCATCAATTTCGCTAGAAGTTGCATCTTTTCAAACGGTTCCTTATGGTTACCACCATCTCTTTGTTCTCGCCCACGCCACCGCATTTCGGTGGCAGACCTACGGGTGGTCATTGGTCTTCACCTTAGGAAACCAAGTCAACAATCCCAAGTTTTACAAAACATGAGAGCGCGGGAGGCGTTACTGCCAAGGATCACTTCTATGAACTGAATCTCCTTCTTCCACTCGATTCAATTCCCCTTAGCGGAATGTTTTTCAGATGGGAAGTATCCTTCCTTACCATAGTGTCTGTTGGATCGATATTCAAATTCATAGATAGACACCAGTTTCTAGTAATCTCAAATCACTCTTGTGTTATGTATCAGGGCAATCTTGCTTCTAGGAATTATGGCAACATCATTGGCATATTCTTGTATAAAATAGCGAGATCCATCAATTTGCAGAGAAGCACGTCTTCGCCACCATCTACATCAAGGGTAATATTATTCCTCCTTGAGGACCGCCTGTGGTTATATCTTGTAGTTCCACCGCGTTTTCCAGTGTACCACTCAGTTATGATTGTCTATATTCTTCTACCTTTAGCTGAAAACGAAAATGTAAAATAATGTAATTTGTTTTGCGAAATTCTAGCAAACCTGTCACCAATATTATCTGGAGAATTGTACTAATTTTGCTAGTTTTACAAAGTTATAACAAAATAATAATTTTGTTTTATCACCGATTATAGTCCGAATTTGTGCAGACATTAAACCATATTATTAACTACCAAAAGTAATATCTTTGGACTTTGGTAATCTTAGTAAATATTGACACTTGCTCCCTGAATCAAGGGTTTATGGCAAGTTAATATTGGGCCGAAATCATGGAGTAGAGAGATCTGACACCTTGAATAGATTGCTGGAGTTTTTAAGCTGTCTAATATGACGATTGTAGTATAAATAGGTGCTATATGAAGTTGTTATAGTATTTGTGTAAGTGTATATAATATTTATGATGTTTGTTTGTGTGCAGGCATTCCCCGGCATGGTGCCCTACAAGAGGACGGCCGGCGAAAAATCCGGAGTTCCAGTATACCAGCCAGCTTCGGCCACCTACCAACAGCTGTTGCAACCGTTCGTGCCGGTGTCATGTGAGTACCGGCCTACGCCCCCGGGGGCGTCCTTGGCTGCGGCCGCCTTCACGGGCGTGTCGCTCAACAAACCGCCACCGACGGCGGCCACCACTCTCCCGCCTCCACCGGCCCCGCCCAAACTGACCCCGGTCCAGCCGGCTCCGCCTCCTGCCTTCTTAGCTCAAGCCTATCATCCAGCGGCCGCGCTCCTCCGTCCTACTTCAGCCGCTGCTGCAGCTGCTGTCGTTGCAGCTGCAGCCAATCCCGCTTCACAACCGCCATTAATTGCTGATCTTTTGGCCCCGCATTATTCCGCATCCGTAAACAATAATAATGATGATGAATTGCAACCTTATAAGAAAATGAAAACTACTTAAAATATTTAACAAAATAATAATAATAATAATAAAATAAGATAATACATAACGTTGTGGAATACTGATTTTTGTGCAAGCCAAAGCCGCAGCTGTTGCTGCCCCTCTTGCAGTTCCTAAAAGAAAACTTATTATTAAAAACAAAATTATTATCAAAACTAAAGTAGATAAAGAAAAAAAAACCATAAACGTCCAAAAATGAGATCTATGTAACTTTAAAAATTGAACAAAATTGAACCATTTGTTTAATTTCTTATTTTTTCTAGAAAGGTGTTTGCAATAGACAGAACAGGCGAAGTAGAAGGGGGACCGGAAGTAAAATTATTTGATTTAAATGTTATTATGTGAGACAGGAAACCGGGCCCGGGGAATTATGGTCGCGGATTTTTATATCTTTTTTTAATTTTTAAATTTTTGGAGTCTTAATAATTAAAGTAGGAATAGTGTATATATATGTTGTCTTTGTGGGGAGGTTCGTTCTTTGCGGGAGTTACAGAGCATGTTACCCATATTCTTTGGCGGTTATAGTTCCGCCAAAATTTTTGTTTTTGTTTTTTTGTTATAATCATGGAGATGTTGTTTACCCAAGTTGATGCAGCTTCCAAAAATTGAATTCCTGTTTTTTACCTTTTTTTTTTCTTTCTTTTTTTTATGTTTTCCAATTATTATTATCATTGCTTTTATACGTTCATTTCTTTTATTTTATCCTAAGCACCTACGTTGCCTTCACAATCAATGGTACAGGTTGTATAAAGAATGTTGCCTAACCTGATTTTTTCTGATAATAGAAAATTGTGCGAATTGCTAGGCGCGGCCGTTATTATATTCTTTTTAGTTGATCATTTCCTTTTGAACAATAACCAAAACTTGTATTGTCCACTGTCTATACAGATGGAAAAATTTGTACTGAATTTCCAAATATTTGCCTTATTGTTTACATTAATCACTATTTAACTTTATAAATTATGTTAATTTAGTTATTACTATTTAATTTTTAAACATTATAATTTTGGGGCTTGTAAGAAGTTAAAAATTTTACTCATGTGATAATTCTTCTGTTTATTATTATTATTATTATTATTATTGTTATTTGTTTTTGATTTCGGCATTCCTTTTCAGTTATTGTAGAATAATACATGAGAAATTTACGATTGTCTTCTTTTTCTTGTTATGAAAGAGACGTCGCGTACCATTTTTTCATGTCAGATATAAATGAATTATAAAATATATATCTAATTTTTATTGGTGGTGGCATATTTTTGAATATTTACAAATACTTAAACCAGTTAACATTTATGTAAATATATATAATTAAATTATTTACCACAAACATATATATATATATTTACATTATCTACATATTTATACAAATAAATTTATTTTATTTTTTAAAAATATTGTTAATTATCACGAAAGAAATGAATACTTTTAAGAAATAATTTAAATTAATAAACAAAAACCTAACTAATTTGAATTTTTAAGCGAGTGTAGTTTTTGCCAGCTTTTGTAGGGAACAGCGCACTTGTACATGCTTGCTTCTATGTAGTTCTATATATTTTTATTTTATTTATAAACTATTTTTTTTTATTTTAATTAATTATTGTTTTTATATTTGGTGTTAGTTGCAAAGCATATTATTATAATTGTGTCTTCTTAGGTTCAATTCAATTGAAAATTCACCCTACAGCAGACAAAATAGATAAATTTCTGAGATATTAAAATAAAAAAAATTAGGTAGCGTCGCTCCTCCCAACAAAAATTAAAAATAAAAAAGAACGGACCTAAATTGACAGACACTATATCACACAAAGTGCCTCTTGCCACTCTACCTGGCAGGCTGCTTCAAATAACAATAAATTTGTTTGTCATAATATTATTATTATTATTATTATTATTATTATTATTATTATTATTATTCCATTATTACTATGATAAATATGAAATTTTCAATTAAAGATGGATTTAATATCAAACGTGCATCTATCTAACTTATAAGGAACGTAGCGTTTCTCTCCATAAATTGAGCAATTTATTTGAATTAAGACGCAAAATATGAGTGATGTACAGGTTTGAAGAAGCGGCCAATCCAAGCATGCCTACCGACAGTTGCGCATCTCTTTCTGGCTTGGGGTAAGAACAATAAGTGAATATATATCGTACTAACGAACAAACCGTGCAAGTTTACTTTCCCAGTAGAAAGGGAAATCAAATAAGATGTCAATTTTCCTTTTTGCCATAATTTGACATGCGCTTTTTGTTGGAAGCTATATTACCTCATCAAGACTTCATTGTCCATGCATTGCAAAATAACTTCCATTTTCTTAAAGAGCAGACTGAATGAAGGCAGGCTGACCAGCTAGAGTCCGGAGAAGATTACCCACTGAGGACTTGTATCAATCGGACAGTCCTGGCTTAGCCGTAGTATATTTAGTGCGTACCAGGGTGCGCCCATTCACCCAATCCTTATATTAATTGTATTTGTTCTATAATATTTCTAAAATTATTTTGTCATTTTTTGTATACCGTCAAGGATTGCGTTATTCGTGTCCTGCTTCAAGAAGCTGTTAAATTTATTTTACAATTTTCATAAGTGGAGGCGTTTTGGCGCTTTAATATTGCTTCTTACTGCGGGTGTGGTGTTATAAAAATTGGGTTACCTTTAAACTATTCAAACATAAAGCAGCCACGTTCCTTTGTTTGTAAGCGGTAAATAACCTTTCCTTTGTTTACGGAGAACGCTAAAAAACAGATCGCAGCTTGTGATTGAATATAGCAGCACTAGCATGAATATAGCATAACATTAAATGCAACTTAAGCATTTTTCTCAATCAAAAAACAGTTTTATAACAAATTGACCTTAATCTCAGCGACCACTGTCATATAAAACACTTAGATCAGTGCAGTTTTTTGTAAACCACTGGCGCGTCTCAACCCGAACACCTAAGTGTTTGAATTAACTTTTTTTTCCATGATTCAGTCTTTTTTATCGATTTAAAAATGTTTATACTTGATAATGGAGTGGAAAAATATATTTTGACTGCAAGAGGCTGCATTGTGTGAAGCTATATCAATGTTGGTAGTATCGATTTAAAAGAATTAACTTCACATTGTAATATTTGTTACTTTTCACGCGAAAACTTTACCTGCACTGACGCGTTCAATAAAAATTTTGTACAAATTATATTCTCAGTTTGTTGTTGTTTTTTTTCATTTAACCTGCACAATTAGTTTTTGTACGTAAATATAACATTTTACACGCGTTTTAAAGGGATTAGTTCGTTTTCTTTCAGAAATTCTGCAAAGAAAAAGCAGGATGAAAAAACGGTCTGCTTCTCTACTAAATCTTCTGTGCAAACAGAAGTTCTAAAAACTGACCATTTGAGACTCTTTTTAATACAGCATTTTTTCTCTATTTTACAAAAGGCATTCTCGAAATTTGTATTTCTGAATAAGTTGATTATTCAAGGCCAAAACAAAACACCCAATTTACGGGGTCTCCGATTCTACTGGTCGTGAATACTCGTGAGGTTCTAGGCCGCCCAATTACCATATTTTGTAGCGAATTTAGCGATCTAGAAAAAAGTTCTCAGTAAAAAGGATTTTGTCGTTCATAAAATATAAACAATTAGATGCTTAATAAGGAATTAATGAGCCGAGAGATTTTCAATATTTTAGAATGTATTGTAATTTTAATTTAATAGAAAAAAGTATTATACTTAAATAATTAGTTACAAAAAATTATAATAACTAAAAAATATAAAAATAAATAAATGTGACAAAAATTATGGACAAAGATTGCAAACCAGTGAAGGCTGTTTATCAGACAGGCCAGAAACGCTTCGTACCACATTAGGTGCACTTTTAATTATAAATCCATCCTAAATTGTGCACCATATTTTATTTGTATATTTTGTGTCCCCCCTCCTTTTTAAAAAATGAAATCTAAAACATAATTATAAAATTGATTTTAAAAAATGAAAAAATTATTAACTAACTTTATAGAAAAAAAATTAAGTAGGAAATGATGAGTGAATGTGATTAAAATAAACAATAGTTGATAGAAAAGTATTTTATTCGGTAATATAATTAAGAATAATAATAATTTTAATAAAATAAAATATATTTAACTTTTTTATCGGTTCAAAAGGAAAAAGTTGAATAATAAATAAAAAAGGTCAAGACATTATAAATACATCGTGCAAATAGGAACACCATTTTTATATATTATTATAATATATTTATATATATATATAATATATTATTAATAAACTCGTTTATATGTGTGTATTGTATAACAATATTATCTACAAATATATAGATATTGATGGAAGGTGGTTACACTAAGTTAGGTTAAATATGTTTACAAATTATTGTGAATGTGATTTTATTTCTATCTGTACAGTGTTTAAATATTTTTGGAAAAAGTAATATTAGTGGTCATTATATTTACTATTTAAAAGATCAAGTTAGCAAGCAGCAAACAAAGTGTGGTTTTAAAATCAGATAAAACAAAATAAATTTACCATTCTTTAAATGTGTATAGATTTTTTAAATTTTATTTTCTAATTTCTTTGTTTAATTAGTTTAGAACGTATGGTTCATTATCGAATAGTTTATTTAAATAAAGTAATCCAGTGTAACTCTAGTTATTGTTTTATGTAAACAAAATAAAAAAATGTTTTAACTGCCTTGCTCGGCCACACTTAGTTATTATTTTTTTTTAATAGGATTTAAAAAGAATACTGCAAAGCAGTTCATAGATTTTTAAAATAATAATAATATATATATATATATAAAATAAAGAAAATTATATTTATACTTACCATTGTAGGCGTAAAACGCTTTTTATAATAATAATAATAAAACCTGGAAAAAATAAAGGAAATTAGCAACGAGCAAAATACTAACTTCAAATCTCCAAAAGGCGGCCGAGTGTCGCCTCTTCTTTCAGTCCCCATTGAAAAACAAAACAAAAGTCCCAGGGTTGAACTTTGCTTTTTCCTTTTATTAAAAAAAAAAAAATGAAATATATATATATTTATTTATTTATAGATGACATTTCTTTGCTTGTAAGTTTCATTTTTTTTTTTTTTGTTGTCAAGTACCCAGTATTATGTAATTGCTATAAACAGTAAAGAAAGCAAGAGAACTTATGGAATGCATGAAATATGGTTTTTAATTAATCAAAAAGAAACAATTAAAAAAAAATACCGCTTTTATTTATTTCTCTGTCTCTTTTTATTTCATTTTTTAATATATTCTTCTAATCCTTGCCTTTCACTTCATTACCAAATTATCCTGTTATTTTATATTGTTGTTATTATTAACCCAACATAGGACAGAGTGCTTTAACACGTATAGTGTCCGCTTCCTGAGAATTATCATTGTACGAGCCCCACACACTGACTTTAAATTGTTTGTTGCATATTTCGTATGAGGTAGTGTTGCAACCTAACAGATTTTCTTACTTGAGTTTTCTCCAGAAATATGTCCTGAGCATCATGAAAAAGGGTTTTTTAGAAAGTGGTGTGTATGCGAATATGTGTGCTGTATGTCAGTCTGTCAGTGCATCAATGAGAATGGGCAGCATAATTCAAAATAGAAAAAAATCTGGTGTGAAACACTCACACAACTTTCTCTTACTACAGTTTTCAAAATTGTAACTGACAAATTTTATAGTAAGTGTACCAAATTTAATGAAATTCGTTGGTGTTTTTATGGAGAAAATCGCGAAAATTGAAAAACTATTCAGTAAAAGCATACTTCCGGTTTACTAATTTTCTTGAAACCCGGAATTTCGGTCATCGATTTATTTCTTATTAATTTTGTTTGGATGGTAGATTTGTATTATCAACTGTGATAGCACTTAGAGAAAAACATAACCCTACACCTCCTCCAAAAGCTCCCTTAAATGACTTTACCATCAGAAATGTTTCAAATGAAAGTTGTAGCTCTTTATATGAGTATGTGTAGTTCACATCCCTAGTTTAAAGAAAATCGTTGGAGCCTTTTTCGAGAAAACACCAGAAAACTGAAACATACATTTCAGTAAAAACCACTTCGGTCAAAAAATTTTTTCAAACTCGGAATTTGAACAACAATTTAATTCTAATTAATATTCTTTAGACGACAGAATTGTATTGTAAACTGAAATAGCACTTTAGAGGAAAACCTAACCCCACCCCTCCTCCAAAACCAGCAAAAGTGCCCTTACATGAATTTTCCGAGAGAAATGTTTTAAATTAAAGTTGTAAATTTTTGTATGTGTAGTTGTAATAGCAAGTTTAAAGAAAATCGTCGGCGCCATTTTTGAGAAAATCGCAAGAAATTGAAAGAACCGGTAAAGTTCCGGTTGAGGAATTTTGATGGATGACCCACTGTCGGATCCCATTGTGATACCCAAGCGGAATATCAAGTTTCAACTTTCACCGATTTTTCGTTTTTGAGCTATGCTGTTTACATACACACAGAGACCATTTTGTAAAAAGCTCTTTTTTCTGCTGAGGTAAAAACCTCTTTTTTTACCTTGACTTTTTTCTACTAAAAGCCTCAAAACGGATATTTGCGGTGAAAACTCGATATCAAAATTTGGTACGATTACAATACTTCCTCCTCTTAAAGGAAGTAAAAGTCACATTCGTTATTTCATTTAGCTTCTACTAAGGCACAATCCTACAATACAGTTTTAAAGAAAATGAGGCTGCCGGAAGTTGCTCTTGATGGAGTGGATCCTCAGTTTTATACATTTTCTCGAAAATAACTTCAACAATTTTTTCCAAAATTTGGATATTATCTAGGTAGAGCTATCACCCCAATTATTTACTTTGTCTTCGGTTTTGCAAACGGAAGTGGTACGATCCCACGGACTTTGAAATCAGCAAATAGTGCTTTGGGACTGTTGGATGACCATTATAGGCATCCATCATTTAATAATATGAAACCATTTCTTTTTAGATATTCTTCCTTTAAAGATATTTGGTTCGAAATCTGGTTCCGTTATTTAGTTATTACCTGACCCATGGCGCAACAGCCCGTAAAGAGCTAAGGTTTGCCAGAAGGCGATTTATATTGGGGGACGTAGTCCCCCAAAGCCGTGGTCCCCTCGTCGTTTCACTTCCGGCCTTCGCTACCTAGGTAGCTTCCCACTTTTTCTCAAGATGCTGGGTCAACACCGACTTAGCTCTCACGGGAATTGAACCATGAAGTCTCGCACTTAAAGCGAGTGCGCTAGCCACTAGACCAACGCGTGAGGACATTTAGTTATTCCAAGTTCTGGAATTATGTAGATGCAGGTAATTTTGGAGTTCTCCCAGAAAAATGCAGGAAGCCCCAAAACTTGTATGACCAGGAGAACATCAAATTACTGGACAAAATCCTTCAATCGGAACTACTAATTTACTGAATGGATTTTTCATTGTTTTGCAATTTGTAATGATTTTCTTTAAACTTGGTATGTTTATTCTAAACCTGATCTAACCTAACCTGACCTGACCTAACATTTTATTTGAAACATTTTTACCGAGGAAAATTGAATTAGTAGCGTAGTGAGAAATGGAACACCCCTTGTCCCCAGTATTGTTTCAGTATACTGTACGGTTCAGCTGCCTAGATTGTTGATGGGAATTTTTTGCTAAAACTTCTTGATTGCAGAAAATTGCTTAAACAAAATGTGAATTTTCCAAACTTTTGGTTTAGTTTTGTGCGATTTTCTCACCAGCGAGTGGGGGGGGGGGATTTGTGTTCACATTGAGACCGTCATTTTTGTTTGAAATTTTTTTCGGAAAACTTAATATTAAAGGAATTTGAGGGAGCGGAACTCTCTTCAGCTTGTCCTTCTTCAATGTTTATTTACTTGAAGAAGCAATGATACACTTTGGGCACTTGGCTCTTTGTTTTAAATAAATCTTAATTTTTCCCCCTCCTCTTACTGGTTGATGTAAAAGAAGTATCGCAATGTGTCAGATTTTCGAAATAAGTTTCTCCGGGAATCTTGTTGAGTGCTCCTGAGTATGAAACAATGTTTTTTTGCGAATGATCTCCAGATAATGTGAGGAATGAATGTATACGGTCTGCGTAAAGAACGTTCAACGCAGAAAGTTTGAACTTGATGTTTCATTCAAATCTACTACAAGTGGACCCGACAATAAGGTTTTTGGTCAATATCCTCAATAGAAAGTTCCACTTCATTGAATGTATTTTTCGGTTTTTGCGATTTTCTCGGCTTTAACGATTTTCTTCAAATTTGGTATCAACTGCTCAGTAAAGAGCTGCAATATTAGCGTGAAATGATTTTAGGGGAAGTCAAGTTCGTTTTATTCTAAAGTACCATTCATTATCGTATATGTTCTAGCAAGTATTTTTTGCCAGTTCACTTCACTGAACAATGGATACCAATGGGTTTCTGTAAACTGGTACACTAATTATACTCTGTAGACCTATCACTTTTGTTTTTCAGTTCTTTCCGAAAAATTGATTTCCTAGGACGGCTGCGGGTTCACGAACTAACAGAAAGTTGAATAGTTTTTCCAGGTTTTTTACTTTTTCTTTCACAATGGAAAACTCAAAACTAGCATAAGTGACACATACTTTATATCAGCCAGTTGGCTGTTTGTTTAAAATAAATGGTATTAAAGTATTTTCAGTTGTTACAAACGGCACTATCCGTGTTAAATAGAACTGAAAGCTCCCCTCCCTCCAACCAACAACAAAAATTGATGGTCATTTGTTTGAAAATTTTTATCTTTCTCAAAATTCTAAATTTTTTACTCTTCAAAAAATATTAGCAGCTTAAAAATCCTCTTCATTGTTTTCTACAATTAATAGTAAAATATGGAATATGATTTGTTAACAAAAAGTGTAAAGTACATTACAGAGAAAGAAAACATGTGCGCACAAAACACAATAAACACATTTGGCAGTAAACAAAAAAGGCACGAGTAATGAATAATATAATAGTGACAAATAAATTCTAGTGATACTATAATGTAATATAAAAACGAAATTGTCAGATTTTGCTTTAATTAAAAAAAAAGAAAATTAAATTAAGAAACGTAAAATTGATAAAAAAAAAATCTGGCTGGCAGTGGCACGCTTTGGGATACAAGATGGCCGAAAATATAAAAAATAAAAATCTCTGTGTACCCCCTCTCACTGTCACTCTGTCTCTCTGTTTCTCGCATGTGCCCTCCTTAAATTCCCTGCCCGCCCAAACCTCATGCCTCAAATAAAATTTCAACGAATAAAAAACCAAACCTCAAAAAAAAATAGCAACCAACCAATGAAACCAAGCCTTGAGCCCAATGCCTCTTATATAGCTTCACTGTATTGCACAAAATGGTCATATAATGCTTGCCTCCGCTGCTTGTGGCCCGCACACAAAAAGGATCTATCTCAGCCTTCTATATATTTCTCAGGTACTCACAAACTCATTAGAAAAAAAACACCTGTAGAAGCTACGCAAACTAACTACCCTGCGCTCGCATTCATTTATCTATTTTATTTATTTGATTTTGCCATGAAATGAAAATGAAAAACTAAGAAGGAAAAATATATTTCTATAATTAAATAAATATATTTCTTGCGGCACGGCTATACTAACTCATAGTGCTAGAAACGTTATTGCTATATTAGAGCACCTCTATTTCTTTTATAAATAAAGATTAAACATTCTGCTAGTCTTTCTATGAAAATGCCTTTTGAAAGAAGTATATTTTTATTATATTTGTTCTATATATAATTTTATTACTAACTTGCGTAGCATTTTTAATTTGCGTCGCTTCTAATTAATTTTTTTCATTGGCTATACCAGTGTTTTAATTTTTATGGAATGTGATTATTTTTTTGCAGCATTTTTTATTTTTGTCTCGTAGTATAGTGGAATATTTTTTATTTATAGAGTGATTGTAATTGCGCTGTTATAATAAATAAATATACATATATTTAATATAATTATTATTTCAAGTGTTTGTTTATATTGGGAAGTATATGATTGTATTTATATTTCCAGTTACGGGCCATCCTCCGGCAGTACCAAGGTTCTAATCCCCATCACATCCACTTCTTCTACTAAATACTACTTTCACAAACATATAAATAAAAGTACGTAGATGAATTTGCATATATATTGTAAACATGTATCTTTTAAGTTTTACTTTATATTTAAGTTTACTTAAGTTTTACTGTATATACCCTTAGCCTACAATGTTATATCAAATGTCCATTTGTATAATCGCTGAAGGTACATATATTGCTGTTCATAAACTGCTATATCTCTACTAGTGTAATTAAGGCCGTGGTCCTATAATGCAGTGATATCCTCACCTGTACCAGTTTACGTGTTCATTTCTTAAGAATTAGTAAACAATGTGCCGCTTCCTGTTTTTACTTTCTCTTGCTATTAGGGAACAATATTGCAGTCATGTCAGATTTTCACATTTTTATAGTAAAATCGATTGTTGGTCATTTGTGGTAAGGGGAGCTGATATCATAAATTATGTTCCAAATTAACGGTTCAGTCAATGCAATTCTAGAACGCGAGTTCTAAAGAAAAACAGTTAACTGGCATTGCCACTTTACGCAATAGGTCACTCAGTTTTTGGAATTTCCTGAAAAGATGAAATGCTAACTGTACATGTATAAATCACTATCACTTTTATTTGAAATTTGTTTCCAAAAAATTGATTGTAGTTGTATTGTGGGGTAACTGAGATGTTTAGTTCTGAACTGCTTCTTTGGGCCAAGGTAGCATTGTGCCTTATAATCTAATCATATTTAGTAGCTGGCAGCTCCTAAAAACCAACATGTTAATGTGCCCTCCACTACCAATATTTCTGTATTATAATTAGAATAAATAAACGTTCCAAGTTTAAAAATGCGCCAATTTTAATGTTAATCAGTGCAGTAAGAGCAAGTCATGTGAGTGTTTCACACCAGATTTTTTTATTTTATATATATATCTCAACCTGTGTATATATATAACTTAAAAATTAAATTAAAGAAAGCTAATATCTCGTCCAACCCTTCATTCCAGTCCGCAATTAAAAAACAAGTGACTATGCTACCTAATACTGCGGCCATTCAATTCCTCATTGGGAGGCCAGACGTTAAATAAATAAACAAAAGGACATGTTCTAAAGAACATCAGTTCTGCCATGTATGTGCCTTCCTTGTTTTAGGCGTAATTAAATACATACAGATTTTTGATTTCCATTCCTAAGTATTCCAATTATCATATTCCATTTCGGTACAGATTTTTATTTTTTTAAAAGACAAAAACTTTGAGGCACAAGAAATTCGTTACTGTTTATTATGCTTTTTAATTTCTTTGTAAAGTAGACTTATAGAACAAATACTACTACGTTTAACTTACCCATTAGTGTTCTAATGTGTAACACGAACATATAGAACAGACATTGTTGGGATTTGTCACACCTTTCAGATAGTGTGAAAAACGGACATATAGAACAAATCGTATCATCGTGAACGATTGTTTCTAGCCTGAAAAGTATGATAGACGCAATAATGTCTGTTCTATATGTTCGTGACCAACTGAAAGTTATGATAAACACAGTAGTATTTTCTGTTTATCTGCTTTACACATTAACTGAAATACAGATCGTACTTCGATTTTTTTCTGATATATAGAACAAATACTAGAAACATTAACAAATGTTACAATTTTATACATCAATTAAATTCCACATATGTAATTAACCACAGGATGTAGCTTTTTTTTCTAGAAGGTAGCTTTTTTTTCTGGCAATAAAATAAAATATCAAAATATCAAACTGATTATTGATCCACTGTGGCGTTTGAGTGCCTAGCTTTGGAAAAATAAAAAAGAAAAAGTATGTCTGAGTAGTTTCAAAATCTCAAACCTATTTTCCATGATTAATATTTGTTGTATATATCGCTTTACACTAACTGAAAGGAAGTAAAGTTAACAGACGTACTATTTGTCAGAACTTTTTTTTTTTATCCAACGCCCTCGTCATTGGCCTTCTCGGTCATTCGACTCCTCGCAGCTCAGTACAGTCTCGGCTTGATTCTGCAGAGACGATTCTTGTAGGCCTCTTCTCACGTCCTGCAGCGCCGCACATGTAAGTAATGGTCCGCATCCATTTCTGCCATCCAGCACAATGACCAAATGGGCGAGTCAACCCTACCAATTCTATAGAGGTGTTTGTTCAAGTATTCATGTCCAGTGGCTAATCTGAAACATGCTACAGCGCACTGCCTAGGCAAGTCACTAGGCAATCTGGTTTGGGGGACGCACATGGAGTCCATCGATTGCCCTCTGAACATCGCCGCATGTATTGATTCAGCATTCCCTGGAAGGACTCTGTGGCCACTCTTTTTGCGGTTTGAAGCGAAATCCTTTCATTAGGCTGCTGCATTTTGTACTTACTTGCTTTGGCTAGTGTGTTGCCAGGTATATCGCAGTGGCTCGGGACCCACTGCAATCTAAATCTCTTCCCTGTCGGATGAGGCAGTCGGTTAGGTCCTTGCAGCATTCCACGGTTTCATCGCCACTGATGCCAATGTTGGCGATCATTAGAATTGCTCCCTGGGAATCAAACAAAACAATCATAGTCTAGGGTTCTTTGGCAACTGGCTCGAGAGCAAGCTTAATCGCAGTCACCTCACCATCATAATTGCAGGCCAGCCTGCCAACGGGAAGCTGAAACAAATCGTATCATCGTGAACGATTGTTTCTAACTGAAAGTTATGACAAACGCAATAATGTCTGATCTATATGTTCGTTTTACAACTAACTGGAAGCCCGCATTACAAGAAGCACTGGCGGCCGAACCATCTGTAAACATGAGTCAATTCCGAGGGAAGGTACCAAACCTGAATAATATCTATTGCAATAGTTTCATGATCAAAGGCGGAGTCACATCTTTACTAACCTCTTCAATCACAGTGTTCTATATAAGGGGAGCCGTCTGAAAATTCCAATGAAATTACCAGGAATCGTGGCAGAGCAGTGCTCATACCTAACTGAGCTCTGAGACCCGACGCGTAAAGCTCTCTTGCGTTTTTAACCTTTTCACAACTTCATTGCCCTGTGTCCAATATTTAACACCAGGTCTTGTCATTCTTTCATAAAGTACGATTGCGGCCTTAGAAAGTCTGATATGAAGGGGTTCCACTTGTGTCTGTGCAGCTGTCGGCGTAGCTCGGGGACCCCCAGTTATCACTCGTAGGGCTGAGTTTTGAACTTTAGCCAGCTTTGCCACACAGAGTCACATGCAGTAACCAAGGCTTCACCACCATACTCTAACACAGGATGAACATAGTACTTGTAGATGCGGGTAGGATATGCTGAGTGGCACCCCATTTCGTTCCAGTAATTCTCTTTAATAATCCTATTCGTCTCTCCCTTTTAACAGTTAATTCGGCAACATGGTTCGCCCAATTCAGTTTATTATCAAGGGCAATACTCGAACTGTTTGTGTCAGAATAGTTTCCGCAGTATTTTTGATTCTTGAAACTTGGAATGCTAACTGCACGCATAAACAAATCACTTTTATTTGAAAAGTTTTCCGGAAAAGCTGATTTCAAGAAATTCTGAGATATTTATAGCCCTTAAGAAATGTTTGTTTGGATTTGTTCAATTGTATTGGCACAGTATTGTTTAATACGATGTTACTACATTCCAGTAAGTACCTGCTGGTGCTAACCAACCTGTACCATTACCATCTATCTATATTCGTGTTATCCCTTGTAGGCCTACTGAATGTCATAAAATTGGTTAATTTGTAGCAACTGCTGTAAGTCTGTGAGTTCACACGTTTGAGGTCTGTTCCACGTTAGATTTTTTGTTTTTGTCTTTCTTTGTCTTGTAATATGAGTATCTAGAAAAAAGTCTTTTACACCTAATTTGGGGAAATTATTATTCAACTTTCGGATCCGACAATAGCACAAACAGACCTTGCTTTCTTCACCTTCTTTTCTTTATTTATTTTCTTAACTGCTGAAAATTTTTCGGTGTAAAAATGTTTGTTGTTGGTTCATTATTCTTACTAGGTAAAAATCCCAGACTTACATACATAGTTACTGTTTACATTTTATAACCTACTTAATATTTATTTACTTTGGTAGCCAGAAAAGCCAACTGTTATTGGCTGTAAACTCAATTTATTGTCCATTGAAGTATTAATAATATAGTAAGATAATAATATTGATCATACTGCTTTGTTTCAGGTGTTGGCATTGGAGTGCACTCGCTGGATATATAAATTCTAGTTATGAACAAATAAAATAAAAATGCCAGCTAGTATAATTTCAACAACACTATTGTTTATATTCAAATATATATATATATATATATAATCTATAATAAATATAAAAATACTCTAAAAAATAATTAATAAAATAAAGATAATCTGTCTTATAAAGCAGTATATTAAGTGCCACAATTTTTTTTTAAATATATATGGTGAGGGGATTTGTATTTAAAATAAAACAGAAATCTATAAAACACATCTTAATTTTTTCTCTAGTTATTGGATAATACGTACATACATTAAAAAAAAAAAAAAATGAACATGTTCCTGTACTGCTTTCAATCAATTAATATTTATTAATGTTATAAAAAATTCTTTAATTAAAAAAAATTGAATTGAAAAAAATGTAGACTTGACGAGAAATGTAGATGTTGTAAATAATGATATAGATGTTGTATTGTCAGGGACTATAGGGGAGATCGGAACTTCAAAAAAATAAAATAATTTCGTATGCAAACCGAGGTCTTAATTACTGACGCAATACCTACAATCTGAACATATTCTATATTCTGAAGAAATCTCCAAAAAAGAAAATCACTAAAAAACTGAGTGAAAATAAAATCAAGAAAGTATGAATAATTGTGATAAAAATATATGAACTTTAAAAGTACTATGTTTTCAATTTTTTTTGACTAAACGGAATAAAAGAAATGAAAGGTTTATTTTTATTAAAACATTATTTTAATTGTATAATAAATAATATAAAAAAAAAAAAAATTTATATAGTAAATATTTTTTTTAATTTCTTTGAATTTCGTTGATTTTGTGTGTATATATGTACATATACACAGTCTGTGTTTTCTGTTTGTATAAATATCTTAATTTTGTTTCCTTTATTAATTTTTGTAATATATTGCGTAAAATATATTTATTATCTATATGTTTCTTTTTAAATAATATATTAATTTTTTAACTCTTTTTTTGCTTATGAACAGAAAACATAATTAATATAGAGCTTTTTTCAAACTCTATTGAGGTAATAGCTAGACTAAAAATAAAAACAGCTTATTTGGATGTTTCCAAAACTATATGTTCATCTTCAGACTAGTAGAAGTCTTGAGTAAGCATATAAATTACAAAAATAAAAAAACAGAAGAGAATTTTGAAAAAACATTCTAAACGATAAAAGAAACCGTTAAGGTTCATATTTCAGTAGTGGTAACAGTAATAAACAGCTATGGGAACACTTTGTTTTTTAAGATTACATTTTTTCAAATAAACTGGATAGACATGTGCAGGCAAATATATAATTATTTCCTATAAATATTAGAAACAATTTTTTTATTACTATGAGGTAAATTACATTGAGTACGTTGAATTACACTATATCAGTGTCCATATTGCACGTTCAATCGTAATTTATAATGACGGCCTTTTCAGTTATCAATGTAACTCATCCCTTTCTTGATCCGTTTATCACTTCTGGAACTTCAGTTGTTTGAACAACATAAAGCTCCTGGATTAGGTTGTCACCTATGAGATATTACAGAATGTCAGAATACATAATATTGTTGGCTCCAAGTATGTAACGATTTTCAATTCAGTATGTATACCAATGGTCTGAATAGTAATGACATTAACCCATAAGAATGGTAACAGATAAAACTCAAACAATAACTATCCTGGCATAAAATGAATTCCTTTTAACACGTCCATGACATATGAACTGGTTAATAAAAATATTTATATCTCTGCTATGCAATAGATAGTAAATAGGCTGAGAATTGTTTCACAATCCCTAAATGTCAATCCGCTTTTAGGAGATATAGAGGATGCACTGAGATCATGTTTGTACATGGCACTCAGTTATCTCCTTTCCATTTCAGACAGTAACTGATAAATATCTATTGCGATTTTCAAAGGCTTCCGCAAGGCTTTAGATCCAATTAATAAGAATCCTTAAAAGCTCTATGAATGTGCTACTTTTATTGAAATTGGGAGCGTCTGTATCTGGTTGGAAAGTTAATATAACCAGAGGGGTGTTGCAAGGAGAATCTCTTTTACCTTTACTGTTCAATTTAATTATTAGTGACTTCGACCCTTATTTCTGAAATAAAGATCATTTTGGTATTATATGGATAATTATGGGACATTTCAAACCTTAAGCGGCCGATAAAATTTGTTTTATTTGTTACAGGCCATGATTAGAAAACTAAAGTAATATCCACCACAACAAAACTAAAGTAATAGTTTCATAATTAGGGAGATTGAAATCACTATATTATATGACACATAAATTAGATAGACTATGTAAAAACATTCGAATACTTAGTTATTCATGTGTTTTCAGACTTGCTATGGAGAGTTTTATCAACAAAGGCCTAAAGGCAGTTGGAATAGATAACAGTTTCTCATAACAGGAAAATGCGCTCCTTGGGAATGCGAATTAAATTGTTTGAACTGTAGTCTCCGCAACAACACTTTGCTGGTCAAAGGTCTGGGGCCCTTAATCTGCATGGAAATGGTTGAACAAGATTTATGAGTTTTTTTATATATATATATATATTCATATCTTTAGCCTCGAAACACTTCCATCTCTAGAATATTCTTCTAGAATCTGGCTACCGTCCATTCAAACTCCATATTTTTCAGGGCATTGTAAATTGGTAGGAAAAATGCCAAATATGGAATGTAGAGATGCCAAAAGATGCGCTTCAATAGTTTTTTCCTCCCAGCAGTACCCCTATTAGGAGGGAGTTTATTATATTTTGAACATGCTCCATTTAAAATATTACATGTTTCCTTCTAAAGAATGATAACCTTTACTGGCTTTGACCCTTTATTACTACCTATCTTACTTAGGTAATGAAGAATTATGGAAGACGCCAAATCCAAAAAATATGTGTCACTTGCCTAGGTCTTCTCGATAAATGAAAATGACAATTAATGGAGAAATTTAGCGGCAGCTAGAACAATCAGACACTACAGGGGTGAAGGTGAACTTTATTTAAAAATGAAAACTCTAGTTGCTAAAATCAGTCAACTTAGGCTTCCCTCTGGAAATAAAGTAATATTCTATATAGGATTGCGTTACAATTTGTAAAATATTCAATTGGAATGAACTTGAGACATTTTACCAATTCTTCTTTTCTTGCCCGTTGTACAGCCTCTATTCAGTTCATGTAGCTAAATGTCTTCTAACAGACAAATTATTCCCTTGGAGAACTTCTAATTGTTAACTCTCGGGAAAAGTTATGATTTATTTAAGTTCGTGTTTCCATTTAAAAATTAAAATATTTAATGTTAAAGGAATAAGGAAAAATTCTTGCATTTGTGTTACTACGTTTAGTTATTTTATAAAATAATAATTATATTATTACTCACTGTTATTGCGTTTAGTTATTTTAATGAATTTTTCTTACTTCTTTGTGTATATGCTGAACTCTTACAATCCAACTTACAAATCTCTCGTAAAAACCTTTGTTTATATAAGAAATATGGGAAAATAATATTAATAGCAAATAATTATTAAATTATCTATTATTACATAAATGTTTATATTTTATACATGTGGTATATTAAAGACAATAAAATATAAAACACTAACAACTATGAAATAATGATGCCTTGCAGTGTCTTTTATTTTTTTATAAAACGTAGTAATCACAATAAAACCTTCCAAAACAAAAGTATTCCAGTTAGTTGCTGCTTACCGCTGATAACTCAAATATATAACTTCACAATTTTTCTTTTTTAGTTTTGAACTTTCTTTCAAAATTCTCTTCCCTTCTTCACTTAATAATTAATAAATAAACTCATGCCTTCTGAAGAAGAAAATATAATTTTGGAAACATCGAAATAATTTTTAGATCAGCTAATTTTAAAATAGAGTTTGAAAGAGCTCTTTGTTAGTTAATAATTTTTTTATATTTCTTAAAATATAAAATCGAAACCATCGCGGTCTATCTCAAAGCCAGCATTTGAGAGTGCGGTAATTGCTTGCTTTTTTGTCCGCTTCCTTACCTGATGTGACCAGTGATTTAAAAAAAGTCACAAATGGCCTAAACTTTTTGGAAAATATTTCCCGTTATTATTTTTTTAAGTTTGTTTTATTGTAAAAGTATATTCATTATTAAATCTACATAATAGTATATGTAGTTACGAAGGAAAAACATGACATTTGCGCCTATTTATAAAACTAATAATATTTATATATATTAATATATTAAAATTATTATTATTACTAATAAAAAAGATACTCCCAAAACTAATAATGGTAGTGTCCAAAATCTAATGTTATTTTTTATAATAAAATTGAACGTATGAACTCTAAAATAAAAAAAGGAAATTAAAACGGGAAGTACACCATTGATTTTGCCTCCTATATTATATACTAAAATATATTTAATAACAAAAATTAAACTTAAAAAATAAATGAAATATTTACCTTTTAAGCTATTTAAAAAAAGATTATTCTTTCAAATTTTTCTCTTGCTAACCTAAATTATGTTTAATTCCTACTAATTTGCTAATAGCTTTATTATTTTTAAGTTAAGCTAGAAACCTATCTTTGCGTAATTGTAAATAGCACAAACACTCACATTTTAAGCACCTAAATACATTAATCACAACACTCTTAAGCGGTTTTCATTATTATATAGCAGTTTCCTAATTAAGTAGATTTTCATCACAAAGTCTTTGCTATTATTTCATTTTAACCTATTGTAACTATTAATTGTCCTCCCCTAAGTAGGGCTTTACTACTAAAATTTGAATAATAAATTAAATAAAATATAACCTTTATAAATTGGGGAGAAGAGTAGTGCGTATTTATTATTATTTTAATAAACGCGCATCTAAATTTATTCCTGAACTTTAAAAATAAAAAAGTAAAGGTAGTATTAGTGATAAGTAGAACATGGAAAGGAAACAAATGAGTTCGGTGTTTCCATGATGTAAGCCAAACTGATTGCCCGATGACTCTTAATAATCTGCCTTTGTTATCGGTGAATTATTTCAATATTACCTTCTTTATTTTTACATGAAATTTAGCAGTTAGAAACAGAGAAGTAAAAGTACAAAGTGTATTTTGGTAACAACATTTCGCACAATACTCTTCTCCAGAGATTCCACATTTTTTTGCGAGCAGTTCTTTAAAAATGAAACAAAACTAATTATGAATGCCGCCTTCCCCCGGCTAGAGTAGGTCACTCTCTTTTAGGCTGGTCTTTCTCTATAAATAAAGTACTTCTTAACGTTTTTTTTTTCTTCCATTATTATCATTTTTATTTTTTTGTGTCTGTTATGTTTTATTTACTGTTTTAAGCGACCATCTTTCGTTATATAGTGAAAGCAAAATTAATATTGTACATTAAATTATTTATTTTACATTTAATTTTTTTTTATATGAAATAAGAAAAGTAATGTTTATAAATAAATAATAAATATATATAATATATAGAAAATATTTTTTTTGAATCACAATAAAAATATACAAAAAAAATAAGTACATTTTGTTGCTAATTTTTGTGATATTTTTAGTGAAAAACATAAAGTAAAAATAAAATTAAAAGAATAATAATTGATAGAATATTTAAGTCGATAATGTAATTTATCTAATACATAATATTGTAACCAATATTTATAATATTGTACCTTGTTATTACTATGGATTATTGATAGCATTTGGAATTCATTACTTCTTTTTTTTAAATTATTATTATTATTCAAATAGTGGTTAATTTAAGTTTCCCTGACAATTGGCCCTCATATTAATCGATATACATGTTAAGTATTCTATATCTCTAATTCTATTATCCGCCCAATCCGTTTTTTATACAAAAGTATTTTAAAAAAATAATGAAACTGATTTTTTGTCTTTATTCAATAATTATTAAAAATTAAGCAGTCCGCCAATTGTCAATGAAACTTAATAATGGCGCCACTTGAAATTGTTTGTTCAAAAAACGGTTCATTCGGTTTGTTATTATATTCTTTTAAAAGATTTTATTTTTTTTATTCACCAGACTGCAGCGGTACCAACTAAAAATTAAATAAGAAATAAAAAACGGCCTGAAACAAATTTGAATATAGTTAAGATAAGTGAAAATAAATGCTAATGTTAAAAGATTGAGTAAATAAAAGAAAAGAAAAAATTCCTAATTTATAATTTTCTATTATCATAAATACGTGGTGAAAATATTTGCTCTAACAGCAGTTACAGAAAGTAAAATGAATAATAACTAATGGGTCTTATTCAAAGGAATGAAACGAATGAGAAATAATTTTTAGCAATTTTTTCTTTGAGGTGAATAAGGAAGTAGAGGACTGGTTGTATGGCAACATGTGGTTCTGCCGCTGGATTAGCTCGCCTAAACAACGCTAGTAGTTTGCTAGAACATGCGATCATCTGAATTTCTCTGCAGTGGTGCCAACTGCAGCACTACTTACAGTAAAATCTCAAATAATGAGAAAGCTATTTCACCTGTATGAATCATTACAAAATGTTTCAATTATCCTGCAAGCAGTGCTCTTACCTCCAACATTACTAATTTCTACAAGTGTTTCGTACGATTATCCTGCAAATCCTATTATAAAACTCTGCTCCAGTTTCGTTAATTCCCTCAACTTCTTGAAAACAGTTTCCTTTCTTGGTTGTGCCTGAAAAAGTTTTGTATTTGTAACCAAAAGAACTCCAACTGTTGCAGGGTTAGGCTGAGTCAATTTTGCTCATCAGAGGGACCCTTCTGTGGGGTCCCGAATTTTTTATGTTAACTTACTAAATTACCTTAACTTCATCCATTTCTGTATTTGAAATTATTAGATGGAAACAAGACAGTAGCAAAATTAAAATAATTTACCTAGAAACTCAAAACAAACAATATCAAACTTTAAGATTCCCATCCATGTAGGTTCAAAAATATTTTTAAAAGTAAAATTGTGAACAATTTATTTATTTTGTGAAAAACAACTCATGACAGGCAAGTTAAAATCAACACAAAACCTCCATAATACTCCGTTCTACTTCACGGTCAAACCTATCTCTCCAGTCACGCTCAAACCATTCTCTACTATCCAGTCACTACTATCCCTCGATTAGATCTTCATTTATGTTTTTCCAAATTTTATAACAGAACAAATTAAAATAACTATTACAAACTATAACAGTAATGGTTTTACCATCCTCACAGACAGTAAATTTAAGAACCAACTGTAAAAAAAAAAATAGAAACTGTGAAAAAATACAAAGAAGAAACGCATTGTTCAATGATTGTATGAAATATTGGAAAGATAATGCGACATCCATAATTAACGAATTTCATCAAATTAACCTAACTGCTAAGCTATATCTTATCCTATAGGATAATATCCTTAAAGTTACAATTTTATTTTCAAGAAAGTAGATAAATACGATTTTTTTGCTTACTTGACTTTATTTTAGAAAAAATATGGACGTTTCGGCATGATGAGGCCATGCCATGAAATCAGTGACTGGCTTATATTTAAAATTAGATATTGTTGGAGTATTTAAGAAGTCGTCCACTTTTCCAAGAATAAAAATGGAGAAAACAGACATTAGTCTTGGCCTTAGTAATTACTATTATTATCCTAATAGATAAAGACAGAAGTTTCAAAACTCCATACACTATTATTAAGACAAACTGCGTAAAACTCAGCTGTTGGAAAATAATAATTGAAATTCTGTGAATATAAAGTAAGAAATGATTTTAAATTAGTATTTCTTCTTGAAAGGAAAGCTTTGTTGCCATAAGATACGAGCTTTAGTTTTAGCAACTATCCTAATCTAGCGGTTGATTGAAGAAATCAAGCTCCGGTTTCGCCACCGTTCATCCATTTTCCCCTGGTGTTTATGGACGACCTGTTTCAAAACTCCGGGTAAATCTAATAATGCATATCCCCTGTTTTCTTTTCTTTCCATCTATTAAAAAATTAGATACTGCGACTAGAACTTTCTATGAAGGCAAGATGTGTAGTTCATGTAAGAATTACTGAAGTAATTCGAAGAATTAAGTTCCATCACGATCTATTAAATATTAGTATTAAGTCAAGCCTAACAACCAGTTCTCAACTTTATAGCCTTCTCTTTTCATTTACATGTAAATCACTCATTATTTTAATTGAACATTTTTATTACGCCATTTCAAATGTTCATTATATATGAAAAACTTATTATTAAAACTTTTAAAAATGATAAGAACTTAATAATAATTTAAAGGAAGATTTGTAAGAATAGCACGTTTTGTTGTTATAGGTATGATATGAACAAAACGTAAATTTTTTCATTTTAAGGTAAGGCGAGTATTGTGTTAAAAATTGTTTCCCGGGGGAATCATTTAGTATATTAAATACAATTATTAATATTATTATTATTAAAAAAATAATTAAAATTTACCTTGGGTTTTTTATGCAATGCTCTAATCTGTGATGATGTTCTTGTAGTTTTAAAAATAAAAAATAAAAAAAAAATAAAAAATTAAAAGCAAAAACACAAAAAAACAAATGGATTATAGTGTCTAAATAATTAGTGAAATATAAGTATTTGAAAATGAAATATTTATAAAAATGAAAAAAATAATAATTGATGTCATGTTAAGGAAGTTAAGTATAAACATAACACGAATAAGATACCAATCAATATGTTGCCTTCGCAAGATAAGAATATTATAAATTACAAGTAATAGAGTTTTAAAAAGTAATTATTATTAATAATTAATGAGTAAAAAAACTACAAACTAAAAAATTGGTATACAAAAATAATATTATTTAAATAAGTTGGAAATTTTACAATTTTTTTTCTTGATACATTATTTTCATTTATTTATCGATATTTTTTTAATTTCTAATCGATAATTGTTAACTATCCATAAAGCTGGTGAATAGGTTTTATGGCAAAGCAATAGATGTTACTAAATTTTGTAATTTTTTGAATTCTGGTTTTTGTTTTATTGGACTAATTGCACGACGAAAATAAGTTTATTATTATTAAATAAAAAAATTGTAATTAAGAAAATAAAATTTGAACAAAGTGTTACTGTAAAAAAAAAAAAAAAATTGCACCACTTTGTTATTCATTTTATTTAATTATTTTTTTTAAATTAATTTTTTTAAAAAATAATTAGTATGACATAATAATGTATTTCTTCATGAACAACGAGTTTTTGTTTTTTATAATTTTCTACTGCATTTATTGAAGAGTTGATTATTTATGAAGAAATAAAATAATATAAAAAGTTAAAAATTATAAAAACCTAATTACACAAAGATTTGTAATAAATATAACAAAACCAAATTGTTTTTTGTTATTTTTTATTTTGATACATTTAATTAGTAATACTACTTCTATTTTACACCAATCAAAGAAGAGGAGCAGTTTCTCCAGTAAGGTGATATAAAGTTTGTATTGTGGTATGTGGTTGGTTATTCAGTGAGATTATTTCTACAGTAACCTGGAATATATGAGGCAACAAGAGAGAGTGGCTGCAGATTTCTCATTTTCACTTTCCTTTAGTACATTAAGAGCCAGTATAGCAATCATAATTATTATATATGCAACTAGTATGAAATCCCTCTTAAATTGATGACAATAAGTACTTTCAATATTTTTTTGTAACCCCCTAATTTGGTTTGAAATTTTCAAATATGTCATTTTTTTAAGTGTTCCGAAAGGCGGATCCCGGAAGTAACTTCTTTATTCGCTTTTACCGCCATTCATTTTCGTAACTGCAGCAATGGATTGATTTTCCTACAGATCTTCGAAATTATATCCTAAGTTGTACAACTGAAGTTATCGGCTGTACTCACTGTAAACGCGGATTTTTATGTAACCCCTCAGGAAATAGTCCATTGGGGTTAAATCAGACGACCGTGCAGAGTAAAATACTGAGTTACATTTCGGGAATCGTGGGCAGGACAGCCGTCTACCTGAAACCACACGCGATGGCGAACATGCAGTAGTTAAATTCTCTAGGCAATGTGTTTCTCAAAAAAATGAGAAAGAAATCACCAATTGAATTCTTTTCCAAAAAATTCGGCCAAGAAAGACGATTCCCAATCAGACCACACCAAACATTAAAGAGCAAAATAAACTAATCTAGTACGGTTCATCAATCGTAGATTTTCTGCGCCTATGATCTAAAATTCCATCTATTAATTACCGTTATAGGTAAATTAGATCCATCAGACCTATGGATGAAATATCTACGATTTAGGCACTCAAAATAGCCATATTTGCTAAAAAATCTAAACGAAAGACATAATTACCCCCTCTTAAGCCTTGCATGAGATACAATCTGTAACTTTTAAAATTATAAGTTTTTAATATAGGTGCGTCGAATTGTGTTTTTTGAAATTCCTAATATTCTCTCAGCTTATCTGAGTGATGCGTTAGGATTTTCGTCAAAATGGAGTAAAATATCTAATTCCGTATTAGGTATATGTTCTCACCCTTCTTGTATTGTGAACAATATTTTGATGAGATATGATATAATATTGAGGGGCTGTTATAATTACTTCAAATATAACTCTAATATTTGATATTTAAGTTCTAAAAGTTTGAATATTGAGAGATGAGGAGTTACTCGATTCCGGACTAATAATAAGTTTGTTTACAAAATAAAGAGAGAAAAAAGGGTGTTAAAGAGAGAGAAAGAGAGAGAGTGATAAAGAAAACAAAAATGAACGAAACATGCCCGATATTAATCCAATCATATTGAATTTGGTATCAAGGGTTTCGATGTGTCCAAGATCCTATGTCGTCATATGGCTTAGTCACTAGCGAACTCAAGCGTGTCTAAAGATTATTATTAATCAAAGCCTAATTACAAAGCTCAATTTTTAATCACTCAAATCGTCGCGCATATCACGCGCTCAAAGTGTAATGCGCACGTGTTCAAAAGCTATGTCTTCTCTCGTATTGTCGAGTTATTAGGAAAAGCATTGAACTTATACTGTTACAAATGACTCAGAGTTTCGTCAGATGTAACTAACTAGATGCAAATAATGTTGTAGATTATTGTTGGAAACAATGAGTAATCTGTTAATTCAAGTCTTTATTAAGAAAATTCAAAATAAAATTTATTTTCGGACAATTCCGGTTCGGTTCGCTAAATTTGTTTAATTTAAGAACCAGTCTAATATTGAGATACCCCAATCTAATAATCAGATATTTTTCATGCGTTGCTGAAATTGCAAGTTCAAGAAAATCGTTTAATCAGAAGTGCAAAATTATTGAAGGGAAATTTATACTAATATTTTTTTACAATAGCTGACAGATATAGGCAGTTGCAATCAATAAAAATCTGATTTGAAACCCTCACACGACTTTCTGTTACTCCAATTAATACATTGTCTTTAGTACTGGCCGCCCGCACTAACGCTTCTCTAAAATTATTCCTACAGTGCTAACATCTCCAGTAAATACTGGTGCCACCACGTTAGCTGAATAAGCAGCCCAATTTGCCCTCCTAATGTTGTATCGCACAGTGCGACAAATTCAGACCTCACTGAAAAAAAAAAATTCAGACACGCTGTTTACCTTGATTGGAAAATGGTCACTTTGGAAAAGTTCTTCTAGCATTATCCATTCCATGCTTACAACTAAGGTGGGAGTTGCTATACTTAGATCAATGGCACTGAAGAAACTTAGCTATACATTAAAATAAGTTTGAGCACCGTTGTTAAGTAGCATTAAATTATTATGTATTATCACTTCAAGATACCTGCCTCGCGGATCACTCGTTGTGATCTCGGATCACCAGGTATTATGAAAAAATCTGTGCGGGCAGCTACGAAAGCAGGTTTTCCAGATCACCCCTTCGTTAGTAGATGTCAGGCAGGTAAACACTTATTAGAGTGATCTGCAATATGTATCTAAACGCACGGCCATAGCTTGTAGATAGTTGAGATTCAGCCGCCTGCTGGGGATGTACTCCCTTCTACAGATGGCAACTACGCCGTGCGCTCCCCCAACTGGGGCTTTATACTATAAGTAGCATACCTGGTCTTAGTTTGGTTTCCTGTAGACACATGCCAAAGAGTCGGTATTCCGCCAACATTTGATGTAAACCTTCGACATAGTGTTTATAAGCCCGCATTTTCAATTGGATGATTGATTCAGTCATATCACTAACACAAAATGACCTCAAATCGCAGGAAAGATAATAATTTTGGTATACTTAAGGCCAAAGATAAAACATATTACATATTTTTAACCATGTTATAATAATAAACTATATATGTATAACAAAATAATAAACTACAACAAGATTATTACAAATAAATAGAATACATACAAATATCAGATTGTTCGTCATTAAGCATGCTTCATTCAGTTGACGCATTTTTTTGGGGTTTACCTTTCGGCCAGCCCTTCTTTTTCAAAATTCTAAGAGGGTGGTGCGAGACGGTCCACCTACCGACTCTGAGGCGTCTATATCTGTTCCCATGAGCTGCCTGTGGTATATGTGGGAGGAAGAAAATTGAAGACGATTTAGGAGAGTAAGAAATAAACTTAATAGATGTACTGAACACTGGCATAATGAATAGAAACACAAACTACAAGGACTTAACACTGGTTATAAGAGATATTGAGAATACGGTAGCGAGAGAATAATTAAGAAAGAGACAGACTGGCTGAGAATATTGAGACAGAAAGTACGTATGATGTTGACTGACTGGTGTCGATCATTGTTCGTTCTGCTGTAGGGCTAGTTCGCCTCTAAATATACGGAATTCTCCCTTCCTAGTTTAGGCTAGGTAGGGAGTAACTAATGCTTCGGGTCCCATTACAAGCTTAGTCCTTTCCCAATTGTTACAGTTCAAGTAAATGGGCAGAATGTAAACAGACTATTATCAAATTGAATATTAATTAAATTATAATCGTTAATGTTAACAAAATATGCTAAATTACTTTTATATAATTTTTTTCTAATACTTTACAACAGGCCTCCCTCCACTAGCCCTTAAATTCTGCGTCATAATTTTATTTTTTAGACCGGCAACATTATAACTAATTATCATAATAAATTCAGAGATAGAGTTAGATTTAGCTAAACTACAGTTTAATATCTTATTTGAAGAATTATGAGAATTAGTTGAAAAACCTAAAAAATGCTGATCCGATGACCTAATGTCCTGATCTGTGCCGTCTTCCAAGGGCTATGCCTGTGGATTTTCCCCCGCCTTCTTCTTCTTGCTGCTCTCCTCCTTCTCTTTTTTCTGAGTCCACTTTAAAATAGGATCTTGCGCTGTGGCCTTCTTCACTTGCCTTGTCTTTAATTGTCTTTGCTGTCTTTCCACATCTCTTTCCTTATCCGATTCTTCCAATTCGAAAGTTGTGGCTGTTCCCGCCGAAAAGGTTTTTTCTATAGCTAATGAACTGAAATCTCGTAAAGAGTAAAGACTTCCTTCATTATTATCTTGTTATATGTTATGAAGAAATTTGGTGAAGTTCGGTCAAGAAAAAACATTCAGTTATGCCAACGTTTCGACAGAGTTTCCTGACTTTATCAAGGCTTTAATCTAAAAAACAATACAATGAGGAACCACAATGCATTAATAATACTGTAAAATGCAGAATAATAACAAAAAAAAAACAAAAGAAAAAAGAAAATTTATAAAAAAAATAATATTAAACTTACTTGTAGAAAGTCGTGAAGATGTGGAGACAGAATTTTTAAACTTACACATTTGTTACATCGCAGAAACATAAAAGGGAAAATTAAAAGTTACTAGTGCCTTGTCTTAAATTATCCTCAGAAATGAAAGTGGATTGAATAGGCAAGTGAAAGGGATTAGAGGAAATTTTTAGGGGTGGGGTAGTGAAAGGGAAATCTAGAAGTTCATGTTTTGAAAAAAACAGTTACACAACGCGGATAATTTCATGGTATCCTTACGAAAATTAACCGAAAATTTATTTCTTTTGATATATATCATTTCTAATATATTTCTTTTTTCCTGTTAGTTTCTTTTGCTATTTTTGTTTTAGAAAAATCAAATTTGTGATTATTTTCTCTAAAATGTTTCGTCAGTGCTGTAATGTTGTCGTTGTCTTTATATTTCTGCAGTCGTATTCATGTTGGCACATTCTATTTTTTAAGTATTGTGAAGTTTGACCAGCATAAACAGCTGGACATTGTGTACAGTCTATCTGGTAAACGAGGTCTGATTGTAATTTGTCTGGGATAGGGTCTTTAAGTTTGCTCTATAATTTGTTAATAGTGTTAGTGCATTTGTGAGCTAAAGTGATATTAGAGCGTCTGAAAATTTTCGAGATTTTCTCTGACAATTTGTTGATGTATGTAAATGAAATGTATTTAGGAGGTAGGTCAACAGAAATATGAGGAGAATGAGTTAAGTTCTTAACGTAATGTCGTGTGTTGGTGAGTGTAGATGACAGTATTTCGTTAAGTGTTCTATTAAGGAGGTGTTGATGATAGCCATTGTTAGGGAAAATTGTAGAAAGTCTTCTTTTTTTTTTATTGTCCTGATGAAATTTGGGATGACTAAGGGAAAGGGCGCGACGGGAAAAAGCTTTATGAAAATTAATTTTTTGGGATATGGGTGTTGGTATTTGAAGTGAAGGTAACGGTCGGATCGTTTGTTTTTTGAGTGCCAGTTAGAAGAGTATTGTTAACATCGCATATAATGGTTAAGACGAGAAAGTTAATAGTATTATCTTCTAGTTCGTAAGTAAATTGTAGACGAGGATGGAGAGAATTAAATATGTCGAGAATTGTGTGTATTTGATCGGATGGTATTGCTGTTAGGTAATCATCTACATATTTGTAAAAGAAAGGCATTTTTAGATTAAAGCCTTGATAAAGACAGGAATCTCTGTCGAAACGTTCGCATAATTGAATGTTTTTTCTTGACCGATCCTCACCAAATATCTTGTTATATCTCAATACAGCCCTACATTTCATTTTTCAGAGCCCGATACATGGGAGCTGCTTCGTCCCTACTCTCACTTCAGGGGGATAATCTTGAGCTAGGCTTATGTTCGTCCCTTTTAGATTTTAGGAACTCCCATCTTCTTCCAATATGCAAGAAATTTAATTAATATTGGCCTTCTAGCAGACGTATTGCGTCCAATCGTTCTAATTCAATCTATATCAATCAGAGTGATGGGAACTTTTAAAACATCATGAATAAATGCTACTACATTTGATTGTACTCCTTCCACATTTGTATTTTCTTTAACAATGAAGTTATATAAAATCAACTGCTTTCTTCTAGAGGTTCTTTCTAAGCTAGCAAAAATTTCAGAAAAATGATCGACTTTTTCATTTAAACTTTTATAATTAGTTTCAATAGTATTTATCGAGCGTCGTAGTTAGCCGCGCAAGATAACTACTAACTTTAACTTCTAAAGACTTTATTTTTTCCCTAAGTTTCTAATAGTTCTTCTAATTTTTCCAACATTAATCTAAACTCTACTATATTTTAATTTATTTTTGTGAACAGATGAACTAATCCAATTAACAAGTGTAGTGAGAATGATGGAGGTAGAGCTCTCTTGTAACCTTGAAACAATTCCCCACTGCAAGATACTAGTTCAACAATTTAACAATGCACAGACAATAAATAGAACTATAGAACTTAATAACGACTGTTATTAAAAATTAATGCAATTTTAGGTCGATAGAAAAATTATAAAAGAACGACATTACTCTAAGGTTGCACTTATAATTAATTATATATAAAAAAAACAAAAACCAAAAACATCCTTTTCCACGCAAAAACTATTTTTTTCAGGAAACAGAATAGAAGATATTACTTGCTGAAAGCTAAACAACAAGATATATGTAGTGGTAATTTCTGATGTTAGTTCCTCCAATGTTTGACTCTTGATGTTTTCCTGCGTACCTTTCAGAGCGACCGCAATTAGATTCAAATAAAGACATATTTTGAGCCAAATATCAATATTGGAAATGCAGCAGTACAGGAGATATATGTAGTTGAAATTTTCGGATATTATGACCCACCCAAAGTTTGGCTCTTAATATATTCCTTCGTACCGTTCCGACATGAAATTTGGTTCAAATAAAGATGATTCCTATCTATATATGTTGTGGGAAGGTTTCAAGTTGGCGACAAGTGAACAAGAACTTAAATTCGCCTTAAATGTTTTAGATGAAAGTGGTAAATCTAAACTCAAAATATGTGTAAATTTGAGAGACAGTGCAGCAAAAGCGAATTTAATGTTAACTGAGTTGTACAATTTTATGATCTGTGAACATGAGGAACTGGAGGAGATTTTTCAGGTAGAAGGTCAAATTGTGCAATGCATTCAGTGTCATAACCTCTGCATACAGAGGTTTTATAGAATAGTAAGTGTTTTCACCCAAATTTCATCTGTTCATAAGTTAATTGTTAAATCAACAGACAAGGGAAGGAACTTTTATTATGATTACCCTCACTAAACAACGCAAAGCTAATCTTAATAAATCCCTCCAAAAATAAGTAAATAGGCTATCCCCAACCTGCAATCGTCCCCGCCAGAACGAAATCATAACATAACATAACTCTCCACCATAAATATAACTTCAGGCATTGCCTTCAGGCAATGATAGGGAACAGGACCTATATTCTGAGAACATTCTCTTAAGAGAGAGTGAGTAAGAGAGCGCAAAGGTATACTTTCGGAAGGGCGGGAGTCAGCGCACATTAATAGGATACATCTCAACTAGACAAATCAAGGAGTATCATTTAATGTACTGGGGCAATGCACCGTCTGACGTTGCAAAGATCACAGGTTTAATTCATCTACTTATTATTTTTACTTTCTGTTATTGTTAGTAAGACGAAATACTGTTATCGCGTCAAATTTCCGATATCGAGTTTTCACCGGAAATATCCATTTTGAGGTCCACTGAATCCAAAAAAGTGTTTTTAGGAATTGGTCTCTCTTTCTGTGTGCGTGTATGCGACAGCATATCTCAAAAACGAAAAATCACAGAATGTTCAAACTTAATATTTCGTTAAAGGCTACCAGGAGACTTGTGAATGAGCTTTTAATAAAAATTGTTCAACCGGAAGTACCTCTTTACTGAAAGGTTTTTTTTTCAGCTTTTTGTGATTTTTTCTAAACCGGCTCCAACGATTTTCTTCAAACTAGGCATGTGAACTACACATATACAGAGCTACAACTTTTATTATAACATTTCTCCTGGTAAAATCATTTAAGGGGGCTTTTGGGGGAAGGGGGAGGTTATGTTTTCCTCTAAAGTGCTATCATAGTTGATTATACAATTCTACTATTTAAACATAATTAATTAGAAATAAATAGATTGTAAAATTCCGAGTTTCAAGAAAATTAGTAAACCGGAAGTGCGTTTTTACTTAACAGTTTTCCCTTAAAGACACTGACGAAGTTCATTAAATTTGGTACACTAACTGTGAATATAAATACCACTTTTGTTTGTAACTTTTTTCAGAGAAATTCATTTAAGAAATACTGGGGGGCGGGAGGAGGTATGCTTTCCTCCTAAAAAGTCATTTTATCAGTTTAAATTCTTCCATTAATATAAAACTGAAGACAAACATTTAATAAATTACAAGTTTGAAGAAAATTTGTCAATTTCAGCAGTAAGAGAAAGTCGTGTGAGTGTTTCACACCAGATTTTAATTATTCAAGGATATTACCCTTACATCCTATGCTACCTCACCCCCAATCACCTGTCCAACTTGAGCCAGAATCGGTGCTAACTCTTCCAGATCCCCAGCCTATAGACTAGGTTGACCCACAACCGGTCTCTCTCTACTACTCCCGTGGTTTTTCGAACCGTATCCAGGAATCTTTACTTATGGTCTTACTCCTGCTCCGGAATCAAATTGCATTCAGCAAGATATTTCACCAAGCTTAACTTTACTGTTGCACGAGACGCCCTTCCCGTAATTGAATGTAGAGATTTTATACACCTCTCCCTTCGAGAGCTCATCTCTTCTGTCATTTTGTAATTCAATTTCCCTAGCTGTCTTTTTTCCTTGAGAGGCACTGCATACAATTTCGAAATGTTCTGCTTATCACATTTCCAACAAACAGCGTTTAACGCTGGACATCCTCCACTGCCAAACTCCGTCAGCCACATTTCGAACAACCTCTTCTTTTGTGGTATTATTTGCATGTAGAGAAAGCATTGACTATCAGTTTCTTTCTCCGAATTAAGGCCTACTTCTTTCTCAGTGTTTCTTGGGTCAATGCTATGTCTAGTTGAGCACGGAAGGTTATCCTGACTCTCTTTTCATCAGTGTCGTTAGGCTAACGCTGCCGCACTTTGGGACACTTTAGACCAATAGCAAACCTATCTCTTAAGCATCGTTTGCCATAATTACAAATACGCTTAACTCCTTGTGCCTGTTCGCATAAATTAAAGAACATTCAGCTTCCTTCCTCGTAGCTTACTTAAATTCAAACTGTGCTACAAAAATTATTTTGATAAGTTTGTACAAGGGGTCAAAGTCAGTTACAACTTCCTCCAGAGAACATGATCCAACTCACGCGGAAAAAATAACCTTCAATTGTTCTTAATGCTATCGTACCTACATATGCTGATAATAAATTTTTCCTAGCATTCTTTATAATGTGGGAGTCTCCACCTAAACCTTTGCATGTCCGCTGGAAGTGTGCAAAATATTGTCAAGTACACTTAGATTAGATTCTGTGGGGGTTAGCTATCAGCCCTATGTGTCCTATTGTGGCATCCACAAGTTGGAGAGTGCCCTCTCCAGTCCTGTCTATTTAATTCTAATTAAATTAGTCTGGAGAGAGATTCCTGGGTGATCCTTGAAGACACCCATCTATTAGAGTACCCTCTCAAGCCCTGTCTGTTTTATTAGACTTAAGAGTCCTCAGAGAGATTCTTGGGTGAAGCTTACAGGTGTCAGTTTCTCTTCTCCAAAGAGAAGAAACCTCAATCACACAAGCCCCTCACGCTGACACGCTGACACAGTACAAACTATTTCTTCTTCCTGACAAAACCTACAGGCTTCATGTTGTTAGGTTCATGCATGCATGTGATTGTTAAGTCTACAGTGGCCAGTAAGGAGGCCCACAGATATCCTTATGACCTCTCGGCCTTGTTGGAATAAGCCTGGGCGAGTAGCTATTAATAAAAATTTTCGCCTGCCTTTAGCCTGGGGTTTAAACCTACCATTCCTGTGATCGGTCGTACACACATGCCCTGATGGCTGCACTCCTAAGGCACTTTGCAATGTCGAAAAAAGTTCAGGTCCAATGAGGGTTCCAATAGATTTTCCCGGTCCAGGGATCTATTGCCTCATTGCCCTTATAACCTGAATGGCTGGAAAAAGTTGAGTACAAGCTAGAAAAAGTTGAGTTGACCTCCAGTGCCCTGATACGAACTAATTGCTCGCAAAGCGCCTGACTATCTAAATAAATGACGACTTTGGAGTTTTGTACCCCTCGTCATTTTATCTCAGTAGCACAGGTAATTATTGCAACTAGCTCTGCCTGAAAGACTGTGGCTAGCTTACCTAGACGTCTCACCTCGGATTGGTCCCGTACACACCGGCTCCTACTCCTTCCTCCAACCTGGAGCTGTCCATATACTACATATAATCGCCAAAAATTGGCGGTCTGTACGTCCAGGTCCCTCTGTCCAATATTGGATCTTTGAAGGATTTGTAGAAGTTGTATTTTGTCATTGTGTCAGAAGGAGGCCCAAAATTGTGTCCACCTTTAGCTCCTCACATAGTTTTTGGTAAGTTCCACTATGCCTAGAGTAAATGGGAGCCTGTACCTTTAATAATCTGCCAGCTAATGCTATGGCCACGCGAATGTGGAGTGAACGAGAGGTTTAGAAGGACTCCAAGCTACCGTGGGGTTTTATTATTATTTATTATTATTATTATTATTATTGAGCACACTCCAGGCCACCGTACCTAGCGCATAGCGCAAAACCGGTGCCTATGGTCACTTAGCCTTGCCTACATAGTAGGCAAGTTTCTGTCCCTGCCACGGGGAGGCGGAACTCTACATATTCGTCTAGTCCTTCGCAGTACCGCTAATTCGCGAGCAAACTCAACAGTCTTTAAAATTTATTACTTTTTTCATCAACTCTTTGCAATCTCCCGGCCAGTTCTCTCCCCTCCTTTTCAGCTTGAATTCCATATGGATTCTTGCCTCGTCGAAGAAAGGACACCGGAAGAGAACCTGATGCACAGTGTCCCGTTCAGCGCATTCGTAATTCAGGGAATCTTTCAATCCCAGCTCATGGAACTTGGAATAGAACTTCCCATGGCCCGTGAAATACTGCGTTACGATTTGAGACAGCTCCAGCCATCGAATCGATAGTCTGTAATGCGAATTCGGGAAGAACTCATATGTGACTCTCCCTGTCTCTACTTCATTCCAGCGTCTTTGCCACTTCCCAATCTCGTACTCTCAGATTTTTTTCTTTACAAGAGCAGGAGGCGCCTGCCTGGACAGCTCCTCACTGTCAGGGGCAATCATTTCTCCCTTCTTGAATTTATGGGTAAGGGCCCTCATCTCAGCAAGGAGATCAAGCGGCAATACACCAGCGATCACCGGTAAGGAGACCGTGGAGGATGTCGCGTAGGTCCTTGTTACAGAAATCAAAATGCTCTTTGCATTCGTAATAGAGTGCCGCTGTACGATTGCATGTGCAGCTTGTCAGCCCAACAGCGACATTCTAAGCTCGGCAGCTACGTACGTCGCGACATTCTCTATCATGCCCCTATAGATGGTTAGGGCCACACCAGTCTTCAGTCCCCACTCACCACGGGCTACTCTTTTGATTCCCAGGTACAAGTTGAGACATCTGGAGGCAACCCGCTGAATGTGGGGGTTAAAAGAAAACTTCCAATCCAACAGCATGCCCAGGTACTCAAACTGGGTTACGTGAACTATTCTGTGCTCATCCATCCAGATCCAGAAAGGACGACTGGGATGAAGTTTGCCTTGCATAAGCATCACCTTAGTCTTCTCAAATGAAATCTGAAGCTTCTCCTCTTGACACCAATTCTTTAATCGGGACACAACAGCGCTAGCACGCTCCTCTAACTCACGCCGAGAATCTCCATGGACAACTATTGCGAGGTCATCCGCGTATGCACCGAATCACAATAATCCATATACTCAATATGCTCTAGCAATTCATCCATAACTAGGTTCCGCAGGAACAGGCCCACCACCGAGCCCTGCGGACAACCTTTGGTTATTGGCCTTGAAATATCGCCGGCTTGAGTCACTAGCACCGCCACCCTTTGGGTGAGGTAGCTTTGAATCAATTGCAGAAGATTCGGTAGACAATCTCTTCTTCTGAGTGACTCTAACACAGTCGGCTACCAAACATTATCGAAGGCCCCAGCAATGTCCAGGAAAACTGTGAGTACGCATTTGTGCCCACTGCCATGCACCAATTCAACGATTTTCGATATCGCATCTGTCGTCGATCTTCCCGATACAAAACCATACTGACTGGACTGAAACTGATAAAGCTTTTTAATCTCATTATGATCAGTTTCTCCAACAGTTTCCCAAAAACAGGTAGGAATTGTATCAATCGATACGACTTTGCATTATCTATTATGGGCTTGTTCCCACCTTTTTATAATACTTTTACAAGTCCTGTTTTCCATTGACTGGGAAAGTATCCCAGTCACAGGCATCCATTGAAAAGGTCAAGCAGATACTGGTTTAAAACGTTCTCATTCTTCCGGACAATTTCTCCATTTATCATATCCATTCCTGGAGCCTTTTTATTCTTGATTTCGCCAATAACAAACTTTACATCATATATGTCAAATTCAGTTACGGATTCAGCCAGAGCGGGTGACTTATAGGCCTTCTCGCGACGACTTTTTTGCAACAACGTGTCATCCAGAGGGTTATCCTCGGGTAAGAGTACTTTCAATAAGTGCTCAGTTGACTCCCGCCAGGATCCAGCACCCATAACACGTCTGTATTCAGACTAACTGGTATCAGGTGAGTTCTTATCTTATTAGCTTGCACCTTGTAAACAATTCCCCAAGGATCTCTATTGCCTTCCGCTTCCACAAACTCTCACCAACTTGTGGTCTTGGTCTGGAACACCATCTTTTTATATCCCCGATACTCATCTATGTATCTCTGTCAGGGTTCATCATTTTGTTCCCGCTGGTATCGTCTTCGCTTCCTGGTTACATCTTTTTTAGCTCCCGTTGGCCACCAAGGAACACGGCGCGTGCGACTAGTGGGTATTTTCTTTACCACCTCCCCACTCACGCCCGCTATTGCCTCAGTCAGCTCGGTAACCGCCATATCGACATCAGCAATGGTGTCCCTTTGGACATGTATGGTGTCAATACTGCGCTGGAGGAGAGTCTTATATCTTTCCCAATCAGCACTTTTGATTGAGAATCTTTCTAGACCCTCGTAGGTGAGACATGCTTGGTGTCCCAGGCAACTTCGAAAAGTATCGTCCTGTGATCACCAGTCACCCAGTCTATCACTTTCCAATCATGTACCCTGTTAGCAGCAGAAGCTGTACACAAGGTTACATCCAGGTTGTGCTCAGCGCAGTTTCCATTCCTTTCAAATGTCTTTAAATGTCCGGGCACGTTCACGACACACAGATCATTCGAGACAATACGCTCCTCGAAATGCCTGCCTCTATCATCCAACGTATCATCGTGCCACATGGGTGACCATGCATTTATGTCCGCGGCTACAATAATATTTTTCCCTCTATTTTCTCGTAAGAGCCGACTTAAATGGGCAATAGACGACGTTATGTCGCACGACGGCTGGCAGTAAAGGCTCAACAGCATCAAATCAACGCCATTTGCGCAGTTAACAGCACACAAGTACAATGACTGGTGCTGTACTGAGGAAGACGCAATAGAGTGATGTCCGGATTGCACACCACGACAGCAGTCCATATCCATCCATCGCAGGAAGCATGAACGATACGATGCTGCAGGTCCAGTCCCTTAACGCTCGCTTTGAACGTGTAGGGCTCCTGGATAATGCAACATCATTCCTTTTGAATAGATGATATCTCGTGCCTCAGCCATCACTGTTTTTGAGCGTTGCGCATTTAGCCGCAACACTCTCAGGCCACTGTCCGCAAAATTACGGGCTTCTTCCATAATCGATGCTGGCCATTTGTCGGTCTAAAGCATTCAGGTACGCTGCGGATTTCAGACTCTTAACAGAGCGACTGTGCGGTTTTCGGAACACTTTGCAGGCGGCACATGCCGTGGCTTCGGCTTTATTTGGACACTTCTCATAAACATGTCCCTTAGTGGCGCAGTGTCGGCAAGTCAATTCTTTCTCCTTGCAGTACTTTGCCACGTGCCCTTATACATGACATTTGTAGCAGCGTGACGCCTGCTTGTGGTCCATTACCTTACAGCGATTCCACTCTATATACACCCTGCCACTACTCAGGGTTCCTTTTAGTAGAAGTTCACGCATCTTTGGCGTGACTTCTACTGCCCAATTTGTGTCCCGTTTTTGCTCTTACCTGACTTGGCCAGCACTCTAAAGGAGTCCTGGAACTCAGGTTTCGGCAATACCGATCCAAGGTTCTGATCGTATAAAGCTTTTGCTATTCTCGCCTCGTTAAGGTCGCTAGGCACTTCGAATATTATCATTTTGGGAAGCCGTTTCTTCCAGCTCAGCCTGAAGACCAGCACACCTCAACTTTTCGTTGTTTAATAAGACTTGCGCCTGCTCGGGGTCTCCTGTTTCAACAAGGAGTGTCTTGTTTCGGGCTCGTCGGAGGGACACGATTTGCCAACCTTCCTCAGAAGGATTAAGACTGCCCTTGAGCAAGTCCTTAGTTTGGTCGCTAGTCTCAACTGCCTTATCATCTTGTGGTCTTATTAAGACCACATGGTTTTTCTTGGGCAGTGGCTTTTTCACTGCCTTCTTTTCAGGCTGCTTGTGCTTTATATTTTCTGTTTTCTTTTCTTTAGCCTGCTTTCCCTCAGGCCGGTTTCCATTGGACACCGCTCCCGCATAAGATATAACAGATGCGGGTTTTCCTGCAGTTTCCTGTGCCTTTATTTTGGCAGTGCCACGATTGACCTTTGCTGGCTTACGGGTTACCTCCTACGAGGACATGGACAGCTTCGTGGTATCAGCCTTAATCTGGTCAGTGTTCTCTAGAATACAGAGAACCTCCATCTCTAAAGCCTGCTGCTTTTTTGCTGTCTCTGTGTAGCCGCAGCGAGTTTGCCCTCCAGCCAAGCAACGCGAGGGGCCATCTCATTTACGAGGGACGTCACCTCTTTTACCTTTTTTGTAATAAGCAAGGTGTTGCTCTTACTAATCTTTATGCTAGGGTCTGTGCAGTACTCCGTGCATCAACTCTAGCTCTATTTCGCCTGCTCGGAGGATTGGATCACTGGTCACATACCCTGA
Source organism: Triatoma infestans (assembly GCA_011037195.1). Classification (NCBI taxonomy): domain Eukaryota; kingdom Metazoa; phylum Arthropoda; class Insecta; order Hemiptera; family Reduviidae; genus Triatoma; species Triatoma infestans. The sequence goes on along the minus strand of JAAEAF010000090.1, from coordinate 318,221 downwards.
TGTGATACTATCCTCTTTGCGGTTATTTTCATTTATGTTCTCGGGTTCATTTTTTGATTCGGCAGTATCTAACTACCCTGTCAGTTATCGTCTCTTTGACCACTGTCGAACTTATTGCAACTTGTGGTTGCTCGTCTTTAAACAATTTTTTTCTCAGACCTCCTACCATAATTTTAAGACTAGGTGGAGTCACCTCGATATCCGAGAACGGACTGGACGATCTAGCGTTCTTCGGTGTGCTCGTCATCTCTTATATTTAGACTAATACTACTATGTACAATACAAAGTCTATCTATATACAATGGGCTCAAGCCGAAGCTTGCGCCCTCGCTCTGAAAAGAGCGGTTTGGTGCCTCCGTTCCCTTCTACAAGTGTTTATTTCCCTTTAGCCCAGACAGAAATGGTCCAACAAACTTTCCAAATCTCTGCCTGGTGTCCAGCCCCGGCAAACGTTGACACAGGAGACTACTCGCTGAACAGAAAGCCACAAATCTGTACACTGTCTTTTGAGGCTCGTAGAGGCTCAGAAAGTTCAAACAACACAAAATACTCTAAAATACTCTAATAAACAGAACTTTCTCAAGTTTTATAGTTTAAAATGCTCAACAAATACTAAGCGAGAGGCGCGGGGCCGCTACCGTGGGGTAGTTATCAAGGCGCCCGTAATACTCAGTCAAGGAAGTTGTTGAACATCACTGAGCGCCTTGGCCCCCTTGCAAGATCGTCGTCCGCCAAACTATCGCTCCGTAGGCCACAGTTGGTCTAACCACAATAGGTGTAGATCGACAGGGTCATTTGGGGCTTAATTCCCAACTCTAAAGGCACTTAACCTTCCAAGGGCGATTTTAGCCTTGGGTGTAATATTATGGTGGAATTCCATGACAGCTTTTGGTCAAAGTTAATTCCTAAATATTTAACTTTCATGGCAAAGGGGCTCCCATCAGCTTTTGTGCGGTTCTAAGCCTTGCAAATTCCTTTTCCTTGCAAAAGGAACCACTTCAGTTTAATGGGGGGCCTTTCACCATTGGTCCACAATGTTTAGGGCTCTTTGGGTACGCCACGACACGCTATCTGCGAATCGCCCTCTTTCAATAATTGCCAGGTCATCAGCGAAGAATCCCAGGCCATTGCCTGGGCATTCATTAAAGCTTTCCGCAGTTAGTTTGGCCAGGAGCTTATCGGCTAGCATCGCCCACAATAATGGCAACAAAACGCCTCTCTGTGGACAGCCTCTGCTTACTCTGGCCTCTATAGAGAAATTGTCTGAAATGATGGGTGGCTGTATTAGTCTCAGAGATATTTTCCGTGATAGGCTGCTTCTTTTTGTGGTCATCGACCGGTTTCGGCGTTCGCCTATCATCAGGTTGTTTTTTTCAAAACAATGGGATACATAGACTTGCACAGAGCTAATTCGGTTAACACACTAAGTTAATACACTTGTATTAACTGCATTTGCTATGCGCAAGTTATCACACTGTTCTGACAAAACATCCTGATGATAGGCATACGCCCGAAACCGTTTGATGACCACAAAAAAAAGCTGGCTATCACGGAAAACATATCTGATGCTTTCCAGCTCTGCGGAACCAACCACAACAAGGGCCAATTAGTCCTTCCCAAAAGACTGAATTTAATCCACTGGCAAATTGTGGGAGGTGGATCCCCTTCTTGCCAGTGCATCCACTAAGCATCCTTAGAGGAGACGTTATTAAAGGCCTCTTCTGTGTCCAAAAAGTTAACTTCCGCTATTACCTTGTCTCCGAGCGACTTCTGCAGTAGCCTGTTTGGACCGTCTAGCACAAGATCCGCAGATTTCCCTGCTTGATAAGCCTATCGGCGATAATTCACGGGGAACGTTCCCAAAATTTCTTCCAAATAAATCTGTCTATCAACCTCTCCATTGTCTTCAATAGGAAAGAGGACAGGCTTATTGGTCTAAATGACTTCGGCGTTTGATCTGCGATACTCCCAATTTTAGGGAGGAACAACTACTTTCACCTTTTGCCACATTGTTGAGATGAATGTCCAAGCCAGACAGTCTGTGAAGTACCTCCCAGCCTTTTGCTTAAAAGAACTGGGTATGTTTCATGTACACTCACTTCTATGAAGGCTTCAAAAAAAAATTTTTGCATTTTCTGCATTACAAATTCTTCATTCTTTTGCTGTATATCTTCATCTTCTATTGTTATTTTCGATTCTTCTTCGACATTTTTCCTTTAACCTCGTCGCCAATGTAAGATTATACTAGGAAATAATATTAAATATTAGTAACACTAATATTAGTTAACACTAAATAGTTGTCTCCTTATTTTTACATCTGACAAAAACATACATCACTCAGAACCTTCAACATTACGAATGGTTTATATAATAATAAAACTTATGGATTCATTATTTTAAAAATAGTAAATAAAAAAATATATTTGTTTTAATAAATATTTTACATATACAGGGTGATCTATAACGAATGTAAAAAACTTTGGATACTTGTTAGGAAGTCATTTTAATTAAAAAATGTTATATTATGAACATAGGTCTATTTCGATCAATTACAGAACGGTTTACATTTATATCTATTTACCAATGAAAACAAAACAAAATCGTCAGCAATTATTTAAATACGAAACGCATACATTCATCTGTAAACAATAAATTGTATTAGGAAGAGGAATGGTTCAGTGCAGCTGAATCTGAGGTTATCAAACATAATAGGAATTTTGTTGATTCTTCTTTAATCGGTTCTCTGCTCTTTTAATTCCTTAAATTTTGGTCCCTTTTCTTAATTAAGGGCCACAACACAGTTGTCACATTGCATAATCGCGGCAGCTGTCATATTTCTGTAAAAATATCGCGGCTACTTTTTGAATTGTTGAGATTTTTAAGCAGTCTGGAATAAAATGGAAAGCCAGTAAATTCCTTCTTACACTCCTTTGAAGAAATTCACAAACCTCTACTCAAACGCAAAAGCAAGCTAGTGAGCTCATTGTTGTCATTTAGCAAATGTGTTCAAACAAAGCCTTTCAAAGAATGATATACACCGTAGGTGAACAAGGTTTTGCATTTGTAGAACCCCCAAGAAAGAAGTCAATAGATTTGTAATGAATTTTATCCATTTGCTGTGAGTTTTAGCGCGATCTTCATAAACAATCTACTATTATTCTTAACATACTATTTTCAGTAGTACCAATGATGTTTTTATATCGACTCATATTTCGGGTGATAAGTGCCTCTCAGTACGTTAGCGAATTATTCCCACTTTTTATGTAACTGTTTAAGTTGCCTTCAGGGGATTTTTATTAATTACTGTGCCTAGTTTCCATGGCAGGCTATATTAGCAGGTATTATCCACCTGCCTAAAAATTAGGAGATAATAGTCTATGCAATACGATATTTAACCAGCTCATTGCTTGTTCCACTGTTGGACCTTGACTAAACTATGTAATCATCAGCGTTACAAATGAAAGCTATAGCACGCAAGAAGATATTGTAGGGCGCCCCAAAGCCTTCATCCAATAGAAAACTTAAAAATGTTTATCAATATACTAGATCACATTAACCCTGTGGAATATTTACTGGAAATTTTTCCACTTGCTAAAGATTGGGATTCAGGAGGACGGGGTAATAAGAATAAGTTCCGAATTTTTCTTTTGAACTGTACATTTATTTCCGTCACTACACGTAAATTTCAGTGATAACCCAATTCCTGTCTTCAGCGGGTAACGTTGTTGTTCAACGCACTGGTAATGGCCTGGATAGTGATGTAGATCACATGCAAATCCTAGGTACTGGCGTCTGAAGCTATGGATGCGAGAACAAGCCCTACGATACAGCTTCTAATCAATGGAGGACCAGCTCTAAACAAAGAATAGAGCAATGTTAATAAAAGAAAATAATACACCTTTATGAATCACTACAAAAAAATAATGTATGTAAACTGCCACAATGTCTTGTAATAAGTTGAACAACTCCAATTAAGGATCATATGATAAAATTATACACCCTTGAGATAGGTGCTGGCAGAAGTTAATGTAGCACATGCAAAAAGAGTTTAGTTAACCAAAAGAAATACCTGGATGTGAAGATTCCCAGGGCACGAGAAGTGAGAGGAAGTGCTACATCTGACTGGGGTATTGGTATCGTTTTATTGATACCGGAAGTTGAAGTGATGAGTAAGAGTAAGAGATTGTTAATTAGAGGGGAAGAGATTAGAGAGTTGGTATTCGAAATGCGTACTACTGATTTATAAAAATATACTATATTTTAACAAATAATTTAAAGAGATATAAAATAGAAAAACTAAGATGCACAATTGTAAATAACTATAAGAATTATAAAATGAAAATAAAATATTAAAGAAGTTAGTAAAGTGTTAAAACCTTTAATAGGGACGCGCTCGCGATGTGAGATGGTGCTTTTGATCTGAAAACTGATGTAGGCGTTTGATGCCTGAGTCGAACTGAATCCCTCCTCCAGCCCACCGGACGTGTTATATTTGCATCACTCACACATCGACGCTGATGTGTAAGTACGTGTAACACTAAGACATCTCTTGTGGTATATTGACCCTAGGGGAGGTCAATAGTTAACAAGGGGTGATTTGGCCGGGGTGGCGACGCTTTGTTAACAGATGGTGGGCCAGGTAGGCCAGTAAGGAATTATAGAACAAATATGTATGTATGTATATTGACCCTTTTTGAAAGAAATACAAAAAGGGCTTGCCGCGGTTCATGATCTGCAGATAGCGGCTGGCTGGACCCTTTTCCAATTTTCAACCACTAGTTGTAATTTTTAGATTTATTTAAAAATTATCTCTTCTTTTTTTCTTGCTATCGCTATTACATCACATCATCCCCCTCTCGGTGAGAATTTTTTCAGCATGAAAAAATTTGTTGTGGGAGCGGATGTCCGGCGCTTGAAGTTGCATCTTCTGGAACTTTCGTGATGTGAAGATTTATGTTAAATGTCGTTGTTCGAGCGTGCCCTATTTTTTTTTTTTGTATTTAAGTTACTTTGATAGAGTGTGTGCATTTTAGTTGTTCCTAAATAGTATTTCCATCAATAATTAAATTCATTTTTGAATTTATACCGCGCTGAATTTGTTTGAATATATAGGTTAATAATCACGGATTGATAAGGTTTCAAATTTGACATGATATAAGTTTTGAAAAAAATTTGATAATGATATATAAGTAAGAACGTTTTGTAAAATGAAAAAAAATTATATATGTGTGATATTTGATATAGAATTATAAGTAAAAACATTATAAAGTTAGTTTTGTAAGTATAAAAACAAATATATGTATGATATTAGTTTGATTGCTTTGAATTTCGAACAATAAAATTAGCAAACGTCAAAATTAACATACAAATGTTATAGAAAATGCAATATGCAATAAGAAAATATATGTATGATATTAGTTTGGTTACTTTGATCTTTAAACAATAAACAAAAATGTAAAAATGAGCACCCTTATTCTTAAAAATTTATACATTTATTTACAAGCTTCATGTATGACAAGTTTGGTGCAACCTTAAAGAAGAGAATTGTATCATTTATTAGGTGAATGTGAAATAGTAATGATAATGAAAGGAAAGGGAAGATAAGGTGAAAGAAGAATGTGAGAAGGTTGTGTGAGGAGAAAAAAATTTGTCTGTAATTCCCTTATGGGATTTGGTGTGTGAGTTTAACTTCTCGTGATCCTAAGTTGTCCAAATGCTCGTGGTTGATCTCGTCGTGTATCAATATTTTATCAATATCACCATTTGTGCTGTATGATAATTTTAGAGTATATATTTTTTTTTTTGAAAATGTATCTTTTCATCGTCGTGGTTTTTATTTTATTTTGTTTAATTTTTTTTTATATATTTGATAATACATCGTGGATAGTAGATATTATTTCCCGGTTCTGGCGGCAAAATTTTTGAGCCCCAGGCACTTATGAATTTACGCCCGAAGGCAGGGGTCTGGCGCGCGGCTACAAAATTACGATGAGACCCCCATCTGATTTTTAACCAGGGAAAAAAAATATTTTTGAGCCGGGAGATGGCATGCGAGACATGCGGCTACGTTTTGAAAAATCTAGCTTGAAAACAATCTAAGGTAAAAAGAATATTTGTTAGCCGCGAGATGGGCATGCCTGACCTGCGGCTATGTTTTATAATATTTAGCTTGAAAATATAAGGTCGAAATTTGTCAGGGAAAAAAAATTTTTTTTGAGCCGGGAGATGGCATACGAGGCATGCGGCTAAGATGTGTAATATTTAGCTTGAAACATTTTAAGGACTTTATTAATGTTTTTGAGCCGTGAACTGTCATACAAGTCGAGGGCTACTATTTTATAATATTTAGCTAAGAACTTTAATATTTTTTGATATTTTGTTCATGTTTACACTTATATATTTAGCTAAACACATTTAGGACTTTATTGTTTTTGAGGCCGTGAGATGGCATACAAGGACTAGGGCTAATATTTTATAATATTTAGCTAAACACTTTAATATTTTTGATATTTTGTTCATGTTTAAACACATTCTGAGGACTTTAATATAGCCGTGAGATGGCTACAAACCATATTTTATAATAAGCTAAACACTTTCTATTTTTTGATAAGAGTTTACTTATAATATTTAGCCAAAAATTCTCAGGACTTTAATAATGTTTTTGAGCCGTGAGATGGCATACAAGACTAGGGCTAAGTTTTTATAATATTTAGCTTGAAACATTTTAAGGACTGTAATGTTGTTTTTGAGCCGCGAGATGGCTTCCAAGTCGTGGGGGCAAACATTTTATAATATCTAGCTATTTTTTGATATTCAATACTTTGTGTATTTTTATGTATTTAATTCTGTTGTCAATAAGGGAGTCATAATAAAACAATTATTTCAAAAAGAAAACTTGTTTATTTTATGTTTATCTTACAAATCAGTTCTATATAAATTATTTATTATGTTTTAATGTTTATAACATTATAGGTGAAAAAAAAGGCAGAATGACATATTATAAGTTTTTATTTTCTATGATTATTTAATACATTTTTCACTATTCTATTTTACAAGACATAATTCTTTTTAGTACAATAATATTTACATGATCTTAAGTTGACTAATATAATTTTAATAATCTATTTACAAAAGACATAATAATAACATAATCTAATATTTACATTATCTCATCACATAAGAGTTTTTCCACACCAAATAATGGGCATGTAATACAATTGAAACACCAGAAAAAAGGATCATATATTAAATCGGAAAGAAGATTAGTATTGTTAGTGTGAACAGTAGTACGTTGACATGTCCAAATTAATCCTTTAGGAGTGCTTGGCTGGAGCAAATTGCAACATTTGGCACAAAAATTGTAATAAGAATTGGTATCATTGTATAGTTCGTCAATGTTATTATGGGAAAGAATGTTAATTTTTTTAAAGTAATACAGTTCAATAGTTATTGTGAATGTTTTAAAGTGCTGCAATAATAAGGATCTGCTATCTGGGTCGCAATACAATATGGCAATGTAATCTGATAGAGGCACTGGTTGACCAGCAATAAATTCAATATTTTCAAAACAATACAAATCTATATTACATTTTTTATAAGTAGTTATACAATAATCAGAGAATGAATGAAATAATTTAAGCTGAACAGTTTTCGGTATATCAAGTAGGAAAATATCAGATCTCCTAGGTAAATTTAAACAGACGTTGATCATGCATAGGTCCAAAAATTGAGAATGGTTGAAAATACTTCTCGTCAATAGTGTAGTGTAGAGTGTGCATAGTTATTTGTTGAGTTGATAGTGTCCGTATGGTAAAGTGTGAATTCCGTCATCTAGAATGAAACGTTTTTGATCAAAACACGTCAAACTTGTTTTACTACATTCATATGTGTATAAGTGGTGTCGTTTGGATTGAATAGTTTTGAAATGTGCATGTAATGCAAGGTCTTGGCTTTTTAACACATTTAGATAATCAGAAAATGATATTCTATTCACAGCGCTTTTTTTAACACCTTTTGCCTTTTTAACGATGTGTTTGTTGAAAATGTTGAAGCTATACATTTTAGGTCTTAATGCCACCAACTCTTGAATAGGAACTCCGCCAGTTTCATCGCTAAATTTACCCAACACTTTCTTATTGTGGTTTGAATAGCATTTGTGTGTAACAGGGTAGTTGGAAGTGTCAAAATAATCTTTCAATTCAATCATGTCATCATATACATCGTCTGTTTGAATATTATATATAAAAGAGTCAGTGTCCATGTATAGCAAATTCAGGGAAGTATGATTATAAAATGGTAACATAACCTCGTAGTGAAATTGATACATGTACCGTTTGCTGAGTTCCAAAATCGAAAATCCCACGTAAGTAGGTCTGTCCAGATATATTGTTTCCTGTTGTAAGTGTACTGCAACAACGTTTTCACTAAAAATTGTCCTGTCTTTAAAGTTTGGTCTTTTGGATAATTTTAATAATGCTTTTTCCGTGGTGATAAGTTTGATGGTCAATCGTTTCCTCTTATTTTCAATACACTTTCCAAAAACAGAGTTGTTCATTAATCTGCCTATTTCTCAAAAGGTCGCGTAAGAACTCAAGAAGTTGTTTAACACTAACCGTGGAGTTATCCTGTATAACTCGCTTCCGGAATTTTTTATATTCATGTAAGGTATTTGAATCAAATGTTGAAACCAGTAAAGCTACTATAATGGCTTGATGTTCATCAACCTGGGGCAACGCCGCTAATGCACATTCAAGGTATCTACAAATGTGACAAAGTCCCTAAAAGAAGAGCCAGGTTTAGACAGGCCAACAGTTCCGTTAGCATGGTGTTCAATAACACCATGGGGATCATCATAACGCTCTTTTAAAAGCCTCAAAGCCACTGGGCACATTTCCGGAGTAAATTTTAAATGTGAAATTAATGTTTAGGAATTTGAATCGAGGCCATCATACAAAAATTGAAATTTTTGGGTTGCATTTAACTGGCTACTTGAGTCAATAATAGATTCAAGCCGAGATATAAACCCGCTCCATTCAGAAGGTCTCCCAGAGAATTTGGGAATTGATTGTACCGGATAAGGAAGTTAGAGGTATTAAGTGGAGAAGGTGCTGTAGATAAAGTTGTGTTAACATCTGTTTAGTCAAAGCTAAGTCTGGTAGGCTTACTGGCATTGGTGAAGCTCTAATTAATTTCGATAATTTTTGGACAAGCAATGTGAAGCGATCGTGAACATCATCCAATTGTTGCTCAAGAGCGTCAAGGGTGAGGTCCGGTAAGAGTTCAGATAACTCCTGATAAGGAGTAAGCTTTCGTGTATCATTATTATAAGAATTTTGAAGAGAATCCAAGAGGGTTTGGTACTCAGACACAGGGATGTATGCAGACTGAGATGCTCTATCAATTTGTGCCTGAATTTGATTGTAACCGCGGATAGCGGTACGGCATATACCTTAGCAGACAAGCTAGGAGACATGATAAGATTAATCAAGTAAATTAAATGAAAATAATTCAATCAAATAAAAGAAAAAGAGCACACTTACCCAGCTAAATAACAAACATACAAAAATGAATATAACTGAAATCAAAAATTTAAAATCAAAATCGAAATACAAAATGAAATATATAAAATTCAAAATCAAAATATGATTGCGAATAGAAATCGTTATCAAGAATCAAAATGTTATCACAAGACAGAAACACGTAGAGGATGCTAAGGGGGCGGACGCTAGGGTTTGGTGCTTCTCAAATTTCCTTAATAACCCAAATAATAAAGAAAAGATAGTCTAGAAAAGACTGCCCTAGAAGGTATCTATGGAGACACTAAAATCACATAAGGTGGCACACAAGACTAAGGGGGCGTAAATCCCTTAGGATTGGAGCCACTAAATAACACAAGTAGTGATTCAAAAGGCAAGGCATAAATTGTACAGTCCTTGCAAAAGTTGGGAGAAAAAGGCCCGGAACGCAAAAGAAAAAAAATCCTCTGTAGTAATGTGGAATATTTACTGGGAATTATTCCACTTGCTAAAGATTGGGATTCAGGTGGACGGGGTAATAAGAATAAGTTCCGAATTTTTCTTTTGAACTGTACATTTATTTCCGTCACTACACGTAAATTACAGTGATAACCCGATTCCTGGTCTTCAGCGGGCAACGTCGTTGTTCAACGCACTGGTAATGTTCTGGATAGTGCAGATCACATGCAAATCCTAAGTTCTGGCGTCTGGAGCTATGGATGCGAGAACAAGCCCCACGATCCAGCTTCTAATCAATGGAGGACCAGCTCTAAACAAAGAATAGAGCAATGTTAATAAAAGAAAATAATACACCTTTATGAATCACTACAAAAAAATAATGTATGTAAACTGCCACAATGTCTTGTAATAAGTTGAACAACTCCAATTAAGGATCATATGATAAAATTATACACCCTTGAGATAGGTGCTGGCAGAAGTTAATGTAGCACATGCAAAAAGAGTTTAGTTAACCAAAAGAAATACCTGGATGTCTTCCAAGGGTACGAGAAGTGAGAGGAAGTGCTATATCTGACTGGCCACACTGTTGAGTAAGGCTGTGTTATTCAGCTATTAAATTCAACTGGTATTAGTTCCTTAAATGAATTAATATAAAAGATTAAATAATTAATCACACTGCACTTGAAGTTGTCAGTGATGCAAATTGGATCGTTCCAATTAAGTTGATAATTATATAGTAAAATGTTTGTTTATGGTTGCCAAGTCCTCAGCTAGTGAAGCAAGAATGTTAAAATAGATATTGGCAATAATAATAGTAATAATTAAAGGAAGTTTGGATGGAAAGGACCAAATAACTGTTCTCACATACCAGCCTTGGCGTCCCAACTTGATAAAGAATTAATTGTGATGTTGCAATGACTCCTCTTGAAAGTGTTTGTGACGAGATGTCTTCAATAAAATTAGATTCAGTTGTAAGAATTAGCTGCTTGGAGCTGTAATAATGTTGAGTTCCGATTGAAGAAGTATGTGCTGTAGTATACAAGATGGCGTCAGTGGCCAGGAGCAAAAAGAGCAAGTAGTATTACCCTTAGCACTTGAAACAGAACTAAATTCAATGAGATGAGTATAGCCCTATTAAGCGCTGCTTACTGGATCAGACAGATTGGACAACATGATCCTTTAATTAATGCAGTATTGTGCAAGGCACTAATTGTAATGTAGTATAAAACAAATAAAAAATAGCATGAATTCTCTTATAAATAGAATATTAAGAAATACTACTGGATCAACCGTGTGACCAGTCAGATTTCAAATACAGTAAGGGGGGGCTCCCACAACTAATTGTCCCCTCTATTATCAATTCGCGTAGAAATACTCGACAAACCCAATGTTTTCCAATCTATAGGTACGCGAGGCCATTGTAAGGGGGCGCGCAGGTTTTATCGGAAATATCTTTTTAAAGTACAGACAACTCATTTAAGTCATACTTCGTTTTGAAAAGATATGTGGAGAAAAACAAACCCAGCCATCACACTAAACTAGTATTACTTATGCTGTATTAAATTGCTTTATGTATTTTGTAAAGATTAATTTAATGTGTTTGGTTGACGTTTTTTTCTAATAAATATATTATTTTTCTCTTAAGAATATTCAAAATATATTTTGTTTTGAAATCCATTAAATGAGTTGTAAGGCTAGTATTATTTTATAAGTTGACTGTTATGAGTTGTTACGTTGTGTTGAAATATTTGTTGAGTTAGATTATTTTAAATGATTTTTAAAGACTATTTTAAATGTACCTATTATACTGTTACACTCACTATAATAAATAAAGACTATATATTTATTGTTGTGGTTGGTTCCGCAGAGCTGGAAAGCATCAGAGATATTTTGCGTGATAGCCTGCTTCTTTTTGGACATAAACAAGCAGAAGCAGGCTAACACAGAAAAAGACTATATTTTTCTGTAACGAACTTCACAAAATATAGAACATTGTTTTGGGACCCATTAAATTAATCATAATATAAGAATTATGTAGTTATAAAACTAAACAAAAAAAAAAGAAGGGGCGACAATTTATTATGAACAAAAAGGGGGGCAACGATACAGAAAGTTTTGAAACCACTGCATTAACCACTATGAGAATATAAATTAAGGTTACTCTCATGTTCTTAATCTTCTCGGCATCCAGCTGTTTCATATCACACAATGTGAATCTACAAAGTTACGAGTAAAGAATATTTCTCTTAGATCAAAATGCTTTTGACCTAAATAACTTTTGCTTCGATCAACCCCAGTACAACCTACCCCTACTAACCAGGTGAGCTGTCGGCGAATTGTCATTAATACTAACGATTTATCGTTTTACTTTCGACGGTTTCATTCGTTGCACTTTATTACAGTGAGATGGTTTAAGTTAGTGTAAGTTTTTAAGGGAATTTTATAAAAATTATGTCTTGATTTCTTTGAAGAATTTCAAACAAAACATAATGGAAGGTTTCATAAGCATTTAATGGACAGAACGCAAAAGAATTTTCAAACCTAGATTACAAATCTAGATTTTAGTTTTTAAGGTATTTGGTGAAAATTATAATAGTCATTTTGGATTAAGCATTCCAGGAAAATTATTTGATATTAAGTTTTTTCGCTGGCAATTTGTTATTTTGTAGGATTGACCAGAATTTTATCGAGTGTTTCATGTTTCGCAAATGTTTAATTATTTAAAATTAATTTACAGAAAGAATTAATTGCTTTTGATGAACTATGAATTTAATAGCTCAAGTTATATTTCTCGTAGCGATTCTTATTGGTGTTTTAATTTACACATTAGGATTGAAATGGTTTATTCTTTTAAACTTGCCAATTTTGTTGATATGGCATCGAAGGAAAATTTATATAATCATTAAAACACTTCCTCGAGATTTAAGGTAATTAATGTTGAAAATTTTGTAAAAAAAAAATATATTGCAGGCTCTCATTTCAGTTACATTTCTCTTATTTTCAGGTTTATATACCGTATGTCTCAATTGGTTTCAAGAACAAGAAAATATGAAAGAGCTAACATGACAGTAGTGTCAGCTTTCCGCAGACAACTCGCTAAAACGCCAGACAAACCCATTTATATATTTGGAGATTCTGTGTGGACTATGAACGATGTTGGTATCAATCTCATTGTTTGTGGATTATCAAATTTACAAAAAATATAATTTTTTTAAAAAAGAAAAACATATATATAATAGATATTTTGTTTATAAAATATGTTTATATAGGTAGAATTGTATAGTAATAAAGTGGCGAATGTATTCTATGAAGCTGGATTCAGAAAGAGTGATGTAGTCGGTTTAATGATGACGAACAGGCCAGAGTTTATCTGCATGTGGCTTGGATTGGCCAAACTAGGCATCATTACTGCTCTAATTAATACGAATCTCAGAGGACAATCGCTGAAACATTGTGTTGGAATTGCTAATTGCAAAGCAATCATTTTTTCAGAAGACGTGGGATGTGGTAAGTTTTGAGAGTTTCCTGGATATATTGTGAAGATACTATTTTAGAAGGTTTAGATATTCTAATTAAAACAACAAACTTTGTTTTCTAGTTGTAAAAGAAGTTTACACTGATCTACCATTGTTTCAAGCAGATGGTGTAGTGGCTGAGAACAGCAACGTTAAAAGTTTATTAGAATTATTTAAAAAAGTACCTTCAGATGTGCCAAGTGTTAAAGATATTCTGTTATATACAGATAAACTGTTATATATATATACTTCTGGGACAACCGGCCTTCCAAAAGCAGCAATCCTTCCACATTCTAGGTAAAATAATGCCTTTTTATTTTTTTATTTTATGGCATTAGTTCTCTCGGCCTTAGCCATTTCCGAACTTATGGATGAATCACTTCACCCATTGCCCGCAGCTAGAGTCATTCCGCCATCCTAATCAGCGTACTGCTACTACTCTAACGACTGCAAAACATTCTCTCCAACTCATCTACGCTAATAAATAGACGCACACACATTAATCTTTCTCACTTCGTACTATATACATGAACTAAGTGTGCGTTCTGTTTATTAATTTCGATTCTATACTTTTCATATTTTTATTTTACATTGTTTTATGAATTCCAGTATGATTTCTACAATTATCTCATCCGGCTTCGTTACAATGCATTTATATTTAAAAGGGTTCGCCATCTCCTTGGATAATTTCTCTACCATCTTACTTCTCTCCGCTTCATACCTGGGGCAAATCATAAAAATATATTCTAGACTTTCAACTACCTGACATTGCGGGGAATTATGAGTGCTCTCTATATTAATTTTGTGTAGGAATTCTTTGCATATACCATGATTTGTCCGTAGGCAACTTATAATACGCACTATATTTTTTTGAGTACCAGCTTTTGCGTACCACGGTTTTTTTCCCTATTAACGGATTAATGCTTTTATAGAATAGTCCTTTACTTACATCACTATATTCAGTTTGCCATCATTAAGAACTGGAATTTTAACCTCACTATATAAATTTGTGAATGGTACTTTCATGTCTAGGGTTCACCTACCTCCGTGGCTCGCTTTGCCAGAAAGTCTGCCCTTTGATCCCCCTCAATTCCCACATGGGCTTTTATCTACATCAACCTGATAGTTCTACTCTCCTCATTCATTACATTTAACAATTCAATTATTTCTAATAAAATATAATTCGCCTCAGCGAAGATTTTCAGATTTTGTAGCGCCGAAATGGCACTTTGACTGTCCGTTGAAATAACTGCGTCTTCTATACATATTGATTTTAGGTATTTAAGAGCCATTAATACGGCCATCGTCTCGCAGGTGTAAATGATAACTATATTTGGTAATTTAAACATTTTTTCAGTATTATTTTGTGAATCATATATGCTACATCCGCTTTTTTCATTAATTTTAGACCTATACATACAAACAACTCTAGCTGTAGGCTAATTTGTTCTAATTAACTGTCTGAGCGATTCACCTGCATAGAAATTATCTTTGTTGCCGTACTTATTGTAAAGGAGAATTTGAACATTGTTAGTATACTGAACCGAGAAACAGTCGAGCTTTTTACAACTTTTAACAATTTCATAATATTTGGATAATTTTGTGAACGACTGACAAAGAAGAGGAGATACTTTCTTTTCCCAATATTTGTACGTCAAATCCTGAATACTCAGGTTGCTTATTATGGAGTAAATTTCTGGACTATATGCCAAGATTCTGAGAAGAATTCTTTGAGATAAAACTTCTCTTCTATATTTTAAAGGCATTTCACCGGCTTCATTCAAGAGAGCGGTGTTGAGTTCAGGAGACCCAGGCATATTCTAATGCATTTATTGTAAATAATATCCAGAGAATGCAATAAAGTTCTGTTCGCTTGCCCATACATTATGCATCCGTAGCCAATAATTGACCTATGAAAGATAAGTGCTATATTGCAATCCCCCCCCCCCCATTAATAGTGTGTTACCATTCGCAATATATTTATTGATTTTTCCAACTTTCGTATCGTATTCTTAATTTGATGTGTCCAACCCAATTTAGTATCCATTCTCATACCCAGGAACTTAACATTATCTTTAATTGGAAACAATCCATCTCCGATCAGAGACATTTTCCGTGGTATCCTGCTTATTTTGTGGTCATCGACCGGAGTGTCGATTGCACACTTCAGTTCAGAGTGTGTAAAACTGAATTTGCTCTGTGCAAGTCTGTGTTGTCACACTGTCTGAAAAAGGCATCCTGAAGATGGGCGAACGCCCGAAACCGGTCGATGACCACAAAATGAAGCAGGCTACCACGGAAAATGTCTCTGATGCTTTCCAGCTCTGCGGAACCAACCACCACAACAATCCATCTGAGTTGCATTCCATTCGGAATACCAGATCGCCTTTGCGAGTGAACAAGCAACAGACGGACTTCTCCACGGAGATCTACAAACCATTCTCACTTTTTTAAAAGCATTGCTTAATATATTCTGGCATTCACTAACATCTGAGTTAGTGACATATAAACGAATATATCTGCGTACTGTATTATTTTCACTTTATCCGAAATTATAGACTCTAAATCGGCCGTTTTCTACCCCCCCCCCCCTGAGGAATGCCACATTTGGCGGTCCTAGGCCCAGCTAATTTGTCCTTCACTTTTACATAAATAATAATATCCGATATTAATTTCATTATAATATTATCCATTTTGGATAGTTTATTTGTCAAAATTGGGAGAATGACCGAATCATAAGCACCCTTAATATCCAGAAACAGCGCGAGAGTAGACTTGCCCGAAGTAAAGCCTATTTGGATATTTGTCACCATTTTAGTTACGCAGTGAATGCCTTTTCTGAACCATATTGCGATGACGGCATTCTGTCGTAATACTCCAACTAACACTCAAGCCTATTTTTCAATATTGTTTCGAATGTTTTCATTACGCATGACGAAAGAGAGATGGGGCGATAGGAATCACAATTATTGGGGATCTTTCCTGGCTTCAAAATTGGAACCACTATATACTTCTTCCATGATATCGGTATATTACCTGATTCCCAGATATCGTTAATTATAGCTAATGACATCTTTAAAGTACATGTGGGCAGATTTTTAATAATTGGGTAAGAAAGACTGTCTTTGCCCGGGGCCGTATTATTTGAATTTTTAATTGTTTTTGTTAATTCAGTAATATTAATAGCCTTATCAAGAAAGTGATCAGATTTACAGTTATTCAGTTCAGTTTTAGGCTGTACAAAGTAAGATGTTAGTTTCTGTAAGTATTCTTCTGTTCATCCGTCGTCTATTAGTGGCTCAATATTCGCTAATTTTCTATTTTTCAATTTTTTATTTGGCCCCACACTTGTTTAATCGGAGTATTTTTATTTACCTTTTGACAGAAGTCGGCCGAGGATTTCCGTTTGGCCTCTTTAATTACATTCTTAACTATCGCAACACTCTTTTTATATGTTAGAAAATTAGATAAATTAGGCTGTCTTTTATAGTTTAAATAAGCGTCTCTTCTATTGCTAGTGACTGTTTGACAGTCCACCACGAATTGTAGTATTTATGTTTATAATTATAGTTATTATAATATGTCGGAATAGAGTATGTACACGCATTGATAATCTTATTTATAAAATTATTATTGTCAGTAATAATATCATTGTTACACTCTATATTGTTTAACATATTATCTTGGAATGCATTCCAATCAGCCTTACTAATATTCCATTTACGAAAATTATTGTATGGAATATTCTTTTTTACCTTCATATTATTGGCTGATATAATAATGGGTAAGTGGTCTGAACCCATTGGGTCAGGTATTACTTGCAATTCAAAATCAGTAGCTATGGTATTCGATAAAAAGGTAACATCTATAGCCGAATTACGAGATTGAGTCCTTCTGTTCACAAACGTAGGCGTCCCATCATTAAGGAATATTAAATTAGTGTCGTTTGCGGACTCTAATGAGTTCCTTCCTCCGCTATCAGTCCAGTCCGAACCAAACGCCATATGATGACAATTAAAATCGCCCAGTACCATTAAAGGTCTAGGTAAACTGTTAAAAATAATGC
This sequence comes from Triatoma infestans, assembly GCA_011037195.1. Classification (NCBI taxonomy): domain Eukaryota; kingdom Metazoa; phylum Arthropoda; class Insecta; order Hemiptera; family Reduviidae; genus Triatoma; species Triatoma infestans. The sequence continues at coordinate 300,666 of JAAEAF010000090.1, read as the reverse complement.
TTATAAAATAAACCAAATTGGAAGCCTATATCAAAAGCCTTCAAATTGGAGAGAACCTTGTAAGAAGCAGTCCTTGCAGCCGATAAAAAATATCTTGAAGTAGGAAATTGTATTTACTTTTGCATATAGCACAATTGGAAGTCGGATTTTTAGAGGGAATGGCTGCTAAGTGCATCCTAATTGTAACTGCCTAATTGTGTTAGTATTTGTTAATGACAGTTAGTCGTCTGTATAAGAGTACAATATGTTAGGGTGAGTGTTTGCAGTGGTGAGGAAGAGTTTGCCCTAGGCTATGCTATATGCCAAGTAGTTACTCACACCAGCTATCTCTGCATACTCTTTGAATGTTTTTGGAGTGCTTAGATAGTTGGCAGGGGTGCCAACATCCCTGTACATAATGCCAGTCCAATTGAAGAAGAGCAAGCACAGTAAGATGATATTATCACTTTAGTCGGTAAACTCACCTTAGAAATACATATATAAGATAGACATTTACATTTTTATAAGGTGAAAGAGTGCAGTTCTTTCTTTACAAATGAAGTTGTTTTCGTGCTTTCGCTGCAATCCTTGGAAAAATTCTTAATTCAAAATAATAAAATTGTTAAAATAAGCAGAGTGGAAAATTTGGTTTATTTGATATTATTTAATTTAATTAGAGATCATAGCGGAACTTCCTTTTCTAAGTAAATAGAATATTGAGAGATAAATGAAATTTTTGTTTAAGATTTTATAAAAGGCTTCACACGATCACAACAAATCCTATGCTTTCGGCAGTTGATGGTTCGGACTGGACTGATAGCGGAGGAAGGAACTCATTAGAGTCCGCAAACGACACTAATTTAATATTCCTTAATGATGGGACGCCTACGTTTGTGAACAGAAGGACTCAATCTCGTAATTCGGCTGTAGATGTTACCTTTTTATCGAATACCACTATCAGAAAGAATGATATGGCTACGAAAAAAGTTACTGCCTTAAAAGTTGCACCAACTTTTTTATTGCAAATAACATAGTGTTATGTATGTCCCTTCCCGTTGAAATAAATAATATATGTTCTGCATATATTTGATTTTTATTACGAGCAGTGGTGAGAATTATACCCATTGCTCCACACAAATATATTACAGTGGTGGCAGCGGTGGGATCTTGGGTTGAGTTCGAGGGTTCCACTGGGTGCTGTATGTGATACCCGTTGTCTTGGAAGGCCTGGAGGATGGCCGCTGGGTTTTACAGAACAGTAGAGGTCTCACCCAAGATCTACAGCCTACTGGTGGAGTAGTGGAGTGTACAAGTGGTCGCACTGGTGGAGAGGGGAGAGGTGTTATGTATGTCCCTTCTCGTTGATATAAATAATATATGTTCTGCATATATTTGATTTTTATTACGAGCAGTGGTGAGAATTATACCCATTGCTCCACACAAATATATTACAATAGTATAAAAATTGTTCAACAGTTGTTTTTTTTTTTTTTTTAAATTTAAGGCGCTTTTACATCAATGGTCATTAGCGCCCAGAACATTCTCAGTGCACTGCCGGCCTCCGGACAGTGTTCTCTTGCTACAGACAATACTGTCCATCACCGAACAGTGAGTTGTAGAGGCTCCTAGGAAGAAAAAATCTAAGGGTAGCACTGAACTCGAAGCCGGGACCTCCATATGGGAGTCCAACGCGCTTACCACGTAGCTAAACCTCCCCTAGTTATGTTTTTTATTGAAGTGCACTTCTTTTGTGGTGTTGTGGATACTTACTGTGTTGCTTTTTTTACGACAGTAACTTTTCTTGTAATACCCATGATGCTGGCTGGCAACAGTAGTCGCAAGTTTGAGATTTATTGTGATTATATGAAGTAAGCCTTTTTACAAAAGGTCCAAAACGGGCTACTGACTACTTTGGAAAACCTTTACATTCATCTCAGTAGCAAAATAGTCATAAAAAAACACTCATCTAGATTGTTGAGGTTTACAGAAAAATATGAAATAAAATTATACAAATAATTTTTCCAACTTTATATATACGTATATATATACACGAGATAGGGTCAAAAAGTTCCTGGAATTGGTTTATGAAAATGTATTAAAAATATGTACAACATTATTTTCTTTCAAAATACTCTCCTCCTGCATCAACACACTTCTTCCACCGTTGTTACAACTGTTGGAAACACTCCTGAAAGCCATTTTGGGAAAGTTCCTTCAGCTGCTTCGTCGTCGCATGCTCCATCAACTCTTGTGAATCTGCAAAACGGTTCCCCTTCAATTTCATTTTCAGCCAGATCAGGTGGAAAAATCCGGTGGTGCAAGGTCGGGGGAATAGGGAGGGTGTTGTAACATTGTGCCTGGCAAGGTACTGTTTTACCATCAGTGAGCGATGTGACGGGGCATTGTCATGCAATAAAAACCAATCGTTCTCTCCCATTTTTCAGGTCGTTTCCGCCTAATTGCATCTCGTAGCCGTTTCAGTATCTCACATAAAGTTCCTTGTTGACGTTTTGCCTTGAGGAATAAATTCATAGTGAACCGAGCCCTGGACACCAAAAAACACCTCCAAGATCACTTTCCCCTGGCTTCTGTCCAAGCGAAATTTTTCCTTTCTTGGTGATGTTTTTGATTTCCATTCAGCAGACTGATGTTTCGCCTGAGGGTCGTAAAGAAAGCACCATGTCTCATCATCTGTCACAATTTTCCTCAGAAAGCTGTCATCTGCATCAGCCATATCAATCAAGTCCGTGGACATGGCCCCTCTCATTTCTTTTTGCTCAGGGGATAAGCGAACAACATGCATGTCAAATCATCATGCCAACCTCACAAACTGAAATTTTCCCTCCAGCAAACACCTGCTTGACTGTACGCGACTATTCCGGGAACTTTTTGGCCCTACCTCATATAAATACTTCCATATACATACAATATATTCTTTTTAATTTATTAATTTTTATTATTTATTAGGTACATTATGGCGACCATGGCCACAATGTCGCTATTAAAAGTGGCTAGTCGCGATATCATTTACAATCCTCTGCCACTTTATCATACAGCCGGCGGTGCATTAGGCGCAGGTCCAGCTCTTCTGGAAGGCATTACTACAGTTTTAAGGCACAAATTTTCTGCTTCTTCATACATTCCTGATTGCATTCGTTACAAATGCACTGTAAGTTTTTCTCTTACCTACTTCTTACTATTTTACAGATGGCATTCTTTTTGCAATGAACATTAATACTTGAATTGTGCAGATTGGCCAATATATAGGAGAAATGTGCAGATATATGTTGGCCGTACCACCAAGACCGGATGATACTGCACACAATCTTAGATTCATGATTGGAAATGGTCTAAGGCCAGCAATTTGGTCAGCATTTGTTCGTCGATTTCAAATACCGCAGATAACCGAAGTTTATGGAGCAACAGAAGGAAACGTGAACATTGGTATTTTTTAGTTTATTACAATGAATTGTCTTGATGCTATTACTTCGGCTGTTGTGAAAATATTACAGCCTTACAAGTCCATAATTGGGATATGAAATGTCGCTTGTATGAGTCAGTAGAGAAAAGTTTTGCTTTAAAAAAAGTATTTAAGAAAATGTTAAACTGGAAGATAATGTTATTAAGTTTTCTGCGGGACACTTACAAAAATTATCAGTTAGTTGAAATTAATAACAATGTCATAAATCCATTCAATCGGGCTTCTGTGGCCCGATTACTTTTCATCATTGGAACTGATGACCTCTGGGATAAAACAAGATGCTGAGGAAATTGGAATCTGTATGAGTGGTCGGTAGAAGTTAAGAGAACCAGCATTAGAAATATTTTCCATGATAGCCTGCTCTTTTTGTGGTTTCGGGCGTTCGCCCATCATCAGGATGTTTTTTGTCAAAACAGTGTGATAACATAGACTTGCACAGAGCAAATTCAGTTAATACCCTTGTATTAACTAAATTTGCTCTGTGCGAGTGTATGTTATCACACTGTTTTGACAAAAAACATCCTGATGGTGGGCGAACGCCCGAAACCACAAAAAGAGCAGGCATTCACGGAAAATATCTCGGATGCTTTCCAGCTCTGCGTAACCAATCAACCACAACAGTTAAGAGAACTAGATTTAGAAATTGATAAGGTGACCAATGCAACTTGAATATGTGCTACAAGAATACAAGAAAACAATAATATTACCTGTACAGTGCTAGTATTTTGATATTCATATACATAAACTAAAGGGTACTAGCCCAGCTAAGATGGCAAGTAAAAACATCTGGTGTGAAACACTCACACAACTTTCTTTGATTGCAATTTACATAGTTATTTTCTTCAAACTTGTAATTATTAATGATGGTTTACAGAATTAATTAAAACTTTTTTGAGAGAACCTTCACCTTCTTGTCCCCGAAACCTCCAAAATCACTTTTCTTGAAAAAAAGTGATAGGTCTCTTTACATGTACTTAGTATACCAAATGTAATGAATACTTAGTATCTTTAGGAAGAAAATAGAGTAAACTGACAAAATGTCAGTAAAGTCGCACTTCGATAACTGATTTTCTTTAAATTTGATGTTTTGGGAATTCATTTAATTCTAATTAATATTGTATAGATATAATATTTTAAATTATATAGATATAATAAACTTTGATCTGATGTATCTCTTAGTTGGCTGATCGGCCGGGGGGTACCATAAGAAACACACTAAAAAAATTTTTTAAAGTGTTTTTTATTAATGGCCCGACGTTTCGACAAACATTGTTTGCCTTCTTCAGGGGCTATCTTAGAATCGGGAAATTTTGTATGCTCTATTAATTACTACATGTTCAATTATGACTCAAAAAATATGGTGTGAAACAGTCGTAACTTTCTCTTACTGCTTTTAGTACAATGATATATAAACTGACCAATTTTCTTTAACTTTCAAGTTTCATTAATTTGTCCCAACACAAAGAGCTGCATAAAGTGCCTAGGCGGGAAGGCAGAAGTGTAATTGTAGTCCAGAAGAGAGTCCCATATAAAATTTGAGGTTTAACGTCTCAAATACCTTCAGATCATCTAAAATTATTTTTCGGAAAATGTTACAAATAAAAGTGATAGGTTTTATCTGTCTGTTTAGCATTCCAAATTTAAAGGAAATCTAATATACGTTTTCGTGAAAATTTCAAAAACTAAAAGAATCTATCTGTAGTGGCGCACTTCCGATTAACCGATTTTCTTCAAATTTGGAATTCTATTTATATCATCTACATGGAAGAATCATATATTGTACAAAAATTTTATTTGAGAGGAAGCTGCTGTTTCCACAGAACTTCACAAAGATCAACTTTTCTGGAAAATGTTTCAAATTAAAGTGATAGGTATTTATACGATTAAATAGATAATATACGATGCTTATAGAAAATCGTTGGAGCGGTATTCGAGAAATCGCGAAGAAATGAATAAAAACAAAAAAAAGTTCAGTAAAGTCACAACACTTTATTTTGCCTGAAATCTTCGTGTTAGACGCGGTAGTAGTACCAAAACGGAATACTGATTTGAGCCTCCTGCGATTTAGAAGTTTTAATAGCGGTAAATAATGTAAATGAAAAACCATGTGTATTATTGTAATGAATACTATGTGATAATGATAAAATGATGTTCACTTCCTATTGTACTGCCCAACCTTTCTGATATAAAGACACCCCTTTCTAAATAACACTTACTTTCAAGTAATGATTCCCTTGTACAGTAGATATAGTAACAGTTAAACAATATCAGATGGACAAGATCCATTAAGCGGAAGTACAGCATTGTGATTAGTTCTTTCAGTTTTTCATTTTCTCAAAAATTGCTTCAACGTTTTTGTTAGAGTAGCTAGGAGATTGAATTGTTTCTCTTGCCGGTCCTAGCTTGATGCTGTAGTTGCTGGTTCAATAATAATACTCAAATTTCCAAATGTAGCAAACATGTATTTTGAGTTAGATTCGACAAAAATCACAAATACATTTAACTAACCGTACAACACAAAGCCAACAACTATATAGTATTACTACCTTACAAGTACAAAGCCACTGCCGATCACCGGGTGTAGGGGATTCTTCCATCACCACGCTTTGTATAATAATATGAAATATTATTTATTTTACAATTTTAAATAAAAGTTATAACTTAAAAAAAGTACAAACAGTTTTTCTCTAAACTTGAATATGTCAAAAAAGATGATTGCCTACCTTTTTTATCCTCACTATTTTTCCAGGGGGAAAACTGATTGTTTAGGGTCGTCTAAATCTAAAGGACTACATCAGTGTAATATGTAACATTAAGGCAAATTAATTCCTCTAACAGCAGTTAGAGAAAGTAAAAAAGCGGGTTCATGATTTGGCTGTTCATACAGTAAAAAAAAATAAAAATAGAGAAGTCAATAGGATCTAGCCATTAACGATATTTGAACATACTACCTTAAGGAAGACGGAAGCAATTCATTCCAAGACAAAAAGTATCTCAGGAGAAACTCACCCCTATGAAAAGTGAAGTTACCATAGTGTTCTGTTGACACCAGAAATCTTAAGATTTCATGAGCTGTAATATAAGAAAACGTTGATGGAGAAACTGGAGTTTTAAAAATATTATTAAAATGAAGTTCCAGAAAAAAAAATTAACCAGATTTCTAAGTAAACCATATAACTAGCTTATAATAATATCAACTTGCATGTTGCAATATTGTTCTGGCCGCTATACATAAATACAAATATAAACATTTTAAAGGAGCTAGTGTATTCATCTCAGTAGCAACCTTTCTTTATCTGAAACCATTTTTGCACTTTCGTATTTAGGACATTTTATCTCATAGCTTCCTCGCGTAAAGAGTGTGTATTTGTCTTTCGTATTTTGAAGGTTAGTTCTCTCAATATTAAAGTCAAAAAATGAATAAGAAAAGAAAGTAGGTTTATATTTACCATGTAAAAACATTTAACAATGTATATTAGCCAACTTGGACAACACCATCGGAGCAGTCGGATCTTTGCCAAGATGTTTACCTGAATTTCTATTTCCACTTGCCATAATCAGAATTGATCTAGAAACTGAAGAACCGATCAGAGGAAAAGATGGACTTTGCATTCGATGTGAAACAGGTTTGATAAATCAAATAACAAATGACATTGTAGAAAGAAGTTGTCAGTCATTAATAAGATTCTTGGTGCTATCGTGAAATTACTGATTTTTGTTACAGATGAACCAGGTATGTTTGTAGGTTTGATTAAGAATAATGATCCATCTAGACAGTTCCATGGTTATGTCAATCAAGCGGAATCAAGAAAAAAAATCATACATGATGTTTTTACGAAAGGAGATTCTGCTTTTGTATCAGGTAAAGTTTAGTTTTTTTGAATATGAACATTAGTTTCTTTAATATTTGTAAATAATATTTCTTCAATCTCAGGTGATATTATGGTGATGGATGAGTTAGGATATATATATTTTAAGGATCGCACAGGCGATACGTTCAGGTAATTAACGTTTTATAAACAAAATGGTCATCTTCTAGTTACCACATAAAGAGATACTTTTCGTTGCCATCTTCAACAATACATATTAGTATTATCTAGGTGGAAAGGAGAAAATATTGCTACAAGCGAGGTGGAAGCTGTTGTAAGCACAGTAGCTGGTTTGAAAGACTGTACAGTATATGGAGTAAAAGTAAGTGAGAATAACAGATTTGACATTTTAATGTTAATTTCAAATTTCTCTACAATTCGTGCGATCTAGTGCCATCTTGGTGGCGATCTTTTAAATTCTTTTTTTATAAGGACTAGTCCTGGCCCAACACTTTAATATCTTTCTGTGTAACTTTCTTATATTGCTGTAAAGAAAATACTGCGTTATGGTCAATTTTCGGAATTGAGTGTTCGCCGGAAATGCAGGTTTTGAAATCCCCTGAATAGAAAAAAGGGATTTTTTTTTATCGAATTTTATTGTAGCATCCTCTAAATATAGATATTATGCATGAAAAATTGAAATATAAAAAAAAAACAAAATGCAAGAAACACAAATTAATTTAAGATAATAAACAAATTCTCTGTATTACATAGGTCTACGTCAGTAGAAATAATGCAGTGTAGAAATATTTGATGTCAAGAATGTAGCATACGGGAAGAGCTAAGGATCACCTCGAAGAAAAACTTGTTACAGCGCTCTTATGGAATCCAGAATTGGGCAGTTGGTTATGTATTATATGTTCATTGTTCGAGAAGATTGAACTGTCCATCTGCGGGACGTATCCTCAATAAATTGAAAGTACATGTACAATCTCGTTCTCCCAATGCGCTTTAAACGAGCGTCATTCAATAGTAAAGAGACAAGAGGTTGGCTTTAGAGTGTATATTAAATGTAACTCACAAATTGATCTATTGTTCGGACATAATCCCCTACTACATTTATACACTTATCCTATCTCTTTATCTTTTTATGCCGGCAGAAAAAAATTCTTTTGTTACTTTCAAGCATTGCCATCTACTACAAATCGTCTGTCTTCTTGAGGTGCAGGTAATGAAGAAGTTGAAACTTGATCGTCCCGCTACTTGCAAATCATCAACACTTTTGCACTTTTGAAGAACCATTGTTTGATTAATCCAATTGTAGAATTTCGCAAGATTTATATGATGTCAAGTAGTCAGAAGTAAATTTCGGATGGTAAAACCTTCAGAAATTAGAAATCGTAGAACGAAAATGCAGATTTTTAAAGTTCTTATTACCATCGTTAAAGAATAACAATGCATACTGAAAAGTGTCAAGCAGCTGTTTTAAACTGTCGGCAGGGATTATTAGACTGAAAGTATTATTTTTGTTATATGAATTTATAGATCTGGTATTTTAACCGTCGTAGCATGCATATTTCTTTTATTCCTGACCGGTTTCGGATTTTCATCCATCGTCAGAGTAAATTTATCAAGTTCGTGCAGAGAGTTCACTTCAACGCATTGGTTCTGTTACAATCGACACTTTTTGGTTTGTTGATTGTATAACCTGTATGTTATTGTATGTATTAATTGTATGTTAATGATTATATTACATACAATCAACAAACCAATAAGTGTCGAACATTGCGTTGAAGTGAACTCTCTGCACGAACTTGATAAATTTACTCTAACGAAGTGAAAAATTAAAACCGGTCAGCAGTAAAGAAATGTACATGCTATGACGGATAAAATACCAGGTGTTATCCAGCATTGCCGACTAATCAACATATTCAAGAATTTATAGATGTTTGCCTTTGTAGTTATTGAATGTGTGGAATGATTAGCTACTTCTTCAGGGGTCTTGGGATCATAAGATATCACAGCCTTACAATAATGATCTCTAATATTCAAGTAATATACAATAAGCCTGCAGAAGTAGTTGATGTGTGCAACTAGCTGGGTTTAGTGTACCCATAGGCATACTCTAGCTCACCACCACACACCACACTCACTAACAATTGTACACTTTACAGTAGTCGGCATTTTATGTACAGACATTGACACCAAAGGTCTAAAGGATAAGCAAGCTTATCCTGTACAGAGCATTTGGGTATCCGGCACCACAAAGCAGTGCCACCTAGTCGCAGCCAACTTCTACAATTAAAAAAGTTATAAATATATTCTAAGTATATCAATAATCTTTCGCTCGTAGGTATTTTTATTGTAATAAAATAAAAAGAAAGGAAGGATGCCCTGCCTATCATAGGCCTAAATGTTGTTCTATCAAATTGGGCCGACAATTGGGAGCTGTCCACCTAAATGTAATTAGAGAGTCGTTATTTCAAACCCAGTACCCTATAGAGTGTAGACAAGCGCGACATGGATTCCCGACATTTACAATTCGGGTGTAAAAAGTAAAAAAACTGAGCACTTAGTGTTTTGTACCCATGCATTCTCTTCTCACAGTGAGAATCTGGTGGACACCCATCTAAGCCGTTAGCGACTCCTCATTTGCCTCATCTCATGGCGTTCTGGCCCACTGTGTTGCCGTTAGTAATGCCATCGCTCCTGCCTAATTATTTGAACACCGACCATCCAATTTAAATTGCTCACTATGTAACATTTCACCACCTCTATTATAAATTACCATTGAAGCATGAATGTTTGAATGTTTACTGCTATCGGTAAATATTTCGAAATCCGGATCACTGCCATCATCCTCCTCCGCCAAATGTATGGCTATTTTCTGGGAAAATATATGTAGGGAACTGGTAAATCCATAACTTCAATTCACCAATAGATGTAGGCAACTGGTAAGTCCATTAATACCATTAAAGTCCTTTTATAACTTTATATTTTATAGAGGCTTCTCTAATTTTTAGAGCTATTGGTTCAATGTTTGACAGAGTTAAACTGCTTTCGTATGATATAGTTTTGTATCCTCGGATTATTTTTAACATCACGAGCTTTGGGTTCTTTTAAGTTTGTTTAAATTATGTTTGTTGATCAGCGCTTGTTCCCTGGCTGGGGCTGCATACATCATAATAGGTAAGAGGGCTCCTTTATAGATTATTTCAAAAAGTTCACTGCTTATTCCCCAGCTTAGTGCGAACTTACCCAGGTCGTTTATTATATGGATTGATTTCTCTGCCAAGTTATTTATGTGGCATTTCCAGGAGATCCCATTATCCAATGTCACCCCAAGGTGTTTTAATTGCGTTACTTGTAATCTTTCATTGTTGTAATACACATTAATTTCTGGAATTTTATTTTCTAAAGCCCGGAACTCTACTAATGTTAAACAGTGATTTCCTCTAGCTTCCAGGGCTAATGGGTTTCTTCCACAAATCAGCAAATACAGCAACAGTATATCATCCACATAGTAATAATATTTGAATCAGGACTAAAATTTATCTGAAGAAGTGGTCATATTGAATGTTCTACAAACCAGGTGATATACAAATACCCTGAGGGTAGAACACCCTTTCGATATATTTATGTATTTGGTCTGGTTCCCACCTTTAATACCGCTTGTCGATTATAAAGTAGACCTTAACTAACAAATACAAATTTTTAGATCAATTTAACAGTCTCAGTTGTTGCAGAATGGCTGGCCACCATGCGCCATCGAAAGCCCCTTGCACATCTAGAGTTATGGCCAGGATTTTGTTTCTGCAATCTAGCTGTCTTTGTATAAATAGTTTGACTTTCATAATTGCATCATTTGATGATTTTTGTGGTATAAAACCATATTGATTTTTAAAACTTTTATTGTTTCTGTAGAAAGTATTCATAATTCGATTCATAAATAATTTTTCTCAACTTTTTCCTTGATTTGGTGATAAACTGATTGGTCTAAATTTTGAAATATCATCAATTATCTGTTTGCTTGGTTTAATTATTAATTTTATATCACTCATTTTCCATATGTTTGGGAATATTCCTCTAAGGAGACATTCATTATATTACTGTAGGTAATTTATCTGATCTGTCTTAAATAACTATTGAAAAACGCTTGAGTTTCCAGGTTGAGATCGCGTCAATGGTTTGCTAGAAACCAACGTTTCGCCGGTAATGCAATGAGCTTCTTCAGGGTCGTTACACCTTGAAACCTAAAGGAGCAACAACCCTGAAGAAGCTCATGCAATATGGGCTAAACAGCGGTATCTAGCAAACCTCTGACGCGGTCTCAACCGCGGAAACTCTAGAGTTCTTCATGAAAATAGTCGCGGAAGTCTAAAAGATCATATAAATAAGTATTCTCTATCCTATCCGAATGTTGAAAGATTTCGATGTTTGAAAATTTTGGGTGATTCATGAATATACCCAGGTATAAGTGGTTTGGTCACTGCTGAAAACCAAAATAACATATTCTAGGAGTAGTTTTCATGATCCGGCGGTTGAGAATTTGGGGACAATATGAAAAAACTTTCCGGAATAACCTCTGGATCATTTTCTGTTAGTTCTCATTAGTGCAATGGTTTCCTTCGTAGGTAAAATTTAGAATAAACCAAACCAATCTATGGTATAGTGATATAGTGTAAAGGAAATTAGATAAGCCACCCTGCGAGTTGAATGAAGGCATCCCTGCGAGTATCCCAGCCATGGAAGTAAAACAATTGTAAACTGAGAGTACTGACATCCCTCTTGCACTCACATACTATATTGTAGGGCTTGCAGAGATAGTTGAAGTATCCATTACATGGTTTAATTGCATCATAACTATTTATATACCACCCACATATCTATTCCAAATGAATGTTCCTACACTTGTAGAGATAGCCACTTGTAATGTACAAAAAGACATCGAAGAAATCTAGATAGCAGTAGATATGGTTTCCTAGTCAACCAACCCCACTGCACTCTACCTTACAGACGCCCTATCAATGTCTTTAAACGTCCAAGCACTTTATCGTCCACATCCTCGATGCTTTGAATAGCTTTATTGATCTAATTGTTTGAATTTTATCTGTTACCTTATGTAAGGGCCAATTTGGTTGTTAAGTACTTGTTTTCACTTGTTTATTTATTTTCAAACATAGGTAGGCGATCTTGAAGGGAAAGCAGGAATGGCGGCGGTTGTCGATCCACAAGATGAACTGGACATGCCAGCGTTTGCGAATGCCATTGATAAAGCTTTACCCAATTATGCTCGGCCTCTCTTTCTACGAATACTACGTACAATGGAATTGACTGGTACATTTAAAATGAAAAAGATGAACCTGCAAAAGCAAGGGTATGTTTTATAATTTTTTTATTTTTTTTCGTTATCTTTAACTGAGACCTTTTTATTTTATTCTATTTTTTTTTTTTTTTTTTTAATAATTATTATAAACATTGAACTACAGATTTGATCCAGAAGAAATAACCGACAAACTTTACTTCCGCCAAGGCAGTACCTATGTTCCATTGACTAAACATCTTTATTCATCAATCATTGCTGGCAATACAAAATTGTAAATAAAAAACATAAAGATAGAAACAAAAAATCGATCCTAAGTGATTTCATCATCATTTGTATTTATAGTAATTTTTTTTTTATATATATATATGGTGGACAGATTAAATTTTTCCGCATGGAGAAAAATATAATAGGAACAAGTAATTAGTGAAAATTATATTCTTTTAGCTGAAATATTTTTTTTACGAACCCCCCCTGAGAACGAAATTCTAGTCTTCAAATGCATTTCGAGCCTAATAGTCTGATTATAAATTATATATTATTTTATTTTTAGTAGAAAGGCTGATTAGCAGATATCGTAAAATTTAAAAATTATATATTTATATTATAAGTGTTTTTGTCAATTAGTACACGTCCAATTTATGATTTTTATTGTTGTTTGTTTGTTGTATATTTGTACTTTCTTCTCTTTTCCCTTGTGCAAATATGTTCGTTATTCTGTGATAATATATCAAAGTTGATGAAGTGCAAGAAAAGAAATGATATTGCCCCCAAAAATATGATGTTGTGTGAGGTGAATAAAAACCTGATGTGAAACACTCTCAATTTCTCTCAGTTCAATTTTTTTTTAAAGTTGTAATATTGTTATTAACTATTTTGTTGCCTTCAACACTTGTTGACCAAACGTTACTTCGAAATGGAAGTAAAGGGATGAGTGCCCCCAGAACCACCTTAAGACAAATTTCCCCACAAAAATGTTTTTAAAAAAAAATTCTAGATCTTTTCGGCTTAATACAGTTGACAGGTTCACTTCAAACTTGGAATTTTGTAAGAATTCCGTTATAAACACTACCGTTATAAGAATTAGAGGGAGGTAGTGGAGGAAAATAATAAAGAAGTGGCACTTGTAGCAAACTAACCTTCTAAAATGAAATCCCGGAAAAAGCCTTCAAGTAAAAATGGTAAATGTAGAAAAAAATGTATAGTTGTTATATATACCAAGTCAAAGAAAATCGTTCGAACCATTTTAGAGTAACTAGATGAGAAAAATGAAAAATTTATTTATTTAATTATTGGTTGATCGCCATTTAATATTACTTCACAGTAAATTCGAAGTAACGTGTGTAACGTATAACACGTAACGTATGTAACGTGTGGTTATACATTTTGTCCAATAATTTATCAATTATGGTTAATATGTATATTTCTTTTTTACTTTCTCTTACTATTATTTTCATAGCGTTGATTGTAGATTATTTAAAAGATCTATATTGTCAGCGCGTAACAGAGAATACTGTGTCTAGTTAATACTGATTCGTAAATTATTATAAAATGGGCAGAATATAATAAAATGCGTAAGATTGTCCCAGTGGGAAGCGAAACAGGTTGTGCACAATCTTGCGAGGAAAACTGTAGTGTTTGTATTTATTCATTAGTAAATTTATTGAGATCTAAATAAACGGATTTCACAAAAAACTGTAATTAATATCTATATATTGTTCTCCAAAGCCAAATTAAAGATATTTCTTAAAATTCCAAGACAAGGCTTTCTGAACTTCTAGAGTCCAATAGTGATTTTTAAATTATCTTGTAGAGTATTTACATTATTGCTAACTAGCAAAGCTTCCTGGGCCTCCCAATTTTTTTGCGACCTAATAATAAATAGGTTTCTACGGAGAGCAAGTGTAGAATAAAAGAAATTTTTGAATTTAATTAGTTGGACAAGTCTCTTATAACAACGTTTTTGCCAATTATCTTCATCATGTGATAAAAATTGTTAGCCAAAAGTTGAAAGATCTATTAAAAACCAAGGTGCACTGTTGATTTACTCCAAACGAACGCGTTGGGTTTAAACGGAAAATGCAGAAAATGGTTAACAAATTTTGTTTTTTCATTAATGTGGGTATAGGGGGGTGTCCAATTATTGCAACCAAATAATAAGATTGCAGAAATTATGGAGTTATTTGGCAATTTAGAATGCCAAGTATCAGCTTTGTTAAACATTCCAAGTTCTAATAATGCCTCGTGATCTCCTCTCAAGTGAATAGTATTTTTGTGTAGTTTTGGAGTGTTACCATTGCGTAGCTTCTCCACTCATTATGTATGTGTGTTCTTTGTAATAATTGTTACTTATAGCGCGATTGCGCTGATTGTAGCATAAATAAAGTTTAAAAAAGAAACTTTTTCAATTTCGTTTGAATAGACGCCATTTCTAACTATAATCGCTCTAGTTGTTGAGTAACATTTCTTTAAGATTCTTATTAATTTTAGGCTTTTACCGAAATCAATAATTTATTAGAAAGCTTGTAAGGACAAATAGAGTCAGACGCCTTCCGAAAATCAACAAATTACAAAAAGATAACCTTTATCAATTCTCAAGGGAAGATTAATGTTAGAATTTAGTATAAATATGGCATCCCGCTTCCCCTACCTCCTCCTCCAGGACCCCTAACTTCCCCTAACTCCTCTTTGAGTTTTGGTACGTAAGACTTTTCCATGTTTTTTATAAATATTTCTAATATTATCGCAGATGGATGGTAACAAAATTTGTTTGCAAATCATATTCCTGCAATAACAATAGCTAGCAACATCAGAACCATGTAAACACGCAAAAAAAGGCGTTTGAACATAGGTGAATGTAGATAGCTTGTGTGAATATCAGATAAGCATGGCTTTTACAAAATTTAGTTGTTGTTCTACACTTATCTTATTAAAGTTTCTTTTATTAGTTATTCCATCATGTATCACAATTGACGTACTAATAATGAAAATTAAATATTAGTTTTTATAAACATTTAAAATAAGTTAGTATAAATAATTATCTAATAACAACTTACTACATAACGTAATTTAAACCACATATTTCTACTCTTTGATGTCTCCATTTTTAAAGGACAAAAATACAATGTCTTTTTTTAAAAATGGAAACAATATATGGGACTTAATCTTTAATCAGGTATAAAGAAAAAAAACCTTGCTGTTAATTCAGTTAGGTCATACAAAACACTTGTTAATATATTGTACATTGATTCTGTTGTGTGCAAGTCTGGTTATCAAATCACCTGATGATGGCCCGAAACCACTGGATGGCCACAAAATGAAGTAGATCAACGCGGAAAATATCTCTGTTGTGTGTATTATTATTATTATTATTATTATTTAATTCTCGGCTCTGAGCCGGTCAAAGTGAAAAGCCTCTCGGCCTAATGGCAAAGGAGACTTTGGGGTATTTATCTGTGGGTGGGAGCATTATCTGGCTAGGGCCAGTTAGTTGGGATCATCCAGAAGGGTTTCCCAGACTATTCTACACGAGTGCAGGATGACTGCTTCCTGCATCTCTGCGACAAGCTTTTTACGTATTTTGAGCTTGTTGAGATCTGCACTCAAGATCTCGGGATTAGCCCCACATTGGAGATCACCAGCGGGACACCTCTCCAAACGGAGGATATCTCGGCTGCCAACGGTCTGTATTTCGCCAATTTTTCGTTCTGCGCCCTGGCATTGTTATTATTACCATATCTCGCAATTGCGGAAAAAAGTGGGCAAATTGGTTGATTGATTATGGGCCAATAGGTAGATTGTTGTTCCTCTACGATTATAGGACCGTCAGTAAAATAAAATGATTAAAGATACACTGGTTATTTTAAAGTGGACTGTATTTAGCATAAACAATAAAGGGAAGATGAACAAACTTACAAATGATATCATGTAAAACTGAACAATGTTGTCATTTATTGGTGAAAGGTGATTTTATATTATGTTTTTCTCCCCGCCTGAAATTAGTAGATAAAGATGTTACTGTTTAAGTTGGTCATGGTACACAGACGTACAAAATGTCTAGTAATGTTCAAGGTGTGGCCACACCAAAAGTGATATAAATTCAACTAGCTAATGTGCGCATTTACAGAGCAACAGAGCAACTAACCGTTTGTTTGAGAATGAGTCTTTGTTACGAGGTAAAAACATCGAGCGAGCGAGAGATAGAATCCACACTCACTAACACGAGAGAAACATAATAGTTGTTTGTAGTAGTAATAGCGAGAGAGAATATGATGTTTATTTTGTACAATTATATGTACGATAATTAAAATTTTAATTTTATTTTATTCATTCTCTTTACGGTCGCTCCATACCGCCAACCAAAATTGTAATATTCATTTCCAAGAGTGTTCAGGATAGGGGATAGACTGACAAGCTTAGGAATGGATCGCCTATAGGTCCCTTTGGATGTACGGACTGTGACTACACGGACTATACCGTCCTTGTCTGGGTGGACTTCAATAACTCTTGCTAGGGGCCATTCCAGCGATGTAACATTCGTCTCCTTCAGTAAGACAAGGTCGCCGATCTTCAGGTTGGGAGCTTCCTTAGTCCACTTCCTGCGCTGCTGCAGGTGTGGAGTTATTCATTTCTCCATCGGTTCCAAAAGTGCTGCACCTGTTTACGCAGCAACTGCCACCGATTCCAATGAATTTCTGGCAATTTAGTTAACATTGGTTCAGGTAACTTAGATGTTGGGCAGGAGTCAGCTATTAAAAATTGGGCAGGAGTCAGCGCTTGTAAATCGGTGGGATCAGTTGGCAACGGTGTTAAGGGGCGAGAGTTGAGTGTAGCATCAACTTTGGTGAACATGGTGACAAGCTCCTGCTCCAAATAAAGTTGTTTACCTAATGTTTTTATGAACCAACGATTTGACCATTTTGATATTGGCCTCCCAAAGACCGCCGAAATGTGGGGAATGTGGAGGATTGAAGGATCATTCAATATTCCTAAGACTACCAAATGCTATGAGGTCTTCCTGCATATTCTTGGCTGCTTGCTATGATACAGCTCCCGGAGATAATTGTTAGTACCTATAAAGTTAGTCCCTCCGTCAGATAGTATTCTTACCGGAATTCGACGTCGAACTATGAATCTCTCCAACGCGTCCAGAAATGTTTCGGTGGAAAGGCTTCCTATATGTTCAAGATGAACTGCTTTGGTAGACAAGCAGACAAATAGGCAGAGATAAGTTTAGATAGTAAGGGCCTGCCTTTTACGGGTTTCCTTGCAGAGGAAGGGCCCAGCAAAGTCAATACCGACGCGATGGAAGGGCCTTACTTCACTGAATCTATCTAATCGCAAATCTCCCATATAAGTGGTTTTAGCAGCTTGAGTCAATTTGAAGCATCTCTAACATTGGCTTTTCCTTTGTTTGATTAAGCTACGAGCTGCTGGAATCCAGTATTTCTGTTGGATGAAAGAGAGTAAGGTAATAGGTCCCGCATGCAAATAGAGACGATGATAATAATCTACTAAGGTGTTAAGGTGTGACCGCCGAGGCAGTAATAGTGGGTGTTTCTGTTGATCCGTTAATGATGAATGACGAATTCTTCCGCCCACCCTGAGCAGACCATTTTATAGGCGAATACATTCAAAGGTCTGATAATTGAATCTAAAGATGAGGTTTCAGAATAATAATGCCTTTGAAGGATGAAGATGCATTTAAAATTGGCTTTCGCAAATTCCCCAGCCGAAACGGGGCCACCAGACCTATCCATTAATCTGGTATTATTGACAAAGCGTAAAATATAAGCCACGGAACGCACTAGGCTTGCATAAGAAGAAAATCGTTCCATCCATGAAATAAATTCGGTAACAGTTTTTGTTGCAACTAATGTAATTTTTGGTACTCTCAATTCAGGTAAATCAGAAGTGTTGACGATAGCTGCGCAGTAAGGATGCACAGTGGCAGATTCAATCAGGTCCCCATCATATCTGTTATCATCTCTGAAGGTGCGAGGCCATGAGATCCGTAATCGGCAGGACTTTCTCTTGAGTACTAACATGTCGCCTTGGGTTTCAGGAAGAGTGTCGTGATTTCCACTATTCGAAGGGCTACAAAAAAATTTTAAGATTCTGTGGAGTTGAATTGAGCCAGTCTAATACAATAGAGGAATCCGTGAAAAATACAGATTCATTTTCGGATAATATAGGTTTTCTAAAATCGCTGACGGAGACGTAGAAGCGTGTAAGCAATAAAGCGCCCAACGGCTTTAGCCTAGAAATGGAGAGGGGCTTAATAAGTGCCAACTTGGTTTTTGCTTTTAAGAGAAAGGATTGGTTCAGTGAATTCACCAAGTAAATGGCTGCCCAATATCCACGCTCCGACGCATCACAGAATCCTATTATTCTGCAATGTGATGGCAACGCTATAAATCTAGGTATTTTGTGAGGTAAATCTTGGATAAACGACATCCATTGCTGTTATAAAGCACAGAATCCGCTCCGATCACCATATCATCAACATAAATATCCTCGAGCAGCACCGGTGACGCTTGCGGAATAGCTTTACCTTCATCTAAAACCAATTGACCGATAACTTTTAACGCCAAAGAGGGGAAGCAAGCTAATTCAAAGAGAAAAAGAAAAAAAAAACCTCTACAGAATGGGTTGGATCAAAACACCATAAGATGTGCTGATATTTCCTATCAGCTTCATTGATCAGTATTTGCCGATACATTTTTATAATATCCGCCGAGAAGGCAATACGGTGACGCCGATAATTAAGAAGAATGGTCGCAATATCAGTTTGTAAAATAAGAGGTGCTCATTAATAAGAGCGTCACCCGCCGTTCTGGTTGAAGCATCAAATACGACTCTACTTTTTTGGTCGCTCATATCTTGCTTTAGCCATGGTGAGGTATTAAGTAAAGACTAGGTTCCCTATCCGAAGACATGTGTCCTAAGTCGAGGTATTCTTGCATAAGGGTTTTGTACTGCCTGTATAATTATGGGTCTCTAGTGGCTTTTCGTTCTACATGATACAGTCGCTTAAGAGCGGTGGCCTTAGTGTTGCTTCTGGGGTGGAATTCGTCCCGAAATGGTAAAGAAACGACATAACGGCCAGTTTCCGTCCTAGTATGGGTTTGTTGGAAATGTTCCTCACATAGACAATTTTCAGAGGAAGCGGCAAATTGGATGATGAACTTGCTCTACCTCTCAGAACTTTTTTAGGATTGTAGTTGTTTCTTCTTCCACCGAAACAAAAAGTGTTGTACTATTATCAGCGACACTATCGCTGAGGATTGCCCAATCAAAAATTGATCCAGATCCAAAAATAGTATCCATTATGTGGGACTGGTTAGGTTGAATGATAATTGGAAGACCACATATAACCTTTGCAAACACATCGGCACCTAATAGAATATCTATGGAACCTGGCTGCCAAAATCGGGATCAGCCAGAGGTAAGTGTAGATACTGTTGTTGAACCTTACTGGTGATAGAGACCTGTGGAAGAAGAGTTGTTATAGATGGAACAACAACAAGTTCCACTTGTATATCAGAATGTAAGTAAAAGGAATTATACAACAGCTGACTTTGCCTTGGATTTCCTTTAATTTAGTTCGATCTATGCCAGAAATAGTTCGTTTACTTTCAATGGCATTAATCCCAATTTATTGATTCATTCTTCCGAGATAAAGGAACATTGACTGCCACAGTCTAACACCAATCGAACAGTTTAATATTCATCCTTAATATCTTTAATTCGTGCTAATGCTATGCCCAATAGGACTTCATTATGCGTGCTACCGTGGAAGCTAAGGAAGCACCCTCGGCAGTGGGAGTTTCTTGTTTTGTAGATTGTGAGGATCTGAGACAGCATTAGCAGCCGCAGACGCTTGGTTAGGAAAATGTAAAGAAGTATGATGTCGGCGCCTACAGACTTTACAGGCTATTTTAGATGGACAACGTTTTATATTATGTCCAGGATGTAAACAATTTTTATAACCAGACCAACCGCTTAACAATTTAAACCTTTCTGAAGGCTTCTTCTTTTATAGGACAGTGCTTTAATATATGACATTGAGAGCGTATAAAGCAAGCCAAAGATTTAGACTGGTTTTTCAGAAACAGATTTTTTTAATGATGTGTTGTTTCATGTGTAAGATTTGAAGTAGTAGTTTGAAGTAGTAAGTTGGGTCCGTCAAAGAATATTCTGCGAGTTTCATTTTGCCTCTGAGTTTCCTTTGGTTGATACTTATTTGGAGAATTCAGGAAACCAGAAGGTGGCTTTCTGGGTGTTTCCGGCTGAAACGGTTGGGCCAAATCTAATGAATTGCATCGAGTCTGAACAAAGGAAAGAAGCATGCTCGATGTCGGAAATTCAGTATTTCCTTGTGCTAAGTGAATTTCAAAAGCCTCTCGAGTTGTAGGATCCAAACAAGCCACTGCTAATTCAAATAAAAGGTATTCTCCCAGATTAGGAATTTTCAGTTTTTTAAGAGCGCTAATGTTCTGACCAACAACAGAACTAAATTCCTGAAATGCGGATACGGATGGTTTGCCCTGAACAGGTTTGAAGTTTTTTATCTGATTGAGATAATAAGCGCAATTTGCGTTGATTGTTATACCTGACGTTCAAGGCATTCCAAGTTTGATCATAATCATCTGCGCTTAAAGCTACGTTTGCCAGTGTGGATAGGGCGTGACCAATTAAGGAACCACTTAAATAAAGGTATTTATCCATTGCGCTGAGAGTGGGTTCATCATGAACCAAGGAAGTAAAAGTGTCCCTAAAAGAGGGACATTTTGTTAAGTCACCTTCACAATTAGGTAACTTGATTTCGGGTAACTTACGCTGAGCTAT
Organism: Triatoma infestans; assembly: GCA_011037195.1. Classification (NCBI taxonomy): domain Eukaryota; kingdom Metazoa; phylum Arthropoda; class Insecta; order Hemiptera; family Reduviidae; genus Triatoma; species Triatoma infestans. The sequence continues at coordinate 279,224 of JAAEAF010000090.1, read as the reverse complement.
TAAGGAAGAATTGAAAACGGAAGTGCTACTATTTGATGATGTTGAAATTGTAAGCTGTAAATGTACTTTACAACATTCCTTGTAATATCGTACCACAGCCTGCTGCAATGTAGTATCCTCAGAAGTTGGAAAATCCGCCTCTGAACCACTAAATAAATAACATTCCATTAAGTTATCCCAAGTAATATCAAATTTTTCATAAACCTTGTCTAAAGTTCTGAAACTACCCAGAAAAACAGCTTTAGCTTCAGGATCAAGGACCCCCGCAGATGCTGCCGTGGCTTCCTCTACATACAATTTAATGTCCTTTGCTAATGATGTTAACCGTTTGTGCCCCAAGGTGTTCCTTTGGTCAAGGGATAGGTTAGGAGTAGGTTTGGTGGTTAACTCTCTTCAGAAGTAGGTTTGGTGGTCGGCGGCGCCATTATAGAAAGAGAATAAACAAATGTAACAAATCAAATCAATCTATCAGCCACTCAAAAATAAAGATTAAGATTACCCAAAACCAAAAATTTAAAGAAAATTGAAATATGTAAATATGTGACAGATATTGAAAATATAGTTTATATAAATAAATACAGCAAGTTGAAATTTAAAGAAATTAAAAAATAAATAAAATATGAATATTGAAATATGTAACAGATATTGAAAATATAGTTTATATAAATAAATGTAGAAAGTTGTCTGAAACAAAATTAAAACCGTCAATTAAATTTTTCCTGAAAGAAAATTACAAATTATAACATAAATTCTTCAAAATTTAAAAAAAATGGATACTAGATCAAGTGAAAAATAGCAAAGTAGATTATTAATTAATTCACAGGAGATTTTTTTGTTGGCCGTTAGTTATAATATGAAAACAAGAATTAATTGGCTTCACGACCGAATCAGTTATATTTAAAAATATAACTTTTTTTTTAAATTGTTTTTTAATAATAATTAACACGTTCGACGTTTCGACAAACTTTGTTTGTCTTCTTCAGGAACAATACAAAACAAAAATAAATAAAGAGTTATAAACATAAAAAATTATAAAATAAACCACAAAACAAAAAACAAAATACATTGGTGAGATTACAGTAGAAATGTTAAGTCTGTAATGAAAGGGTGTTTGTTGTAATGCAGAAGGTCAGGATAAAGGGGACCGTTATGTAAGTACCGTTATGTGAGGAGAAAGTAATGTATGGAGAGGGGATAGGAAAATTGCTTTTTCTATTTATTTTGTATAATTTTTTTTTTTTTTCTCCATCCTTTAGGATTTTTTAAGGGAACAGAGGATGTAATTGTAATGGGAAGAAATAAGGTCTTTATCTTTTTTATGATTAACAGGGTTAGGTTGGAGATGGATGTGTATGGACTCAGTAAGGAGTCGCTTGGTGTAATTGGGCTGGGTAGTAGTGTTTCCATAATCCTTCTATCCTCGCTACCCAGCCCAATTACACCAAGCGACTCCTTACTGAGTCCATACACATCCATCTCCAACCTAACCCTGTTAACATAAAAAAGATAAAGAACCTTATTTCTTCCCATTACAATTACATCCTCGTTCCCTTAAAAAATCCTAAAGGATGCGGTACAAAAAAAAAAAAAAAAATTATACAAAAATAAAAGAAAAGCAATTTTCCTATCCCCTCTCCATACATTACTTTCTCCTCACAAAACGGTACTTACATAACGGTCCCCCTTTCTCCTGACCTTCTGCATTACAACAAACACCCTTTCATTACAGACTTAACATTTCTACTGTAATCTCACCAATGTATTTTGTTTTTTGTTTATTTTATAATTTTTTATGTTTATAACTCTTTATTTATTTTTGTTTTGTATTGTTCCTGAAGAAGACAAACAAAGTTTGTCGAAACGTCGAACGTGTTAATTATTATTATTAAAAAACAATTAAAAAAAAGTTATATTTTTTTTGGTTTATTGATTTTTACCCTGATTCGGTCGTGAAGCCAATTAATTCTTGTTTTCATATTAATTAATTCACTTCGTAATATATTAAATCAAATTAAAGAGGCAGTTCAGTAGGTATCAAATTGATGCTGTGAGAGAAAAAGAAAAAAAATTCAAAAAAATGTTAAATCATTTACATTTATAAAATTGAAAAGGCTTATTTTGAAAATTCAACATAGATACATTCTAAGATAAAGTACTTTTCAATTTTGCTGGGAAGCTTTTTATCACCTCCTATAGAACCGATTTAGGCCCAGTGACCACATTTCTGCATACAGAAATATGTGCAACTTAATGGTCACTATTAGAAAAAATAAAGTAAATATTTAGTTTAATTTTGGTCATATAAAATCATATTAGTCTGTATAGTGATTATAGTTTTAAAATTGATCCTGCTTTAAAAACGCGTCTCTTATGTAGCCATGTCACATTTTTATGAAAGATAGTTGGTAATGATGGAAATGGGCGCCAAAATGGTTTATTTTTGTTATTTTTTTTTCGGTTATGAAAATCAGGTCATATGCAGATACCCATATTTTGTTGGTAATGATTAAACATTGATGAGTTCAAGGTTTGTTGAACTATTTGTTCACAACTGCAGTTCATGTTGATCGACCGGATTTATCCGCTTGTCTATTTCTTCTCAGGTAGGACATAGCAATAGAACTCAGACAACTTCCAAGGGCTCCCACACATCTTGTGAAAATTGCTTAATGGTTCAATTTCTAACCAGATGGTGAGATGTCTGGTGCAATACTATTTGTCTATCCAATATCTTATAAAAAATACATAAATAAATCTTGTTATTAAATCTCTTCCATTTGTTTTCAATTGTATGATCTTTCAGGCTTCCACAGCAAAGGATTTGTAAAGGCAGCACTGTGAAATTCTGGGTTTTTGGCTTTATATGTTTGGTTTTCAACCGTCGTTTCGCCTACATTGCAATAAGCTTCCTTTCGGTCCTATGGAAGGGATTAGCTCAGTGGTAGCGCGCTGGACTAGCAACGCGAAGGTCCCGGGTTCGAGTCTAGCCGTGCTACCCTTAGATTTTCTCTTCCTAAGAGCCTTTACATCACGTCCGGTGATGTGCAGTATTGTCTCTAACGAGAGGACACTTCGGAGGCCGGCAGTGCGCTGAGAAGGCTTCGGGCGCAAATGACCATAGATGTTGACGCGCCTTAAATAAAAAAAAAAAAAAACTTTCGGTCCTGCTATCTTAAGATATTAAATTAACCCCAGTAACCAGAAGAACTCTAAAGAAGCCATTTGATCTGAAATCACAACCAGTAGGGCATAAAACGTTTTATAATAAATCCGATTGCGTATTCAACACAAAACCCTGGGTTTCTTAGTGAATTTCTTAAGAGGAAATATTGCATTATGACAAATTTTCAAAATTTGAGTTTTGACTGGAAATGTTTTGTGGTCTCCTGAGCACTAAAAAAAGTTGTTCAGCGTGGTCTCTATGTGTGAACAAAAAAAATCTCATAAACGAAAAATTGATAAAGTTCAAATTTAACATTCCGTTTAGGTCCACCACCGATCTGACACTAAGGTTCGGTCAAAATCTATCACCGGAAGAGCGATTTTATCAAATAGTTTTTTGCCATTTTACTGAGAAACAGTTCTAACGATTTTCTTTCTTATACACACAAATACCTATCACATTTATTTGATGAAACATTTTTCAATGAAAAGTAATTTTTGGACGGTTCTTGGGTTGTTGCGACGTTGAGCTTTCCTTTTAAGTGCCATTTGATACTATATATGGTTCTAACATCCACTGATAGAGTAATGATATTAAGCTACATTAAAAAGCTTTGCTATAATTCCAAGTTCAATGAAAGAAGGTTAACCGGAAGTGCGAATTTATAAAACAGATGGATGACTTTTTTTTGGAATTTTCGTAAAAGCTCGCTGCACAGATCCTGCTATCCTGCTATCTTCTAACAAAACCTGTCAGTTTTGTTTCAAATCATTTTTCTGGAAAAATTGATTTTCGAGAATTCTAGTAGATCTGTGAATCAGAGTTGAATTCAAACTGCCGTACTTGCTTTGCTAAGTGGTTATAATGAAACCATATTCAGGCAACAAGCACCTTTATTACTTTCTCTCACTGCCGATAAGAGAAAGAATTCCGATCCTGCCAAATTTTCGATATAGAGTTATTTCTATTTTTGTTTTTCTCAAAATTGTTATTTCAGTTTATTATGCCTGTATGTCATCTGTATTAATGAAATGTTATGCCAAAATTCCAGATTTGAAGAAAATTGGTTCACTGGAGGTGCGACTTTACTAAACAGGTTTTTCAGTTTTTTGTGATTTTACTCCATAAGAACACCGATGGGTTTAATCATCTAGTGAGAACTATAAATGCGTTGAAAGTGCAGAGTTTATGAGTCTTCACTTTCAAGTTGGTACTAGAATGTTCTAGAAGACAGAAGGAATGAAGTATACTTCTAGTCTGGGTACTAGGTCATATGGGAATTTTCGGGAATGAGGAGTTGTATAGGTTTGCCAAATTAGGCACCTCTCTCCCTTTCGAGGGGGGAGGTGTGATAGTAAATGAATGCTGTAAAATAAAGTTGTTGGCATATGCCGACGATATCGTCCTTCTAGCCTCAGACCCGTTATCTCTCCAACTCATGATCAATTCCTTAGACCGTTACTGCCAACTGTGGAGCTTGAAGATCAATCTAGACAAGTCTAAAGTTATGGTTTTTATAGAAACGGCGGTAGATCAGCTAAGAATGAAAAATGGTTTTTAGGAGCGCAAAGAATCGAAGTCGTTAATGAATACAAATATTTGGGATAGGTACTCACTCCTACTTTATCTATGACTAAACACCTAAAAAACAAACTCTCTAAAGTTAAAATGACGCTAAATACAGTGTGGTCGCAATTTATTGAAAATAAAAGTATAACTTACTCTACAAAACTTCGCATTTTTAATACTGTTTGCAGATCTATGCGACAGAGGCCTGGGGTTGAAATAAGAATGACGAAGTGGAGAGACTTTTATAATTTTCGTAAAAAAATTATTCAGATGCCCAAATTGTCTCCAATTTTTCTGTACACATTAAAGCTTCATTATAATTATTTATTAAGAATTCTTGAACTCCCTGACAATAGATACCCCAAAATTTTGGCTCTGGAAATAATTAGGAAAAATATTTTTTGGTTTTCAGAAATTAAAAGCTATATCTCAAAATTTAATATTAATACAGTGATACATTTAAATACAAGTAATAATATAGATTTGTGGAAAAATATGTTTAGTACTCTTATTCTTTGTTTACAACGCGAATTTGATAATAATATTCAGTCGAAAATAATAGAAAGCAGCACCCATCCATTTTATAAAACATTGCAATATAACCTGTCAGATAAAATGTATATAAGAGACGATCAATCACTCCATATGATCAGGTAGTTATTTAAAATTAGAGTTGATCTCTTGCCGTTAAGATATAAATTTTCTAAGTCGAGCGACCTGGAGTGTACATTGTGCGATCAAGAAGAGAATGAGGATCTGTACCATTTTCTGGCGGTCTGCCCAGCATTGGGCGAAATTCGCCGGGGTTGGTTTGGATCCTCGTGGCTCTGTAAAAAAATGTTAATGGAATACCTGAACGGTAAAGATTGGGTCGCGCTGGAAGGATATTGTAAAGCGGCGTACGCCCGTTGAGTATCGCTCCCTAGTTGAAATATTAAGTACCTGAATCCTTTCTCAGTAAATAAAGAAAAATTTATTTATGTTATTTATTTTTATTTTTTGTTTAAAAGGAAAAAGAGAGAGAGGAAAAATGTATAATCCTAGTTTGTAAATATAATTAATAAAAACAGTAAAGTCAGGGGTAAAAATCAAATGAAATAATTTTAAATAAAACTCTTTTTAAATGTTAATGTCAGAACAATAATTTTGATTGAGGACAAAAATTTTCTATATCTTACTAACTATATAACAAATCAAAAACTTTAATTTGTAAATTTGATAATTTCATACAAAACAGACTCCACGGACGGTCATTGACTATGTTGAAGTGTCTTTATTGTATTAGTTATTTACAAACTATTTTAGTTCATCATTATCATTAATTTTGTATTTTTATTTTCACAAAAGAGTGTATTGTGTTATTTTGAAATAAAGACTTTCTTCTTTCTTCTTCTTCTCTCCCTTTCGAGGCCCGAGCTTGCTGTTGTCTGTAGGCCCTTGTCTGTCAAGCTCCCATTCATGGATAGTTTCACAGCATTCATCTCTATGGATGAGCTTAATGGGTTCTCGTAATCTAAGTTATTCATTGGAGGAGCAGACAGAGCTATTAGTGAGATGTTGCTGTGTCTTTCATGGCCTCTCTCAGGCATCTAGTTGGCATTGTGGTTTAAAGAGACACCTCTATGTAATGGGCTTACACCAGATTCCTTCTGTAAAGTGTGTTAGACAGAGATATAAAGTTTGAGATTATAGATTGCTTGGGTAGTGTGGATTAGATTCAGGACCTTTGGTCGGAAGAGGATGTCTGTGGAAGAGCTTAGGTTACTTCTCTTAAGGATATGGTCCGATTATTCGGGCTGCGGTGAATCTTAGATGGTTAGACTCGGCTCTGGATTTTTGTTCTAGAACCGGTTGGTTGTTTTTCTTTGGGGTAGCTATACAAGCTGGTGTTGCTTTGGATAGCGAAGGTTTTGGTCCCTCTCTACAGACGAATAATAATAATAAGAATTACAAGTGTGAAGAAAATTTCCATTTTTTAAATTGCAGTTAGAGAGTCATGTGATTGTTTCACATCTTATTTTTATGATTTGGTTTAATTCACAAATCTTTGTAAAACTGCATTTATCAGTCTAACAAAGATTTCAAATTAGCCAATTAAATATGCACGTCTGTGCATACTTTAAAGGAGAAAGAAAGCTGATAACAAATTTAGAATATTTAAGGGTTAGCGATAACTTATGAAATTCTGTCTGTTAAATATAAATATTGTAAGTGTTGCATGTGAAAGCAAGATCGTCATATAAAACTTACATCTACATTTGAACCTGTGTCATTCGTTATACCTAGGTGTCGCAGAATATCTTTCCTTATAGCCTAAAGGAATTACATAGCGAATTGTTAAGGAGATTAGATCTCGTGTTTTGAAAGTATTAGCACAATTCTCTTTCCTGCAATAAATCTTAGACTTGCAAGTAGTGTTTGACGTGCACTCTTAAGGAATTGGCATTACAGCTCTAGAGAAATCTCCTAATTTACTTGCGTGGCAAAAAATCTTCTTTAACTCGTCCTCCATTTAAATACATTTCAAGGTAATACTGGCACAGTATTTATAAAGATGAACCATTTACTCGTATTTCTAGTTTTAATTGAGGCTTTTTTAAGCATCAAAGCTTTTAAGCATTCCATATATTACTGGGTTATATCATTTTATTTATTGATTTAATTATTTAATATTATCTAGTATTTTTCTTCCTGTTCAAAACATATTTTTTAATTTAAACAAAGAAAAAACCTACTAAATAAGAAATTCTGTCTCACACATTCTTACTTCTTCCATGTAGTTTTTAAAAACATATTGCACATTTATTATAAATTAATTGATAAAGCAACTGATTTTTCAAGACGAAAGAATATATATTGACCTATAAATTGTTTATTTTGCTGCTAATTTGATAGTGATATGATGAAGCTTGAGGTGTTTGGTTACAAAACAATGAACTAACCAAAGAGATCTTGGAGGCAAATTTACAGTTGCTTTATCAATGAATCTTTTCAAGTTTGTTTACTTGTAATCATAGTTGTATGATTATTTATAAAATATAGTGTGTATGTGTGTAATTATCTTTATTGGAATCTTTGTTTGGTAAACATTCGTTTATCCGAACTGATACACCTGTGTAATTATTTTAAAACAATGCTGGAAATATATATTGAAAGTATAGTAAAACTGGAATAAACAAATAGTGATTTTTTTAAACGAGTCTAAAAATAATTTAAAAAAAGATACAAGAAGGTGAAAATTGGAGATAAAAATTATTAATTCCTACCCACCGCTATGAAGATGTACTTGATTTTTTACAGGATAATAATTTCCAGTATTAAAAGCATATCGTGCGAAGATATACTTAAGTGAAATTTAAGTCGAGACGTACTTGAAAAATTTCATCAAAGGTCCCACAGCTTGTGATATTTTTTTATTTATTACATACTCTGTTATAGCCATTGGCATACAGAGGGGTTGGCCCAAAATATTTACAAATTGAAATTCATAAAAATAGATTGTGTCATTTAACTTATTATAATACCGACTTTTATAATCTAATAGAATAAGGTAAACAGAATCGTAAATATTATAAGATAAACAGAATGAGAAAAAAATAGATGTGTTTCTGTTAATGAATTAACTTAACATATTTCTTAGTTTGAATGTATGTACACAATATAGGTAGATATCATTTAAAGCTTGTGATAGCAAAGCTTCTATTCAGACAAATGTGTAGAATGGCTACTAATCCAAAGACTATTACGATCTATAATCTCTGTAGCTGCCTGCACCATCTTTGTTTGAACAAATTGTAGTTATTCTTTGTTTGTACAAATTTTAGTTAATCACTTGTAAAAGTATAGATATTTGCATTATAGGTAAGTTAAGTTTATCTGTATCTATAGTCGTTTGTGTTGGGCTAATCCCAAGTTGTTGATCAAACCACCTATTTCGGTAGAACCTGTGTTTATTGGGTGTGACAGAGTTCCGTAGTGTTGTTAGGACTTAATAATCAAAAGGGCGCCAAGTCCCCTTTCAGGAAAACATTCCCTATTCCTTAATATAGCAGCAAATTGTTTATAAAACGGATATTTATCCAGCCTTTTATTCTAGATTGCTATTTTGTATAAATATTCTTTTAATTAATTGTTTATCTGAAAATGCAAGCATATTCGTTTAATATCACTTTGTTTTACTGTATTGTTAGTTCTGATGCATAAAATTTGCATCTCCTTGGTTGGCATGACAACTGAAAGCAGCTGTCTCTGTCGTCCCAAATTTTGTCGCTTAGATTCACTGGAATCACACCTCTTTCAATTTCATCGTATCTAAAATTAAATGAAAGTTAATTGGAAATTATAAAATATTCAGAAATTTAGCTTAAATAAATAAACAGATCATATCAAAAGAAATAGTAATAGCGGCGATTAACGATTGATGACTTATTTGCTTTGTTCAGGAAGACAAAAAAAAAAATTAAATGGTACAAATTTTTGAGATTATTTTTCTGCCAATCATAATCTCTTAGTAACCTTCACTAAACTGAAGGAAATAAAGCAGTTCAGATAAACGAAGATGCATTGAATTCAATAATATTATTTATTTCAATTGTTTTTAATGTTCTATGTACTTACTAAAATTATCGTTATTAATGGCTCTTCTTTTAATAACTTAATTTTTTGTCTTTACTAATTCGTTTACTTTTGTCAACCATTTTTTTAATTTCAATCAAAAAAAATACGTAAACCGATCTCATATTTCAACATTGTCTGTATATAGTCACACCTATAAGAATAATAAAAAATGCAATTAGATATTCCATGATTGTAAAGAACGAAGAATACAAAATTAAATTTAAAAAAGATTTGGTGTTATTGCACTTTAAAAAATAAAGTCAGTGTGGAGCTTGTTGTGTAGTTTTTATTTTTATTATTAACTCACGATACACTTGTTTTATCAGTTATATTGTTTGCTCGTTTACATTGGTTTTGATCAGCATCTTTACATTGCCTCCGTTGTTTAAATGTCTAAGTGCTGCCACCTTGGGTCGTCCTGGATGGAAGCTTTTTTTTTCAGGAACAACCGAGGTTTATTGATTTTCATGGAATTAGAAAAAAGAAATATAAACTTACAATGATCAATACTGTGTGGTGCAAGACTGGCTAGCGTTTGATGCATGAAAGGGCCTTAAAATATGAGCAAGAGGGGGATTTCTATGGCCTTTGTTATTTTGGTAATTTTAATTCTATTGAGAAACGATTACTTGTGGATTTGTATGTTTGTGTGCATTACCTCTTAATGCATAAGTAATACGTACAAGATAACGTATTCTAGTGACAATTATATTATAAAACTTGGAACAACATAAAATGCGAAGAACATTGTTGATAGTCTTATCAAATTTAAAAATTTTTGTTTTTGTGGCATTTAAATTTTATATCAACAGTTTAAAGAAATCAATGCCCACCAATCAAGAATATAGTGATAGTGATATCATTGGATTCTTGTACATACCCCTTCCAGTTGCGCCAGTTCTAAGGGCGACCGAATGATTACTATACAAAAGAGCTTTAAACGCGCACACACATACAAAACTTTAAACTGGTCACAGTTCCTTCTGTTCGTTCCAAGCTATAGTATCACTGGTGCACAGTATATAAAATACTATGCTATTCAATTCATGTTGATTTACCTTTATTAACTACAATGGAATTGTCCAATAGATATGGAGCTTCTTTATCATCATCAACACAGTCCTCATTTTTTTACATGCCACAATCATTTTTAATAATGTTTACTCTCATAAGTAAAAAAATTGTCAAGTTTTTATCCTATTTTATGCCAGAGCAGTATGTTAGAAATATTACTATATTTCTTGTCACATTACCAAGAGATATGAGGTAAGATTATGTTTTACTTATTTTATGAATTTTAAATTCAAAACAATTTTTTATAATTCTCTCTTATCCGATTGATTCTTTTTTAATTTTCTTTTGATTATATTTTTTTCTTTACGCCACTTCATCGGCTTTTACAGCAATTGAATTTCTGACAGTCCAATTATAATATTTATTATACTGATATAACCACTCATGTCAATATATTGTCTCAAGAAAATAATTTAACATAATCTAAAAATTCTATTCAAGAATATTTTTTAAATCAAAATTTTTTACTCCTATATAAAACCTTTTTACAGGAAATCCTTTTTTTGAACTGACAAAAGCCAATTCGATGAAATGGTTGCTTCTCGGCGGTCCATTTTTTTTATTGAAATTAAATGCCTTTTTTTGGTCTAAACAAGTAAAAAAGCAGTTTTTTGGTACGATATACATATGTCATAAATCGCCCATTTTTACAAATAATTTCAGACCCCAGGTTATCACTGATAGATGCAGGATTCGTAGGGAAAGTGCTTTGAGCAAAATCCTTTGAAACATCTCATCTATTCTGATTCTCTTGTGTATCAGTATTTGTACACAAAGTGTAGTCTGTAACTGAAATCTGCAAAATGAAGAAAGTTTATTTTTGTTCTTATTGCTTTTTATCAAACGCCATCTATTGGCAGTTTAGCATCACATTTCAGGTAACCTATATAAATATACCTTTACAAAGTAGGGATTTTGTTCGGCGGTGTCTCTGTAGAAATAGAGCTGGATATACGGTAACGTGTTCTATTCTGTGTGCCATAGAGAACAAATCGGCATTTCACTCCAATTTGGTGCAAATACCCGACGAGATAGTTATTCAAAAATTCCGCAGTAATCACATGTCGAGGCAGAATAACAACATACGTTCCACGTTTTTCCTTCTGCTGATGTTGATGCAGTTCACTAAGCACCTCCTTGGAGTTTTGGCAAATACCATATATTCCTGTTTATCAAAGGCCTCCCTGGGACATTCTGCATCCTTTCGTCAGCTGTCTTCTACTCTGTTTCCTTTTATTCCACAGAGGCTGGGAACCTATTTGTACGTGATTACCAACCTTCACTGATAGCGCCCCGTAGCTTGTTTTGTAGCTTCTTGTAGCCTAGTCGCCCAGCATTTAACATTGGCTGGGATATCAATTGATTGGAAATCAATTTTATGATAGCCGCGTGTTTTCCACCTGAACAGTGAAGAAAGTTAACTATGATGGATGAGAATCCGAAACCGGTGAGAACCAACAAAAATAAGGATACTACCACGAATAAATCCCATTTGTTATCTAGCATTGCGGAACCAACCGCATATTCAATACAAAAAATGTTCGGTGGTGAGTTAGAGTTTACGTTTTTGGCAAGCTAAACTCAAGCAGGTCTTCATGCGTTGGTCTAGTGGCTAGCGCACTCGCCTTTGTTGCGAGAATTCACTGTTTGATTCCCGTAAGGGCGAAGTCGGTGATCGTGAGAAAGATCCAGCCAGCAACGTGAGAAAAGTGGGAAGCTAAAGTTAGTAACGCACATAGATAACGAAGGCCAGAACTAAACGGCGAGGGATCTGTGGCGTGCTTACCACACGTCCCCAAATACAAATCGTCGTCTGGCCAAACTTCATTGGCTGTTACGCCTTAGGATCTCTAAAAATGTCTAGTCCATTATCTCATGGAATGAAAATATTGGTGTTTTCGGCGAATACTTACACTTATTTTGGAAAATTGACTTTAGGTCTTATAAATCCTTCATAACTGCCGGCCTCCGGGCAGTGTTCTCTCGCTACAGACAGCACTGTCCATCACCGGACAGTGAGCTGTAGAGGCTCCTCTAAGGGCAAGCTCGGATTTGTTACCTGGTTAGAAACTAGTCATGTTATTGCAAATGGCCCAAATAAATTAACATGATTACAGTTTGAGAAATCAATTTAGAGACTGCACATTTAGAGACAGATTTTCTTATTTCTTCGAATTTTAAACACTATAAAACAAAAAAATTTGCTCTTCTGCGTCACATTTGAGATCTTATGTATTTGGGCTTGATTTTGGTACTAAACCTTCTCGACTATATCATTTGTTATTTTAGTTGAAAACACTGTCTGCACTTCAGCTATAAACATCCATTACTCACGGCTTTTTAGTAAACATTTTGAAAACAAAGCTATCATAAGTTTGTTTATACTATCGATATTTAAGAACTTCTTACTCATCAAATTTTTATTTTGTTTGGAGAAGGGTGTTTATTTATAGAAAATGAACTTATATTCTATGAGAATCAATGCTGACATTTCTTCATCTGTTTATATGTATATAAGAATAATATATTGCTTAAACACATAAAGAGGTTATGTCATCAATATTATCATAAATGTTCAAATCAATTTTGTTAATTAGATTTAAATTTAATCTTTCAATAAACTTTTCATTGTAATGTAAAAGTTTCTTGATTATTACTTTGTTAGAAAATTTAAAAATTTTCTGTTTTACTGCTTGAGAAAACTTTACAAACCGGTTTTAGTGTATCAAATAATAATGAAACTGATTTCCAATTTTTACCCATAGTTATTTTGGTATTCCATATATTCATTTTTTTTTTTAATGCTCAATCTATTATCTCATATAATCTAATATAATGATCCTATATTGAATTTAATAAAAACAATTTTAAAATATTCTCATTTTTACAAAACGAACTTAAAATAAAATACATAAATAAATAAACAAGAAAGTTAGAATCATCTGAAGTAAGTGTGTTAAAAATAAACATAAAATAAAATTATTTCAGCAAACTCAGAAGTAAATAAGTAGTAATTGCAATCTTATATAGATATAAGCAAAAATAAAATATTAACCTTCAAGAGGAGTTGATAGCACCTCATAATAATAAAACTATATTTTGTATTTTGTGAGTGGGCTACACTGTTGATGGTTTCAGTAGCTTTCTGCTAAACACACAATCAGATAATTTGATGTTATTGTTACCTTTTTAAAGTATGTAATACGTTTAGAAAAGCACAGATTGATAAAAAAGTTGTATGAAAAATATGCTCTCGTATAATAATTGTTTCCTTTCAGTATTAATTTTTGTTTTTCTCGATTTTACCTTTTTTATTATTTTGTTTAAGTAATTGTGGCGTTGATCTTTTTTACCTTTAATTTATTCGTATGAAGAGCAGCAAACCGAAGTTTTGAGACTGTTTCAACAAAACAGGGGGTATCTTAACAAAAGAAATTGATACAGGAAGTGATATAAAACAGGAAGTCACCACTTTTTAAATTCCACGAAAAGTGGTGTAGGTACCATTGATGAAACGTTTGCCTCATTACAATAACCAAGAGTGAAATATTGGCTCTGATTTTGATTTTAGATTACTCGATTTTAGAGGCATCAGTGCCCATGTAATTCATTTTTCGAACAATCCAGAATGGAAAATAATTAAAAAGAATCTTCTTCAACATGTAGGTCATAATTTCTTGTCTAGATTCTTTTAGGGGAGACTTCGCTGAGCCTGGAAGATCTATTGTGATCCCGGAGCCTTCTTAGTTCCCTTCAGGCTCCGAACAGTGTTATCTAGCTACTACAGCTAACGCTGCCTGTCACGGGCGTTGCGCTGTAGAGGCTCCTAGGAAGAGAAAATCCAGTACTGCTGGATTCAAACCCGGGACTTGCGCGTGGGGCTCCAGCGTGCTGCAACTGAGCTAATCCCTTCCCTTGGCCAGAATTAATATACCACAACTGAGTAGAAGAGCGTATCAGAAAGAGATACCTCTTGTTCTTCTAATGAATGACGCTAAATTTGGCAACTCATCAGTGGAACACTTACTCACCCAAGCCCTTAACAAGTCAAATGTCCAGAAGATAATTAGGATGGCTAAGGAAGACCGACATAAACAAAATTAAGTGTGAAAAGTTTGTGTTTAGGGTACATGGAAAACGTACCCTAAATAGTGCGAAATAATCTAAGTACTTCGAATTACTTATTAACTTATGAATTATGCGGTTTCTTGTTCATTCATGCTATTTATAGATTATTATTAAAATGAAATAAAAATGTTATTCTAAAAACTTTTTTTTTACCTTTTTTCAAAAACTTTACTACAGTAAATTAAAATTTTCAAAAATAGGTTAAATATTTGTTGGGTGCGTAGAGCTAGAAATCATCAGAGATATTTTCCGTGATAGCCTGGTCATCGACCTGGTCCATCATCAGGATGTCTTGATTTAACAGTGCGATAATACAGACTTGCACTATTTTACCAAAACATCCTAATGTTGGACGAACGCCCGAATCCGGTTGATAACCACAAAATGAAGCAGGCTTTAACGGAAAATATCACTGATAGGTTAAATATATTCCATAGAAATTATAAAAGCAGGTAAGTGATTCTCTCGATCTAGTATATGTAAACAATAATAACGTGGTTACGGACGAAGTGATGGCGGTGTTGGGATCACCCTACGAATGTTGTTTTTGAGAACTTATGCGCTTAAGGGTTAAACTCAAACCCTACTAGTTGTAATAACTATTTGTTTATTGTCTTAAGTGATTGAGTTAATAAACTCTCGGTATTTGTGGGGCGGGTGTTGGTGTATTGGTTATGAGCATGGACTTGTAAGTGGGAGGACCCCAGTTCGAGTCCAGCGTATAACTAAATTTTATATTTGTTGAAAAAATGTTAATAGTAAAGTAGGTGCTTCCGCCCACGACACCTAATTTGGTAGTTGGACGTTAAGCCCGCCTGAAAAAATAGGCATTACTTTACTTACTTTTTTTTTTTACTTTAATGGTGTTGTTTTTTGATTTTATTGTCGTCTTACACCTTAAATCGGAAATTGGCGATTTCCTTTTTACCCCCACTTTTCACTACTGTATTGAAAACTAATAAAAAAATGAAGAAAAATGCCGTTAATTTCACTTCAATATTTCATACCGTTGCCTAGATATTCAGCCATAAAGATTCAATTTTCTTCGTTGTTTCCTATTTTTCTGTTTCGTAAACTAAAATCATAAGCGGATTTTCTTATTAATTCCAAAACGAGAGTTCAAATGCTGTAAAAACTTAAAAGCTATTTTAAAATCATAAGGGACTTAAAAATCAGGTAAAACATCATTCAAACAAAACAATGTTGGAGTTGCTAAGCAGGTTTGGATTAAGTCTTCTCTGGTGCTTCTGGAGTTGTTGGTTTCTTGGTATAAATTTTTTCTTTGAGATATCTCCAAA
Organism: Triatoma infestans; assembly: GCA_011037195.1. Taxonomy (NCBI): domain Eukaryota; kingdom Metazoa; phylum Arthropoda; class Insecta; order Hemiptera; family Reduviidae; genus Triatoma; species Triatoma infestans. The sequence continues at coordinate 263,375 of JAAEAF010000090.1, read as the reverse complement.
GATCTCTTGCGAGATATCTTGCTTCTTTTAGGAGTTATTTCAAAAGTGGTCCGTTTAAACAGGACATCCTGTTTAACGCTTCTTCTATTATAATTTATTCTTATCTACTTCTATTTATAATTTGTTTAATTGCACTAATAATTACTTAGATTCCTTCTTAAGTGTTGTGAGAAACTAAATTTTGATTGAATTAGTTCATCCATCTTTATAGTAATCTTTCAATACTTTGTGGACTGCGCCACATACATAAAATTAATATAATGAATAGCTTAATACTCCAGTTCTAAGAAAATTTTTAAATTCCTTGGAGAAATTTATATGGGTGTATAACATCAATTTTATTTTGTTCCATTGGTATAAACGGTCAAATACAAAATGGCCGACTTTCACTGGATTTGTATTTACGGCCGTGAGGATCGTTTTATTGCATCAAAACTGCAGCTTGTGTTGCTACTTGAATTTTCTTTGTGCATCAAACAATGGCATCCAAGAAAGAAAAGGAGGACCCGTCCTGCACCCGAACGATGTTCAATCACTGCCCTGCATCACCACTTAAATACTTTTCTTCTGAAAAGAAAGGAAGGAACTGCGTTCCTTCAGGTAATCCCGTCTTTACGCGAGATTGTTGACACTGTCTTCGCGGCGTTTTTAAGCCCCTGAGGGCCTTTCCGAACAGTATGTGTTGGACGAAACCCAACAAGTACGAGCTTTGCACCAACAAATTGTCTGCACATATGCCGAAGCTCAGCTAACCCCCACATCACCTCCCGCCCTTTCAACGCACCTTTCTGCGTCCCGTCTCCCAACAATCCCAGTCCCACACTTCGAGGCGAATTACTAACACTGTGTGTATTTTAAAGATACCTTCACCGCTCTGATAATTGACTAACCAGACTTGTCCGACGTGGAACGCCTCGATTACCTGCATAGCGCTCTCGGCGGTAGCGCTAAGGCTACTATCTCTCATATCCCCATTAGCCAGTAGCTATTCCAGAACGCTTGGGATGCATTATGCCTCGCGTACGACAATAAGAGGCAACTGGCTGAATTGCTTCTGGAACAGCTGCTCCCTGCGTCAGTGCCTCCCTCATCCCCATCTGTGGCCTCCTTGGAACAAATGTTGTCCAAATCCATTACTAGCCCTCCTCGATGTCCGAGCGCCATACTTAGCCTCATTTATGGCGTTTTCACTGCTCGTGCGTCAGTTAGACAATGAAACTCGAAAACAGTTCGAGTTAGCGCATAGCGGCGTGGAATTCCCCACCGTCGCCCATCTTAAGAGGTTCGTGCTAATCCTCCCACCCATGCGATGCGACGCGCCAACGCCCTGAGGCGCATCTTAAACGTCACGAGTGACACTTCCCCCATCCATGTCCTCTCGCTCGCCGGTCCTAGGTCACCCACGCACGCGCCAATTGCGCCAACGCCCTCTTCCTCTCGTACAGTGTACACTGCCTCCCACGCATCACAACCCAAAGGCCCCTAAACTTTTGAATATTGTCACAGAGCACATTTCATACGCTAGTTTCTAGGATTTAAGGCTTTATCCGTCAAGGAACGGCGTAAATACGTCACTCTGGCCCAACTGTGTTGCAATTGTCTTTCGGCAAAACACGGCCTCGAGCCTGCCGATCCACGCAGCATTGTCACTTCTGTGAAGAACGTCACCATACATTGGTGTGATTACCTGAAGGAACGCAGTTCCTTCCTTTCTTTTCAGAAGAAAAGTATTTAAGTGGTGATGCAGGGCAGTGATTGAACATCGTTCGGGTGCAGGATGGGTCCTCCTTTTCTTTCTTGGATGCCATTGTTTGATGGCACAAGGAAAATTCAAGTAGCAACACAAGCTGCAGTTTTGATGCAATAAAACGATTAAATTAGAATAATCTTAAATTAACAAAGGAAACAGAATCAAAAGAATAATATAATATTAGAAATTAAGGTAATCCTAGCCTATTAAATTACTTATAAAGTGTAACTGTAATATATATAAGATGCAAACTAGATAAGGAATATTCAAAATGTGATCAATTAGTAATATAGAAAAATATAAAAATTAAGTGGATTATTGAAAATATAAATATAAGTGGACTATATGTAAAGGCGCTGAAGGCGATATCCGGCCCGTAGGACCAAGATGTACACGCGTAGACGTGAACTCGGAAGGTACGGAAAAGTGCTTAAGGCGCGTTCTCACGAGTCAAGTTTAGTTGTCCGATTTTAGTTGATCAGCAAAAGCTGAATGCGACTTGAATCAGTTTTGGTTCATTGAATACGTTTCAATTGAAATCGATCAAACCGTTCAATAACGACACGGAGCACTCCATGAGTTGAAAGCAAACTAAGAGGCCAATTGGGCGATTCGAGATTCACACTTGTCAATACTTGAAAGATGGCGGGTTCAACTGAAGGTACGTCATACTTGAACGATAAAGTTTGGCTCGGTCAAACTTTTGTTGATCCACAACAAGTTGATCAACTTTATTGAAAGAAAAGGTTCTCACTAGGTTTTTCATTCAACTTCTATTGATCAACTAAAATCGGTCAACTAAACTTGACTCGTGAGAACGCGCCTTCAGTGAAGCACGCAATTACAAAGAACAAAGTTTTAATTCGCTTACCTTGAAGATGAGGTATATGATTGAGAAGCGTATGTCGAGCCGGAGAAGCTGTGAAGGACGCTATGAAGCGTGAAGGGAATACAGGAGGCTGTGTATATATATGTATATGTTCGTGTATGCGTGTGTATGAAGGGAAGTTGCAGGAAAGGTAATTGGTGAATGAAGCGTACGAAAAGGTGCGGTTGTTGATGCAGATAAGATCTCTCGGAAGCTGTTTGGAGGCAGAGACGAAAAGCCTGTGTTATAAACACAATACAACCGTGGAGGCGGTGAATCTTTACAAGGAAGTAGGTTACATGATGCAGTAGAGCAAATACACAAATGCACTCGAAGCGAGCCAGCAGACAAGTGATGAAAAAGGGAAAAGAGGGTGGCTGTGGAGGGGAAACCAACGTCCGGTGACGCGAAATCCCCCAACGCGCCAGAGAATTGGCGAGAGCGAATTAAAAAAGGGGAGAAAAACAGGATGTCTGGCCGGACGACGCGGGCGCACGCGGAAGTTTAACCCCTACAAGCACAACCGGGCAAGACGACGCAACAGGCTGCATTTACTCCCTTCCCAGTGAATTATCACGATATAAACTGGAGTATTTATTATTCTTTTCTAACATTAAGCAAGAATTAAACAGAAATGAAATAAAACACTATTATATTAAAAGAGAGTATAATTAAATTTCTACTCAGATATTTGGAAGGAATGCGCACAATTCTCCACTTCTTGTACATGTTGGTTTGTTCGGCAGATTACACGCATCTGGGGGATGAGCGTCAGGCAGTGCTATATTGGTGGTAGTTTCTTTTTGAAGTTCAAATTAAATGTCTGCTTTTTCATCAGAAGCCTGGTCCTCGCTAGCTGGCAAGTAAGCTGGCTTTAATCGATCTATCGATACAGATACTTCTTTTCCATGAATCTTTAGCAGAAAATATTTGCTAACTACAACAGGAAATGGGCCTTCATAAGGTGGTTCCAAAGCCTTTTTTATCCTTTCAATCCGGACTAATACATGGGAACAGCTGTCCAATTCTTTGCGCACAAATATTGTTCGGTCGTTTTGTGTTTTACTGGAACGGTCTGAGCGATCTCATGGTTTGTTTTAGTTGTGTCAAAAAGCTGTCTGGTTCTTGGAATTGTTGAGTAGGTTATCCAATAAAATCACCTGGTATTTTAATCGTTTTTCCATATACCATTTGTGAAATTGAAGCTTTTATGTCTGGATTAATGGCAGCTCTTAGTCCTAAAAGGATGGTCGGTAGTGATTCTGTCACTATTGTGTATTATGCGTCCTTAGCGCTGTTTTCAATGTCCTATGAAATCTTTCAATTTTGCCATTGCACTGCCAGTGATGTGGCGTAGTGTGATACAACCTGACCCCACACAATGCAGTAAAATGTTTAAATAAAGTTGACGGCCTTGACCGGTTATTATTCTCGTTGGCACTCCAAATCTTGATATCCAATGAGAATAAAATGTCTTGGCAACTGTTTCTGCAGTTACGTTACTTCTAAGAATGACTTCGGCTCAATTAGTGTATCGATCTATACTAGTTAATATGTAAGTATTGCCATCTGAAGGAAGCAGAGGACCTGCAAGATCCATATATATTACTGCGAATCGTTCGTCAGGTTCTTGAAATATTCCAATGGGTGATTTAGTGTGTCTGTCTACCTTGCTCTTTTGGCAGGGTAAACAGGCTTTAGTCCATTGCTGTACATCCCTTCGAATGTTAGGCCACATATATCGGGTAGTCATTTGCTTCACTGTCGCTTTGATTCCTGAATGGGGTAAATTATGTACCAGAGCAAAGAATGGTTTCCGAAATTGTTGTGGAATAAATGGTCTAATATTATTTGTGCTTATGTCGCACCACAATTCTCTGCCGTTAGGAAGATGGCAACTCTTGAACTACGAAGTGTAGCAGCTTTTCTTAATTCTTTTAGTTCCTGGTTGTCCATTTGAGCTTCTCCAGATCGATTATGCCCACTTCTTCGATTCTCGATAGAGTATCAGCGACAAAGTTTCTAGAGTCACTGATGTGCCGAATATCTGTAGAAAATTCTGAGATGTATTGCAATTGCCGTTGTTGGCGTGGCGGGGCCATTTCATTCTTCTGCTTAAATGCAGATATTAGAGGTCAGTGGTGGAGTTCAATAACGAACCGAACGACCACAAATTCTCCCAGGAAGTTATCTTATTCTCCATTTAAATAAGAGGTCCGAACAGAGGGTTCATATTAAAAGGGGAAGGTGTTATAGGTTGGTAGCTAGTAACGAAAATTTATGTATGTTTATACCTAGACTTATGTTTGAGAACGTGTTTACCAGTTTTGGGGGCAGAGCTTGTTTATTACTTTTATGAATTGTGGAATATTTACTGGGAACTATTCCATCTGCTGAAGATTGGGATCCAAGTAAACGGGGTTATAGGAATGAGTTCTGAAGTTTTCTATTGAACCTTGCATTTATTTCCGTCACTACACGTAAAAGATTACAGTGATAACCCGATTCCTGGTCTTCAGCGGGCAACGTTGATGTGCAACGCATTGGTAATGGCAAGGATAGTGATGCAGCTCACATGCAGATCCTAGGTACTGGCATCTGAAGCTATGGATGCAAGACTGAGCCCTGCGAACCAGCCTCTATTCAACGGAGGACCAGCTCTAGAAATGAAGTAAGGTTGCTGTATCTGACTGGTCACACAGTTGAGTAAAAACCTGTGTAATGCAGCTATCAGATTCCACTGGTACTAGTTACTTAAATTAGTTAAAGAATTTAATAAAAGGTATTAAAAAATAAATTGCGATGTGCATGAAATTGTCAGTGATGAAAATTAAATGGCTCCAATTTAGTTGATGATCACAGCAATATGCGTAATATTATAAAATGCTTCTTAAGGTTGCCAAGTCCTCAGCTAGTGAAGCAAGAATGTTAAAGTAGATATTGGCAATAATAATAATCGCAGGAAATTAGGATGGGAAAAGGACCGAATAACTTCTTACTACCAGCCTTGGAGTCCCAACTTGAGAAAGAATTAATTGAGAATATCGTAATAATCCCTCTTGAATGTGCTTGTGACGAGATGTCTTGAATAAAATGGGATTCAATTGGATGAATTGGTTGCTTGGAGCTGCAAAATGGTCGGTCGAGTTTCGGTTTAGAAACCATGTGCTGTGGAATTAAAGATGGTCGTCAGTAGCCGGCAGGTGAACATCTAGTACCTGGTTAGGAGTACAAAAGCAAACTTGAAACTGACTCGTTGAGCTAGACCCAATGAAAAATGCAGACGGCGCTGTTTACTTGATCATCTCAACAGGTTTGACAACATGATCCTTTACTCAATGCAGTATTGTGCAAGGCACCAATTGTAATATTAGTATAAAACGAATAAAAAATAGTTTGAATCTTCATATAAATAGAATAATAGAAAATACGATTGGCTCAACCGTGTGACCAGTCAGATCTCAAACACAGTAAGGGGGGCTCCCACAACTAATTGTCCCCTCTTTTATCAATTCGCGTAGAAATAGGCGACATGCATAGTACGTGTTGATTCTGTTAAAGACTTGTTACTCTTGAGAGGTTGTTTTTGCATCAGTCACCCCATAGAACAAATACAAAAAGACTTGGCCTCTATTACTCCCTAACGAACACTAAACTTCTCATAGTATTTCCCTCCTAAACTTTTAATATAATCGATACTATTTCACTAATCGAACACTTCTCTTGGAATATAAACATTGGCTCTCAACACATCCAAATAAATTTTCCTAATTATTCAATAATTGAAATAGTTCTTATAGCTTCACTTTTGGCGAGAACAATGCCAGATTTATAAATCCCGTTTAAATGGATTTAAATAGAGAAACGTAGAAAGTAAGCGACACTATCAGCATGTCACTTTATTTTTACTTATATTAGATCTAAATCTAAATATTGATATTGCAAATAATTTCTTTTTAAGGACCATATTTACCACTTTACAAATACTGTTTGATACTTACTATTATAAGATAAGAAATAGTACAGCATTAACTGAGTTTCAAAAAATAGTTAAAAAATACCCGGATAAAGGTTGTATTTTATATAATGATACTGTGTGGACCTTGAAAGACGTAAGTTTTTTTACTTTAGGAAATTTATTTTGAATTTAAGAGTTTATAATTACCTAGTAATTATTGTAATACCAGAATTAATGCTCTGTTTCTAGATTGACACCAGTAGCAATAAAATAGCGCAGGTGTTTTTCAACTATGGTTATAGAAAAGGTGATGTGGTTGCACTTTTAATGACAAATAGACCTGAATATGTGTGCATTTGGCTTGGTCTGGGCAAGTTAGGAGTGGTCACAGCATTGATTAACACAAATTTACGCAGTAATTCTTTAATACATTGTATAAATACGGCCAAAAGTAAAGCAGTCATCTATTCAGAGGATTTTACTCAAGGTATTTAATCAGCTATTTATTGGGGAATGTTGAAAGTCCCTTTTGAAATTTGTTACATAATGATATTTTTATTAAAAGTACTAATTTACATAATGATAATTTATGTTTAGCGTATATTTATATTTATGCTTTATATAGTTGTAGGCTAGAATGTTCAAATTAAATTGTTTATCTTCATAGAAACAGCAGTTTCTTAGCCTTCAGTTTTTAAACAGCAGTTTCTTATCCTTCAGTTTTTATTTATGTTTAAATAATAAAATTTCATTTTAATTTAATAATAAAATAAAACATAAATAAAAAATGAAGGAATTTTCATTTCCATAATAAATAGTTCTATTTCATTTTCAGTTTAAATTTTTATTAAAAAACATGTATCAGAACCTATATTTCGGACAATGAAGGAGTCAGAAAATAAATGCAAATAAACAATTTAAAAAAGACAGGATCTCCGGTCATCAAATTGAAATATAATTCAATATTTCAGTATTGAATACAATCAATAAAGGCAGACAAAAGCAAACAACAGAACTAATCGAAATTTCTGTGGACATTAAAAAATAATTTAAATCCGCAACGAGGACGGAACCTCATTTAAAGGTTGGGCTTGAATAAGGTTCCGCGACTTGATGTTTCTGTGCCTAGAAACATAGGGACGTTTCATCCTGAGTAATAATACTCCCGCAAACCATTTGGCTCCTTGAAGAGGCGAATGCAAAGAAAACGAATGTTCTGAAAGTTTGCAAAGGATCTGGTCGCTAAGGAAAAGTTAAGTTTTGGTATAATGGAGAGATAGTGGAATGCGAAACAAGTTTGTTTATCTTAGTATAATACCCTTTGGCAGTTCCTCACTGTTCGCCCAGGCATCCTGTCACACGACAAATAAGGCTAATGTGGCTTTATGATCCACCATATCGCTTTTAACGAGGTGTAAAGTAAGATCTTGGGAAACGCACGTCTCAGTTTTTGATCTTTGGTAAAAAGCGTCCTTTTGTACTCTGCAACAATTTGGAGCTTGAGCTAAATTCAAGATTTAGATAGAGTTCAGGTTACCTACTTCAAAAAAGTTTTGGGCCTTTTCTGCGCGATTCCCTCTTTTGTTGTTAGGCTCGAACGGGAAGCTATTCTATATTGCTAATTGTTTTGAAGCTGGTGTTGGGTTAGTTGAAGCGATTGACGAATATGGATAACAGCGATTGCCTAAAATGTGCTATAAAAAAAATGTTGGATGTCCATAATAAAGGTAAATGTCTTACTAAATATAGCTGGGTATCACAGGTGGCGGAATTATTCACAATGGTGGGATGCGCTCAGCTTGTGGACTTGAATTGTCTTGAATCTGTTGCAAGAGACACGGTGCGAACGATTGTTGCATTAACTGAGAATTTTTCAAGAAATAGAAATCTCGATTCATTATATAATGCTAGTTTTAGCTTGTTTTATAACAGTTCAGTGCTCAGTTCCGGTCCGCAGCCATACCCGTTGACTGATGTGCCGTTCCATATTGTTCCTATTTTCGCTCAGTTAAGACTGATGCAGGCAGTCAAGCATGTTGTAAATCAACAAGAGGAGCGAATCCCTGATCAGATTAGATCACAGATGCTCACTTTGCCATCCTGAAATGCTGGAAGATGTCCTCATTTGTTATTGCACTATCCTCACTACGAAGCTTTCAGAAATAAATTTCTTTGTTGTACCGAGAGTCCGGGATGAAGATCTAAAGGTACTTATATTGAGTCAGCCAAGTAGAGAGGTTTAGACAGTATGGATTTTTGTTTCAATTCTGAATGCTAGAGAAGAAAGCTTGAATGAAGCATCACTTGCTAGTCTTGCTAGTTGATATAAAGTTATAATTGTTGTGAATTTTTAATCATTAATTATTTGGTAAAAAAATTGTTTATGTAGCTACTCTGTAGCCCACAATTAACGTTATAATACATTCAAATAAAATAAAATAATGTTAGTAGGGGAGAAATTGCGGTTCTAGCACACTTTTTTGAAAGACAACTTTCCCCTCACCACCGGATTCCTTTGGTTACGGCCCTGTCCCCACCCCATCTCCAGCCCCATCCCTCCCTAAGTCACGCCCGCTTACCCCCAGCGACCAATCATCGAACTCGACGAGCACCTAGGTCACGCCCACTTACCCCACCACTACCCCACCGACCAATCATCGAACTGGCCGAGCACTTAAGCCACGCCTCCTTACTCCCACGACTTCTCCGCCGACCAATCATCAAACTCGACGAGCACTTACGCCACGCCCACTTATCCCCACTCCTTAAGCTTCATCCAACTCGATAACTCCATTTTCTTTCCACCTCCCTGGTCAATCAGAAAGCCCATCCCCACAACAAGATGGTGGAACCTAACACTGTTTTACCATCCCTCGCCTTACTCTGGACTGGAGGGGTATTTTTTTTTTTTTTTTTTTATAAGATAAAACTTTAAATTATTAACTGGGATTCGATCCTACTTTTTAGATTGGAAGTCCATCACCATAACCATTCGGCTACAATGGTCCTCTCGCTAACTATAGTTTCCAACCTACACTTCTATCTTAACCCGCGCACTATCATAATCTTATTCCCTCTCAACCCACTCACGAAAAATTCAATTATGGTTAAAAACAATATGGCGGAATGGCATCTAACTTTCACGTCAAAATTAAAATAATAAAAAAAAGATTGACTTAGCTCTTCCAGCTGCCAGCTGCTGAAAATTTCGCTCTACTTAACACGTCGCGCACTTACAAAGAACTTAACCGCATCTGTCAAAATAATCTACTATAGTAACGTTTATCCCCACTCCTGTGACGTCATTGCGCGATTCAAGCATGCGCACAGTCAGTATATCTGCCGCTGCCTTATTGATTAGAAATATCTATTTTATTATATATATATATATAAAACGAAACCACTGCCTTTTAGTCAAACTCAGTATATTATTCGTATGACATCACTAGCAATAGCATTCCACTGCCTTATTGATTAAAAATATATCGAAGATTTATTTTTGTATATAACAAAACTACAGCCTTCTAGACAATTCCCATTCAGATAACGTCACACAGCTTATAGTGTTTCAATATGCCGCTGCCAATCGCAATATATCGATTATCCATATTGATTAATATCGATTTTAAGAATGTTACTTATTTATAAGAAAAACACTATCTATTGCTTCTATCCCAACAGGTTAGTTATTGCATCACCTTTTGAAATTAAACTTTGTCCTAATTAGCAAAAAAAAAATATATCTATTCTTATCTTAATCGCTTTTTATTATTTTGTTTATTAAACTTGGTACTCAAATTAACAAGTAACTTTGTACTTGTCCGAACATGTTATCACAGGTCTTCTTAGCAAGTTTTGTAATACTTAATCCTATTAAGAAAAATGTAAGGATTCATCTAGGAAAGAGCATATTACTCACCTTGCAATATTTTCATCCTATCATGAAAATATGTTTGTATATACAATGAGTCATCATACATGTCTCGACAAGAGTGTGAGCACCTGCCCATATTTGCAAAAAGTTTATAATTTTTTTTATTTCGAACATTACCTCTAACTTGTCTCAACATGCATCAGCCTGCTGCTACAGTGATATTAAATTTAATTTATTTTCATAGTTTGTATTTCTCTGTTATATGTATATACTTTTGTTTACCCCTCTTTGTTCAGCATTCGCTTTAAGCTTTCTCACCACGTCAAGGTGGGGTAATCGAGAAAGTTTTGTTTTACTTATTAACATAAAATATAAGGAAATTAATAAAAACAAAATAAAATTATCTTTTACTTATTTATTCAAACATAATGCAAAATATCAAAATGTAGCAATTGTTGGCCGTTAGAAGTGATCAGATGTATCTAATTGTTGGCTTATCGGCCAGGAAGTATCCAAGAAAAACATCAAATAATTTTTAAGTGTTTTTTATTTCAAACCCGACGTTTCGGCAAAAATTGTTTACGTTCTTCAGGGGCTATCTATAAAGAAAAAAATATACAAATAGGAATACAGCTAGTGTAAACGGAACAATAGAAATAAAACAATAGAACCATAAAAATAAAAAGTAGTAGTAGTAAAATAACTAAACAAATACCAAGGTAATTACACAGATATATAATTGGAAAAAAATTGTAGCAAAGTTACAGACCTTAAAGTAAGAGAAGTTTGGAAGTCTTGTCACATCTTTGATTATGTCTATAGTTATGAGTGTACTGCCAGTGAAAGGTTGAGAAGGAATAAACCAGGGAGTGGAGGGAGGAAGTACCGTTTGGAATTGTTGGTAGTGAAGGGACTAAGAAGTAGGACAAATATAATAAATATGTATATTTATATATATGTATTTTTTTTAATTAAGTTAAAATTTAAAGGTTATTGAAATATACATCGGATTATTGGGAATAGTTTAATAGATAGATAGGAGGAAAGGGAATTAGCAGGGGAAAATATGTAGGATGAAGCCGCACAGGGCTGGGTGGATGCAAATATGTCTACTTTAAGGAATGGAGGATGTTGTTGTAGAGAGATGATGATTCTGTGTCTTTTTTGTGGTTTATGGGATTGGGTTGTAGATGGATATATGTATTGATTCTGCTAGGAGGTGTTTGTGTGATTAGGTTGTGTTGTTAAAATGGATGGGTTTTGCAGGTTGCAGGCAAACACTTAAAAATTATTTGGTGTTTTTCTTGGATACTTCCTGGCCGATAAGCCAACAATTAGGTACATGTGATAATGCAAAATATTTACAGAACAAAATTTCAACTTTAAAATAAATATAATTTCTTAATACAAAATACCATTTAGGAAAAACAAGTAGACAGAGAAATATTCACAAGTGGATTTAATTTTTCTAGGTTGTTCATTTGCCTTAATACACATTCAAACATTGTACAATTCATTCAAGGTTTACGGTTTTTTAGAACCTCGCCAGTGACCAGCAGTCAGGTTTACGGATATTTATACCACACCAGGGACCAACATTCAAGGTTTGCGTGCAATTTAATGCCTCGCCAGTGACCACATTCACACACACTTCAAGGCAAAAATATTTCTGTATCATTCTTACCAAACTTACTATTTAGCCAGTTGTTAATGACTTGAATTCGATACTGTGTACATTTCTGTCTACATGTATTCTGTTTAATACAGTAGTTGCCTTTTTCTGCTGCTTGAAGTGAATCAACCATACTCTTCCGAGTTGATTACACAACAGTTGTACAAATTTTGCAAGAGAAATCTTTTCTTCTCATAACCCTTAACAAATACAAATTTATAGTTACAATCAATACATTTGAAAGTATCTATAATCACTTCATATTCAACTTCCCCATCATTCCATCTAATTTTATGATAATAATTTTCTAACCAATAATTAGTTCTTCTACTTTTATCTGTTTGTTTAAGTTGTATTGGCGGTTTGAATATCTAGTGCTGAACAGTTTGATAGTTATAATCAAAAAGTGAAAGCTCTTTAACAATATAACCTTCAACACTAGCCACAAAGCACTGGAAGTCAGCAATCAGAACGCCAGTCTGAGCCATACAGAACACTGAACCAACAATTCACATTCTTTTATACCATACGCCGTACAATGCCAGTTAGAGGGTTATATTCTACCACTCTATCATGTATAATAAGACAATATGCCGTTGTGTTAGGCGGGAACGGATTTTTTTATTCAAATGTTAATCTTACATCAACTGGACCCGTTTTGGTAGATTCAGACTCTTTAGAACAATCTGTTACAATTAAGGAAAGAAGTTAAAGGTTTCATTTGTTCCCCATAAAAATGCGCATATAATAGTGGATAACGATTAGCTGAGAAATCTATGGTTCAAATCATCGTATGGAAAATACAATTTAAATAAAGTTTTACATTTGACACATTACAATGGTCAAAATGGCTAACATTGCTTTCCACGTTATTTGCTCGTTCAGTTTGAAAAGCTAAAATGAGATAGCGCGGCTGTTCCAGCTGACTTGATGTTTTCACCGACCAGATTTGTCTTTGAGTGGGTAATCATAGAGTTCCCAGCTCCTAAAACTTAGTGAAAATACCTTTTCAGATTTGAGATGACGCATAAGAGCTAATCTCTGATGTTCGTTGACAGTGTCGTAGTGCAGCTTCCCGCATAGTTTCACCAATTCTATTTTACAGTTTTCCACCGCATCTTCAGCTCTCTGTCGGTTGAATTTGTAAGCGTTTCCATCTTGTCTGCTTCTAACGAGTATCAATTCTTGTTTAACATTGATCAAAATCATCTGATAGTCTTCACAAGATCTCAGTAGTGATGCAAGAGGAATGCATAGATTAAAGTATCCCTCATTTGAAGTGATGTTCAGCGTATCACTCCAGCCCCAGTTTTCTATGTATTGACAACCATCCTTAAGAGAAACCAAGCCTTTAAGTGTACCAGCAGTTCCTGGATTTCTTTCACGATCTATTTCAACTCCACTCAGTTCATATCTTATTTCATCAAATAGAAATCCAAATGCATTGTTGGTTAATTTTGATGAAGTTGGTATTGCTGAACCATCTTCCTTTAAAAACCTGCCCTCCAAATAGAGTAAACTTTGACTGGGCAGCGTATATAGATCTTGATGTTGTACAATATTACGTATTTCGTCAGTCAGGCAACAGTTTTGATGATGCATAAGGGTGATGTGAATACAATTATGTACATTCAGTTGAATTGTCGAACAGACTTCTTTTCCAAATCTAGCACTTCCATATTGATGATAACACGTAGTAATCGGCCGCTTGAAGAAAGCGAATATTGCTGTTGGTTAACGATGTTCTCTCGTCAACTGTTTTCACTGGAATGATGGTTTTCTTCTCAGTATTTACTTCCCTAAAGTCCAAACCCATCGCCGTCTGGCGACCAAATGAATGCACACAGCTATAATCCTTTCTTTTATAGGAGATCCAGCAAGTAAAGTAAATACAGCTGTCCACAATTGTTGCTGCCCATTTTTTGATTCTGCTTCCTGTTCGATGAAATACGTCAACCTTTTAGATAGCGGACTAGTACAGCAGTGGCTCCACTGCTATCGAAGAATTGAACATAATCTCCTCTCCTATTTTTATTTTTTTATTTTTTATTTTTTATACTGCTTTATTTAAGAAAAAAATAATTACAGTGGAGTTAAGTTTGAAAAAGCCAAATTAAGGTTCTTAGATTTTACATAACTACCAGCGAGATAACAAAACTGTCAAATCTACAAAATATAAATAAACAGAAAGAACTGAATGACGTAATGTAAAAAAAATTAAATATAAACTTTGAATACACAGTATAATGTAGTATTTAATTGAACAGTGTAAATCTTAATCTTATAAAGTTAATAATATAAAAGTAAAGGTTGTTTATATGTTCATAACTTTGCGGGTTTAACAGATATCCAATATCATTATTATATTTATAAAGGTATCTTTTTCTATAAATTGTAAAAAAAGGGCATTCAGAAAATATATGCGAAATGTTTTCAACTTCATTATTATCACAAAGCGGGCACTTTTCATCAGTGTTGATTTTATAACTACATTTTTTAAAATATAAATGAATTTTGCCAGGGGAGACCCTAAACTGACCAATTAAACAGATTTTCATAAACGAAACATTCGATAGTAGATAAAACTGAGTGCTGTTTTCACTAAAGATATCTTTATAAATTGTATTGTATGCAGAGTTAACCACTCGCCTGATATCTGAATCTATCAAATCCTGCTTGTACTGATTTAGTAATGAATTTCTATGTTTTTTAATCAGATTAGGGTCCTGGCAATCCCACAACCACTGAAAACCTGTCTCTATTATAATTTCTTTTAACTGACTGACCCAATTAAATTTAATATTATTGTCGCTCATATTATCAATACCATTAATCTTTTATAACATATTTTTGGGTTTCTGTTATTGCACATTAGCAACATTTTTATCCACCAGTTAATGGCCAGTTTCAGTACTTGATATTTAATTTGCACTAAACCAAATTCGCATCTGACTATGTACCCTGGGGTCTGTTTCGGCCAAAAAAACAACGATTTAAATTACTTCATCTGGATAATTTCCAAGTTTACCAAATATCTAAGTGCCCACACCTCGCTGCCATACAACAGAACTGAACTGATTAAGCTATTAAATAATGTCATTCTGAAATTACAAGATGGGGATTTTGTGTTATATATTATTTTTCTAACAGAATTCATAGCCAGAACCGACTTCGAGATCATATCTTGACATGCCAAGTGATAAACTCCTGAATTTGATATAATAATTCCTAAATATCGAATGGAGCTGACTATTTCTATTTTATTTTTTTTGTAATACAGGCATTCATTTTTTGTTCTTCCAGGACTTTTACTAAAAATGATTGTTTTTGTTTTTGAAGAATTTACCTCCAGAGCATTATGTTTACATAATTCCAGGGTGTTCAATTTTCTTTGAGCATCAACTCGGGTATTAGACCACATCACGAGATCGTCAGCATACATTAGTGCTGAGACACCGATATTGTGATCTATACTAACAGTATCACACTTGTTTTCCAACAGATAGTTCTCAAAATCATCTATGAAGATTAAAAAGAGGAGGGGGGAAATATTATCTCCTTGCAAGACTCCACGGGAAACTGGGAACGTATCAGAATAGTTAACAACAAATTGACACGGAAGGTGGCACACAAATTGACACCTTGAAAATTTAACACGGAGGGTGGCATGGTTGTAAAGACTTGACAAAATTACAATCCATTTGCGACTTATTCCAAACTGATAGAGTTTACTCCATAGTAATGTATGGTTTATAGTGTCAAATGCTTTTTTGAAGTCCACAAACGTGGCATATACTTTCCTCTTAGGCTTCATTAACTGTATACCGACAATCGATGAAAGAGTAAATAGACTGTCTGTACAGCCTCCCCGGAAGCCATTCTGGCACTCTGCTAATGGGTTGGCATACTCGATCCAGTTAGAAAGACGATTACTAAGCACCTGGGTAAATATTTTGGTAATTGAATTTAACAATGAAATGCCCCGATAATTTTCTGGCAGTTTGGGGTTGCCTTTTTTATACAAAAGAACCATATCAGACTTCCCCCACGCTGACGGAACTTTTTCATCATTTAAGATCTTGTTAAATAAATTTTCAATAAATATTAGACCATTATCATTAAGATATTTAAAGAATTCGTTAGTTAAACCGTCAGGACCCGGCGCTTTATTTAATTTACAGTTATTGACAGCTAATTTAATTTCGTTAAAAGTAAAACTTGCATCGAAATAAGGATGAGTAACGTCATTTAGTGTTAAATCTATAACTAACCTCGGTTCATACAGTTGTTTAAAATAAGAATTCCAAGTAGCAATGCAAATTTCGTTTTGTTTCAATTCTTTATAATTAAGGTGGCGAATAGTTTTCCAAAATGTTTTAGAGTCTCCAATATTATTAAAAGTCGCGTCAAGATTTTTATAATAATTTAATTTAGCTTCCTTTAAAATTTTTCTATAATAGCTTCTTTTCTGAGTAAAATCTAAAAATTTACCAGCGTTAAATTCATTAGATATGAATAATTTAAAAGCAAGTTTCATAGAAAATTTGGCATTATAACAATCAGATGTGAACCACGGATTATTGACAAAATTTGAGTTATTATGAGTATAATGAGTTTTATAGTATAATATATTCAGTTTCCGTGCTAATGATATTAATATACCTAAAAAATTACTGTACAAAGAATCAACAGAGCCAGATAAGGAGAAGTCAATGTTTTTAAGAGAGCTAATATATAATTCTGACTTATTAACATCCCATGAACTAATTGTTTTTGTAAATTCGATTGATTTATTTTGAGTATGTTCGATTGTAGTACCGTAAGGTTCGCATGAAAGACAAAGTATACAGGGTAAGTGATCAGAGATAATTATAGAATTAGAAACTTTCATATCGGAATCCCTATTTAAACCAGTAAAATTAGACCATATTAGGTCAATCGACTTTTGCCCAGAGTACTTAAAAAAGTGAATGACCGTTTACATCACTATTCGTTCTCCCATTCAACACAATATAGCCATTATTTTCCATAAATAATACTAATTCTTTCCCTCTTGAATTCACTATTTTGTCACAAGACAAACGAGTTTCACTTATCGGCAAGTCAACACAAATCTCAGGGTAAATAGCGTTTAATAAACCTATTCTACAATTATAATCCCCACTTATGTATACTCCCAAAGTAGGGTAATTCAATGAAGTACTATTCAAAAGTATATCAAGAGATTGCAAAGTGCCATTTAAATTACAGTCAGGTTGAAATAAACATTGCCAATTATATACTTATATGAATGAACTTGCAACAATATAAATATCCATGAAGGGTTTATATCCAAAACTAAATAGGAAAACGTTTTTTTGACAAATCCCAGAATTCCACCACTCGCCCTCCCTTTATAGTTACATCTAACAGCTTCACTATGAATCATATTATATTTATGAAAGTAATTACTTACATTTTGGGGTTGTACTTCTAACCAAGTTTCAGTTAAGAAAATAACATCGCAAGAAGTAAGTTCAGAAATTAGATTACTATCTAATAAATCTATATTTGTATAACCTTTAATATTCCAAAACATTACATTTAAATCAATTAATCCTTTTTTCTTGGTATTAAAAACTCTCCAAAGACGCAGTTGTTTTTCTTTTCTTGAGTGTAGTTGGTGTTAGACGACTAATTGACGATTCAGTTACTGCACTACTACTTTCGCTGTCTTCCTCTTGACCTGATGTAGATTCACATCGACGAGTATTTAAGTTTTCCTGGAACTCATTTAAATGTGCAATTGATCTTATAGTAATTACTGGGGAATCGGAATTTCTCCTAGCGAAAATTCTCCCATTTCTAGACCAAACGAATTCAAAAGTTCCTTGAGCCTTTAATCGCCGAGCCTCTTTGTACAGTAGTAAGTTAGATGGTGAGAGGTATTCATTTATATAGATCGGCAGTTTTATAAAAGATGAATCCAAGTCAACTGTGAATAACTCTTTTCTGTTTTCTTTCTTAAATTTTAAAAATTTGATTTTGTCCGAATTCCTCAGGAACTTAACTAATAAAATAGGAGGAGATACTTCGTTAGGGCGTTTTCTTAATCTGTATATCGAATCGAGATGTATATCGGAAAATTGATAACCAATTAACTGAGAGCTATTTTCAAAAAGTACGTATACATTTTCGTTTTGAATTTGAGGGATATTGTGGATTTTTAGCATATTATTATATCTCTGTTGAGTATTAGCATTAATGTGTTCTTTTAATGATTCAATCATTTTTATTAACTTATCATTTTCTTTTTTTAATTTTGCTGTTTCTCGAGATATTTTAGAGAAATTTTCCTTCATGTAGGATATAGCTGCGTGCACATCATTTGTGATACTATTTATCGACTCCTTAGTTTCCGCTCTTACCAGTTTAATTTCCTCTTTTAAATCCTTAGAAATTAATTCGGATTTATTAAGAACGATCGCTAGAGGGTCTGTACAAGTTGTGCTAGATGCATTTCCCCCAACACTGGATTCACTCCCTGTTCTACTGACTCCCACCATACTGGTGCCTCCGCCTATTTGTTTGTAATTAGGGTTCATAGTTTAAAATTTGAAACACTTAGAACAATTTCTTAAACAAATTATTTCGTTTTTTTTTAGAAAAAATCAACTATAAAAGGTATTTTAATAAACTAAAAAAAATACCTTCACTTAGAAGACGAACGATTTTGTATATTGTACAAAAGGAAAAAAAAAACACTCAAATATCCAATTAAACCACTTAAATTCACCATTTAAACAGACAAAGTATAGAGAGATGTTTACTGCACCAAGTCACGAACCAAACTCAATCTCCTCTCTTCTTATAGCAAACCCAGTGAGTTCCTCACCCACAACTACTATCCAAATTGAAAATAGCTCGCTCATTTTTCCACGGTTTCACTGGAAATTCATCAATCATGAATACCCCTGTAAAATAGGGAATTTTCTTCGATTTAGCTAATCTGAGTAGATCAAAATTACTCAGCCGCAGGCGAGGTAGTCCATCCAGCATTCGTTTAGCTTTACCACTCAATTTAGAAGAATTCCTACCAATCCGTTTAGGGGTAGGAATGACATGTTTCTTCTTCTTCTTCTTGTCTCTAGCACGTCTCATGATGAACTGAATCGAAGATAGCCTTGTCCGCCTTTATATAAGTATATTCTTCACATTCTCCCAGCTATTGTGTGAATTGTCTAAACCTAGCCATTTCACTAAAACTTTATCGCCTTTTCGTTTCATAATCTTCTCCACAAGATAGATGTCGGTAGTTCCTCTTGATAAAAACCTCCAGCAATTATTTGTCCTTTATAATCTTGCAGATGATATACCACTGGTGCGGTATTTGTAACTTCTACAACTTTAAAAATGTCTGTGGACCATGGGATGATAGCCTTTGGCAAACTGCGCTTTATACTTGGATATCCGTACATGATCGCCTACTTTGAATCTAGGAATTGTAGTGATTGTTTTCTTCGCATATACGTCACGTTACAGCCGTTCTTCTACATCCTTACCTCGTACAGAAACCGGTGCCATTTTGATCGTCCGATGTTTAGTTTGGTTATATTTCTTTACCAGAGATTTTATGATGGTTAGCCAATCATAGGATGCTTGCAGGCTAAACTATTCCACATTGCAGATTTCAAAGTTCGATTGAATCGCTCAATAATTGAAGCTTTCAAATTACTAAAAGTTGAATAGTGATTTATACCATTCACTTTCATCAGCTTGGCAAATATTCTGTTGTAGAACTCCTTGCCACTACCAGTTTGTAGGTTGTTTGGCTTTCTTTCCTACAATATCTTTTCAAATGCTCTGCTCACTTCAAGTGCTGACTAATTCTTAAGGGGTACAACCCAGGCATATTTGGGAAAACAATCAATCACTGTCAAGAGATATTTGTTGCCTTTGTTGAATCTAGCATAGGGAAGCATCTCCAAGAAGTCAATTTGCCACAAATCGTCTATTCCCTTCAATAAAACTGATCTTCTCTTGAATGTCCTTCTTGCTGGTCTATGCAACTCATGCACGATCTGCTCCTTAACGGATGTCATGATGAAGTGAAGTGTATTATAGGCGAGTCTAGGCTATTATACCTGCGTCTCTCAGTTGATCTTCTCTTCTTTTGATTTCAACACCAGCATTCTTTTTGCCAAGGAACACTCTTAATCTGTCTACAAGCTTGTTAGGATCGACATGTCCAGCACCCGTTTTCGTTGGAAACAGTTTTGAAATCACTTTCCTATATTTCATGTTTGTTTTCAGTTCCTTGATTGCTCTAGTTGGACTGTGTCCTTCTTTATGAGCGTTCGTTTGTTGTAGTATTCGCTTTTAATTATCGCAATCTATGTTTTTCACCAACCCTAAGTTTGGACTTTTTATAAATAACAATTCAGAAAGTCCTGGTGTAGCATGAAAGGTATCTTCACCACCAAACAAAATGTTTTTACTGATGGAGATCTCAGTATCACCAATGGTAACCTTGTGGCCATCATAAACTACACCATATACCATATCCATGACCTTATCTCATTTTTCATAAATTTTGCCGTACTTCTTGAAGCGGTGTAGTTGGAACTGTAGTTCCAGCCGACTATGGAGTACACTTCTGCGGTCTCTTTGCTGGAAGCCACCGCTCTTCTTCAGCCGAGGAATTTGATATTCCAGGTTTTGGTGTTGTAGCCGATTCTAGCTTTAGATATCTTCGTCTCTTTGCAGGTGGTGTTTCAGAAACAATGGTTTCGGCTTCAGCATTCTCTTCAGATTTAGTTGAGGCGAATGATCCTCTTGTTTACCCATTAGTTCCTTTAAAGGATTCTACAAAGGCTGATACTTCATTTTCAAATATTCATCAGTCTCTTCTCTGTTTCTTCTTAGCAAGTTGTACTTTTCTTGGATTGCCTTCCTGGTGGTGATCATATCGCGCATTGCTTGAGTTGACTCTTCCATGTCTTGTAGTAAACTGATTGTTACTCTTATATTCAGGGTATTATATAGGTTACGAAACTTTTTCGATTCCTTCCGTCCCTAATTTGTCTATCTTTATCCAACACTAGAAAACCGTATCTGTCATCTTTCCAACACCAATGACAAATTTTTCTAAAGGTTTGGAATTCCATACCAGAGTTGATATGATCGTCATAAATTCGTCGCAGATTTAATTCATCCTGCCTGAAGAGTATTAGGAAGTGACATTTTCTCTCACCAAATGTTTCGGAACTGTAGTGGAAGTAGCAATTGGGAAAAATAAATTTGGAAAAATAGTTTAATGAATATGAAAGTATTTTAAGTGAAGTAATTTTGGAAAATAAAATAGTGAATTTTAGTTAGTTCAAATAGTGTATTTTAGTGAAGGGGAAAGAGACCACTAATTAAGGTCTATAATTTAAGGTCAGTGCTATTGAAGAGACAAAATGGACTAGAATCCGTTAGGGTCAATGCAACTTGGCCAACTATTTTATAGGAGGAAAATCGCCCTCTAGAGCAGGGCATTCTTTAAACTGTCTACATCCTGCTTTCAAACAAGAACAGTCTGAATTAGACATTGAACCAGAACACTTGTTTCAGGAATCGCTCCTTAAATTCAGTGCCAGTTATATGTTAAAACATTATAGTTACAAACAATCTAGCTACTAGTTATGTGTTTCCTTGCATTCATAAGTTAATTCAAGATTCAATATTAATAATTATCTTGTAAATTTACTATTTTAATATATAATTAAATTATTTATTTAAAATTGGTTCTTATTCATTATTTCTAATACTTCTGTCTCTTAAACATATATACTCACAAGCCCTTTACAAAACCGATCACGCAACAAGCTACTACAACATATCACACCAATTGCATTTCATTCTCTAGTATAACTTTGAGTTAGGTAAAATATATCAATTCCATTTTGACGCCCCGTAAAAAAGTAAGACCGCACATTATCCTGCTTATCACATCAATATCATCGAATATAATGATTGGATAATGAAGGGCTTCCTTTGGTGGTGGAACTTGAGAGTTGTCTTCATATTCGAAAAATCCAATTTCTTTCAACGGTTGTAATACTTGTGCTAACATTCTATACTTGGGCTGTTGTAAAGACCTGGCAAACAAGTAAATATTTTCAAATCTTAGTCCTTTAGGATCATAGATTAACCTCAACATGAGATTAGTTTTCCTATAATTGGAGGGCCAGCATATTAACCATCTAATGGAATAGGAAACAGCGGACCGTGTTTGGATTCTTTGTTTGTAGATGCCCTGTCATCAAGATTTTGAACAGAGAGGGTGTAATGTTGCTTTATCAAGCGCATGATGAAGAATAACAAGAATTGCTCTTCCGTTTCTCTTTATATATATTTCGGAAGCTATGTACACATCGAAAAAATTATATTTACACCATGTGGGTAAATAAAACCCTTTTCCTAGATGACTCATGGAATGGGGATTGTGCAGTTGACCAGTTCACTTCGTGAGTCTCGAATTTAACTTGTTCAAGGCGGTCAATATTAATGAAAATTGGTACAATGTTTCAGTGAAATTTCATAAAATTTTATCGAACCGATTCTTTAAAGCATCTCTCAATTATAAGTATTGGATTTATACCTGGGTAAACAATATGAGTTCAAGTGGGGACAGTGATAAGAACATAGTTAGTGGTACCTGCAGAACATAGTTAGTAAGTACCTGCATAAAGAAGTGGTAACTATGAGAAATGAAGTGTCTAATTCTAGGGCAGAAATTAAAGAAATATCTAAAGCTCTTGATAACAGCAATAGAGAAATAAAAAATTCTCTTCCTTTTATGAAAGAAAATTTACATCAACTCAATAATCAAATTCCCTCTCTCCATTCTTAGAGACACAATTAAAAAGTTGCAAATCTATATCTCATTAAATAATCAGGCAGTGTTTCAAAATGTTATTAAAATAAATAACATCCCCATAGCCGAAAATGAAAACCTTTTAATTATAATGGAAAAGTTGTCCTCTGTGATCGGCTTTGAATTTTCACATTTGAAGATTGATCAGATATATAGAAGAAGCCTAAGATCTCGTTCAGGCTCGATGATAATCGTAAGTTTTCTTCGAAATTTAGATAAATTGGAGGTTTTAAGATTAAGAAAGAAAAAGGCGAAGTGTTTTCTACTGATATTAATTCTTCTTTAAAAGGGCTACGGTATATTTTTTTATTTTTTATTCTGCTTTATTTGATAATAATAATTACAGAAGAGTTTAGATTGAATTACAAAATAAACAGAAAACTTAAAGCAAACAAACAATTTGAAGTGAACAAAGATTTAAAGTAAACAGAAAACATATAATGAACAAACCAAAATATGATTACTGATTAAAAACTACTAGAACTACTAGGAAATATGATTACTGACTAAAAAATTACTAGATTATGTGTATAAATGAAATCTTAGCTTAAGTACATTTTTTAAATAATAATAAATGTTATTTACATGTTCGGCTGACGGGGGGTATAACAAATCTGAAATTTCTTTATTATAATTTTTTAAAAACTTTTTTCTATACGCCGTGTAAAATGGACATCCAAGAAATACATGTGTAATGGTTTCTAATTTATTAGAATCACATAACGGGCATGGTTCTTCTGTGTTGATTTTATAACATGTTTTATTTACATACAAAGTTATTTGTTTAGTTGGAGAGACTCTAACTTGACTTAACAGACATAAACTTTGGGCAGACACATTGAATCCAAGATATTGTTATTGCTGTACTCTATTTTTATTATAGATATTTTTATAAATTACATTGTATAAGGAATTATTGATACGATCTGTATCTGATTTATTTAATAACATTTTATATTGTTTTAATAAATTATTCTTATTTTTTATTATTAAAATTGGATCTTGTTCAAACCAAAGCCATTCAAAATCGGTTTCTATTAATATTTGTTTTAATTGTGTAACCCAATTGTATTTGCTTAATTTATTGCCACTATTGTCATCCGTATTTTTTAATTTAACATAACATATTTTAGGCAGTCTGTTTTCACACATTAATAATATCTAATCCACCAATTAATTATTAGTTTGACAACTTGGTGTTTGATTTTAGTTAAACCGTATTCAGCTCTTACAATGTATTCCGGAGTTTGTATTGGCCAAAAATACAATGATTTAAAATATTTCGTTTGTACAATTTCTAATCTGTCTAAATACCTGGTAGCCCATATTTCAGAGGCGTATAATAGAACAGATCGTACCAAACTGTTAAACAAAGTGACTTGTAAATTCCATGAAGATGATTTTGCACTATATAGAATTTTTTTAACGGAATTAATGGCTAATGCTGACTTGGAGATCATATCCTGGCACGCTAAGTGAAAAACCCCTGAATTAGATATAATAATTCCTAGGTACCTAATTGAACTTACTATTTCAACTTTGTTATTATTATAGTACAAGTTTACATTAGTTTTTTATTTGGGCTTTTTGAGCAAACAAGAATCTTAGTTTTTGAGGCATTCACCTCTAATGAGTTTTCTATACAATATAATGATAAAGCATTCAGCTTTCTTTGAGCGTCGACTGTACCGTTGGAAAACATAACCAACTCGTCCACATAGGTTAATGAAGTTACGCCCGTCCTACGGTCAATGCTTACACTTTCACATCTATGTTCAATTAAAAACTTTTCTAAATCATTGATGAAGATTGAAAATAGGATGGGGAAAATCGTATCTCCTTGTAACACGTCTCGGGAGATGGGAAAAGTGTCCGAATAATTGTTAATAAGCTTAACTCGGAAGAGGGCCTGATTATAAAGACTTTCTAAAGTTTTAATCCATTTCCTACTCAGACCGAATTAGTAATGTTTATTCCATAGGAGGTTGTGATTTACAGAGTCAAGCCTTTTTAAAATCCACAAATGTGGCGTAAACCTCTCTTTTGGGCTTCGAAATTTGAATGCCCATGAGTGATGATAGGATAAACAAACAATCTGTGCATCCTCTATTTTTCCGAAACCCATTCTGACTCTCAGCGAGAGGAGGCTACCGTATATTTAAATGAATACATGTCTCCCTATAACTTCAAATTATATAATGAGGCAAAATCATTAAAACAAAAGAATTTGTTTGGTTTCGAAATGGAAATGTTTTGGTCAGAAAAACCACATCTTCAAAAGCAATGATTATAAAAACTCTAGAAGACCTTCAGAATTTTAACTTAGTTAGTCTTTCTGACAAGAAAGAGGTTTATCAGACAGAAGACAAAATTGAAGATCCAATCACTTCATCACAAACAGGTGCACGCCCAAAGAAGAGGAAGGTGAAAACTTTTTCTTCAGCTTCTCGATCTGGCTGAATTGAAAACTTCTTTTTTCGTCCCAACACACTCTAGGATTCTCAGTGAAAGTTATTCAAGTATTACACCTAGCAAGTATAGTACCTTAAATATTGTTTTGTGGAATGTGAACGGGTTGGGTAATTATTTAAATTTTTCAGAGTGATTTAATAATATGGAAATAATCTGTTTGCCAGAAACTCATGCTATTAATCTATCACAAAAAATATCAAATCAGCTAAATGGTTGACCATTTTCTTTAAAAAAAATATCTGTGCGTTAACTCCTTTAGATATTACTCCTAGTTGGATATTTGTAAAAGTAGAAATAGAAACTTCTTTTTTTCTAGGTTAAGTATAGGTCAAAATTGGTGATTGCAGATCATTTAGAAAAATTAAATTCTGTGTTAATAAAAATATATGATAAGTACAAGAACCCACCTATTTTAGTAGGGGGTGATTTTAATTGCAGAATGGGAGATTTAAATTATATTCCTGAAGAAATTCTGATAAATAGCCACCTTTTTTTTTTTGTTTGCATTGGTTTTAGCCATACAGCCAGCACTATCTATGTGCGATATTCTGTTTATTAGCTTCTAATAACATTTAATCTCTGACTAAAAAAAAAGTTATACCTCTGATAACATTTAATCTTTGACTAAAAAAAAGTTATACCTTGCTTAAATTAAAGTGTCTTTAGTTATCATCATCCAACACATTCACACGATGCCGGGGTGTCAATCCCGGCTCAGCCCACCCACCAATAGCGGTGACTCCCGTTTATATACAATATTTACATTATGTATATCGTGCAGGAAGAAGTCGCCACCTCCTCACCTCATTCATGGTCCCCCGCACCTCATCATACACAACATCATACCTGACTAACCTAAACGGACAGATTCATGCCAATAAATACATTTATTCTAATAATAAATACATTCATACTGAAACATCTGAATTCACTCGCTAAAACTATATTTACTCTATATAAATAAATAAATACATATATAAATGAATAATATATAATACACCTATGTAAATGTATATATATTACAATATATTATAATACATATATATATAAATAATAAATAAATACCTACATACAAATACATATATACATATTTACAAACCTCTAACTTTACTATAAACGTAATAATATGGATAATTTAATTAATAGTAAGGGAAGGCAATTCATGGAGGAGCATTCTTTCGTTTTAATAAATGGAAGTTCATATAGTGGTAGTGCGGGTAATTTGAGTTTCCTTAGCCACCTCGAAAATAGTACTCCGGATCTAGCTTGGTGCAATTTAGCCGGTTTGACTATGATAGCGGATATGGAGATAATGCAGGCTCTTGTGCTCTCAGTTCATTTTCCTCTGAAACTAAAGTGCTCTGTTCCGCTAAAGAAAATGTCATGTAAACGCAACATTCCGCAAAATATAAATATAACTTTTAAGTGGGACCCTTTAAAAAGTATAGAATTCTTGGCTTTGATGCAACACTCACCTTCAATTTCTATTAATTTTGGAAATAATCCCATAGATAATTTGCTCTCTAATTTTCAAAACACAGTGTATGAAGTAGCGGCATCTCTTAATATGAAAAAAATTAATTATGATAAAAATAGTTCTAAAAAAATGAATAAACTATGGTTTGATTCTGATTGTAAAATTAAAAAGGTGGAGGTAAAAAGTTGTAAGATAAATAAGTTGGATACAAAAAGTAAATTGAATTACCTTAGGGAAAAATCTCAGATAAAAACCTCTTAAAAGCTAAGAAACCTCAAAATGAAAAAAATTCAATGGCTGCTCTTGCGAATTCAAAGAACAGCAGCGATTTCTGATCGGCGATAAATTCATTTAGAACGGCGCCATTCCTTTCTAATCCTATTGATATAGAAAACTGGGAACAGTTTTTCTCATATATTCTTAAGCCTCGAATTAATGATGAGAACACGTACATAGACGCGCATCACCCCTTTCTCGATTGCGATTTTTCCTCTTCAGAAATTCACTCAGTTATTAAAAGTTGTAAAATGGGCAAATCTCCAGGTTCCGATTATCGCTCATACGAATTTTTAAAATTCTTGCCTAAAAACTGGTTATTACTCATATACCTTGAATGTTTATTTAACAAAATTTTCGAAGCTGGTACTATACCTACAGTATGGCATGAAATAAATACAATCATGATTTATAAGAAAGGGGATAAATCCTTGCCAGAAAATTATAGGAGCATAGCATTAGCGAATTGTTTAATGAAAACTTTTAAACAATTTATTAGTAATGGTTTGACCAATTGGGCCGATGAGTGTAAAGTAATTCCAGAGTGCCAGTCTGGTTTCCGGAGAAATAGGGGCTCCTGGAACATATTTATACTGAATTCTCTCATTCAACTAAAATTAAGAAATAAGGCGGGACTTTTTTATGCCGCGTTTGTAGATTACAGACGAGCTTTTGACTCGGTCAATCATAACAAATTATGGTTTGTCTTATTTCAGGTTGGGGTCACTGCAAAAATAATAAAAGTTATCAAATCACTTTACGAGTCGGCATTCACAAGAATAAAATCTGGTGCCGACCTCTCAACCTATTGAGATTTGAGATTTTGGAAGGAGTTTTGTAGGGAGACCCTTTGCTCTTCAGCCTCTACTTAAACGTTTTTTTTTTTTTTTGGCATTAGCTGGTCGAGCCACAGCCATTGACTTGTACTAAAGAGGCATTTAATACTTATAAAAAGCATAAACCTCCACAAGGAAAACATAAACACCCTTTGCAAATATGCTCTAGCCTATCTCATTCTTGCTAATAAATACACACATACATTCATACTACTGTCAAATACACAACTTGTACGCACACCTATCGATACACACATCCTAATAAATACATTCATACCAATGAGCTAACTTATACACCCATACACACCTTATACACACTTACATTTGGGTGGAGTACTCGATTTTCCTACCATCTTTCAACCTAACGTAAAACTTATAATAAAATAAGATATTTATTTACAAAGTTTCATAATTTAAGGAGGTAATTAAAGATGTATTAATAACTATATTTTAACGTTTATCTCAACCAAATATTTAAAAATTGCTTTATATACTTCACGATATTACTCATTAACATTGTGCTATAGGTGAAAGCGTTAATTAGCAGGCGACTTATCTCTGTTAACATAGCCTGTCTTTTGTTATATACAAAGAACAATAATAATAATATATTCGAGGTCTTCGATTTCTCCACAAATCTCGCATATAGCGGTCGTTTCGGCATTTATTGTCACCAAATACCGCTTGCAGATGCCATGATTTGTACGTAATCTGCAAATAGTTCTACAGAAATTTTTCTTAATTTCAGCATATGCATAACAAGGTCTGTTTCTAACACTTGGTCTTCTATCTTATTGTAGAATCGTCCCTTGGTGCCATTAAAATACTTATTCTGCCATTCTATCATAACACTGTTCTTAACAAGTGGCAGAACGTCTGAAGGCGGTAATAGTATAGTAAGGTCTTCTCCTTCCTCCGTACCTCTTTTGGCCAACGCATCAACCCTTTCATTCCCTGCTATCCCAATATGAGCTTTAATCCAGAACAGTTTAACGTGAGTTCCTTTTACAGATAATTCCTTCCCTATCCTATAAATTTCCACAATAATGTAGCTGAAGCTGTTTTTTATGTTGAGGTGGTCCAACTTGCTGAGAGCACTCTAACTATGCGTTGTATTTTGTTATCTAAAAAATAGCACGCTTCATATATGTCGAGCTTATATGAGCGTTTTATGAGGGAATTGAAATGTGCTCTACTGCTAAAACTTTCAGTAAGTGGTGGTGATACCTTCTTTACCCAATATCCATGAGTCAAGACATTCAAGTTCAAATCGGATGATTTAGAGTATAATGCAGGGCAGTTGGATATAATTCTTATCAAGAATCTATCTGATAAGTGTCCCTTCCTGATTGAAAGTGGTAATTCACCAGCCTCAGTAAGCAAGGCTTCTACGGAAGTTGAGTTGAGAAGCCCCAAACACAATCTTATACTCTTGTTTTGGATATATCCAATGCCTTTAACCTAGAGGCACTAGCTTGGCCGTACAAGGCATATCCGTAATCTAAAACCGCTGTAATACTTGTTCAGTAAAACAATAAAGCAATGTTCGGATCGATCGGCTCCCCAATGCTGATGAGTAATCATACGAAGGATATTAATATATTTTTCAGCTCTTTCCTTAATACTATTTAAACGATATAGAGCGTTTTTTTAGGGATAGCGGTCACTCTGGCATAAAGGTATCCCCGAATTGCATATATTGTTATTGATCTATGCAGATGACTTAATCATTCTGGGTGACTGCTACACTGATATAAAAAATAAACTAATTACTTTAGAAAAATATTCAACTTCTAAATTTCTACCAGTTAACTCCTCCAAAACTAAAATCATAAAATTTCAAAAAGGCAGGCCAGCTAAACAGGTGAAACTATACTACAACGATGTAGAATTAGAACAGGTAAAGGAATTCAACTAACTGGGGGTCATATTCTCTAATTCCGGTGTTTTTGGCAAAGCTTTAAGTCATGCAAGCACCAAGGCTAAAATAGCTGCGGGTAGTGTTCTGAGTATTTGCTCTAGATCGAAGATTAGAGAATAAAATTCTAAAAGAAAACATAATGAAGCTCTAATCACTAGTGTTTTGCTGCATAGATGTCAAGTATGGAGTCTAAGGTAACACTTGCGTTTAGCGCAGTGTACCCCAAATTTTCTAATAAGATTGGAATGTGATCTTCTCCATATCTCTTATTATACGGCTTATATTGAAGCTTATTATCTCGTATATTGAAGCTTGTCCTACGATGGTTAGCGCATATTTTAGGTTTAGAAGAAGAGAGATATCCTAAAATTTGCTTTTACAAACTATTGGCGTTATCTAATGCTGGATTAAAAGACAATAAATATAATTGGATATCATATTGAGAGATCTGTTACTCCCTTGCTTTATTCAGATATAGTTTTTATCCAAGATAGCTGTACTCTAAATAAAATATTCCGCATATTTTACAAACATATAAAAATAATCTTCTAAAAAAAGATCAAAATCAGTTGTTAGAATCAAAATATAGTCACTACTATAATAAGATATATAATTTAAAATAAATAATCCCTTTTTTTCATCTCTCAATCTGCCGCTGCTTTTTATCCGTATGTTGGCACAGGTGAGAACCTCATGAACTAATATATTGAAGTTAACAATTGATTCTACTTCTACTGTAATAGATCAAAAATCAGTTTGTAAGCTCTGCAATTTAAATTTACCCGAAAATTCAGAACATATCTTGCCCTGTTGCCCTGTTTACTCGCTTCTTAGATAATATTTTAATATCAGTGCAAATGAATATTGGTATGTAAGTATGTTAGATCCTAAAACAATTATTGAAATAAAAAATATTTATAATTTTATTTATTATATTTTGAAATTTAGGCAAATTTTGTTGAATTAAACTAATAACATTAAAATTTAATAAATATTATATTAATCTGTTTAGTTTTATAAAAATAAGTTTGGGATGAAAATAAAACACGTATTTGTATGAAGTATGACCCCTGCTAAATGTTATATAATTATAAAATAATATCTTATTTTTATTTTTGTTTGATTATTTCTTAATAAGAGATTTGTTTTATACATTCGAAAATATTTGTTTATTAATTTTTAAGCAGCCACAACTTTTTATTACTTTGAACATGGTATAATATAATTTCTATCCAGATTCATTTTCATTTTTTAGATCTTGTATTTTTTATATTTTGGTGCTTTTCTTTTTATTTATTTTGTATTTTTTCTTTTATGTTTTAAGATTTTGTATGTAACTGTCCCCTACTCCTTTGTACGGGGCTCAAGCCCCTCGTGCAAATCAAAAAATAATAAATAATAAAATCCTAGATGACTCATTGTATATGTTACCGGCAAAGTATGAAATTCATCCCAGACGAGCCCCCATGTATTTTATTACATCCCGATTTCAAAATATATTTTAGTAGTAATCATTTAAAAGTTAAATTATTTTACTTAAAGTACCAGATCTATTGAAACACCATTTCGAAAAACATGATTTATTATACTGAAACACTACAATAGAATTTCCCCAAGTTAACAAATGTATAATAGGAATATTTAAAAGAATATTTTTCAAATACACAAAATTTATCATAAGAAATATAATCTCGTATCTGACGATAAACCACGCATGGTATTATATACCATTCTATAGAATGCCTGAATTTCATACTTTGCCGATAACATATATACTTATAATCGGATTAAGTATTAGCAATGTTGGAAATAAAAATAACAACCTAAAATTATAAAAAGGGATTAAGATAATATATATATTAATAAACCTTTGTCTGGATGACTCATTTCTTAACAGGATTAAGTATTAACATTGTTAGAGGAAAAAAAGCTTTTGCAAAGAGTGGTAGGTGTTTACATTTTTGTTGAGAGTGCATATTGTTGACTCATTGTATATACAGATATACTTCATAAGTAAGGTAAGTAACATGTTCGGACACGCATGATATGTTCATTTGAGTACAATATTAAATAAACAAAACGATAAAAAGAGATTAAGATAAGAATAGATATTTTTTTTAATCGGATTAAGTATTAATATTGGCTGTATGACGTCAAAGGAGTGGGAATTGTCTAGAAGGCAGTGGTTTTGTTATATATAAAATTAAATATTTAGTCTATTTTTAATCAATAAGGCAGTGGCAGTGCTATTGGCTTTGACGTTATAGGAGTGGGGATAATGTTACTACTAGTAAGTTGTACTGTCTAAAAATTCAGTTCACAGTGCGTGGTCGGTATGTGCACGTCGTTACAGCAGCTAACCCCTGAAGAGGGGGTAAGTAAATATTTCTGTTTGTATTATTCTTATGCGTGTGAAAGTTGAATGCCACTCCGCCATATTTTTTTTATAATTGATTTTTTATTTTTTGTGAGTGGGGTGAGAAAAATTAAATTATGATAGTGCGGTGGGAGTTTAAGATAGAAGTGTACATTGAACACTACAGCTAGGGAGAGGACTACTATGGCCGAGTGGTCAGGGTGATGGACTTCCAACCTAAAAATTGTAGGATCGAATCGCAGGTAAGACAAGTGTTTTTCATATAAAATAAATAATAATTCCCCTCTCCCGCAGAGTAGGTGATAATGGCGAGGGGTAGGAGAGTTAAGAGTAGAAGTGGTCGTTGAAAACTACAGCTAGCGAGAGGACTACTATGGCGAATGGTTAAGGTGGTGGACATCGAACCTTAAGATTGTAGGATCGAATCCCAGTTAATAATTTAAAGTTTTATCTTATTAAAGTGAAATAAAAAATACCCCTCCAGCCCAGACTAAGGTGAGGGGTGGTAATACAATGTTAGATTCCGACATCTTGTTGTGGGAATGGGCTTTCTGATTGTCCAGGGAGGTGGAAATTTCTTTGGAACCATCCCTGTCTCATTTTCATGGAACCATCAGTTTGGATGATAGCTTAAGGAGTGGGGGTGGAAAGAAAATGGATTCATCGGTTTGGATGTTAGTTTAAGGCTGGGGATAACGGAGTCATTGGATTGGAAGTTAGGTGAAGGAGTGGGGGTAATGGAAAGAAAAATGGGGTCCTCGGATTGGATGATAAGTTAAGGGGTGGGGATGGAAAGAAAATGGAGTAATCTACTTGGATGAAGCTTAAGGAGTGGGGATAAGTGGGCGTGGCATAAGTGTTCATCGAGTTCGATGATTGGTCGGTGGGGAAGTGGTGGAGGTAAGTGGGCGTAGCTTAGGGAGGGATGGGGCTAGAGGTGGTGCGGACAGGGCCGTAACCAAAGGGGTGGGGGAAGTTGCTCCTCAAAAAAGTGTGCCAGAACCGCCATTTCTTCCCTACTAATGTTTTAGTCAAAATCGGTCAGTGAGAAGGACCATTTTCTGAAAAGATTTTTTAGTTATTTGCGATTTTCTCAAAAATGCTCTGAAGGTTTTTTCTTTCTCTTACTTTTAAAGAGGAAGTATACGTATTCGCTCAAATTTTAAATTTATATCTGCCGTCAAAGAATGATTTCTTATTTTCTCAGATACAGCTTTTAATTGATTTTAGTATAATTGCTATCTTTATTTTCGAGTATATGAAGTGCTCCCTCTTAGCTGCAAAAACCAGTTTTATTTATTATTATCTTGGGTTCCACTTAATTCCATCAATTTATTCATACAAAGTTTTGGATGACGACTATTATCCATGTTTTGAACTTTCTGCCATCATTTAACCAACTTAATAAGAACCTCATTTTCAATGCGACTGGTACCCATCTCTAAACGAATGAAGTGGTTCGGAGTGTTACGAGCTAGAAGAAAAATTGATTTATAAAACCTAAGTGCAATTACTTCCAATTTTTGACATTATAAAGGACTCCATACTTCTGAGCAGTATAATAATACAGAATTCGTTGTAATACTCAACAATTCAGACTTCGTATTTAACGAATCGGATTTTGATCTCTTAAGATGTCTCTTATTTTTCTTGATGCTAAATTCGCTTATTTCAGAAATACGTCTGTAGTTAATGAAAACTTCCCAAATGAAAAAAAGGAATCTCCCAGGTAATTAAAGGATTTGCAAATTTCTATTTTCTTTTCCTTATAATAAAATGGCTTGTACTTTTTTAGGGAACCCTCTTTTTTAAATATTACTATTTTAGTTTTTGTGGCATTCAGTGATAATAAGTTCTTTTTACAGTAATCAGATAAAATTTTTAATTTCTTTTGAATGCCAGACCAACAATTATCAAGGAGAACGCGGTCAGAACGCGTCCCAACGAGTTCTTTATTACCCCCCAAATGAATTCGTCCATGCTCATAACCATTACACCAACGCCCGCCCCCGCTCATTTACAATTCAAACTTAAGAAAGATTAGTATTTTATCATGACTAATAAATGTTAATTTTGAAGCAATTTTGGAAGCCCGACCTTCTTTGGGAAGTAACATCAGGTATTTCCAGTTCGGTGGACAGACAATAGAAGGAATCACCAAATTGGACAATTCCCTGAAGGCTGCTCCGGACCAAGCTCCTGCAGTACCGTACAAAATCGACTACAAAGATCACCTTATGTACATTTACACTTCTGGTACTACTGGATTCCCAAAAGCTGCTATAATGCCACATTCAAGGTTTCTTGAATTTATTAAATAGTTTTGTTTGAATATATATAGACATATAGTGTCCCAGGGTTAAATGACATAACTGCAGGGATCGATTCCTTGTTTAAGAACAAGAAAAAAAGTCTTCTGAACGTGTGTCCGTAATCGCTTATCGAAAATGGACGGGAAACACTAAACGCGAAAATGTACGCGAAACGCTAAACGCGAAAATGTACTAAAAAATTCTGATTTTTTCCTGTTTTTTCACATTTTTCTCAAAAACTGGAAACTTTATCGAAAAATACACTGAAATAATGTAGAGGAGCGAATTCTAAATCCATTGACACCAAACAGTAGGAACAACATTGCCGTAGAGTACTTTCTTTTTTTTACGTCCATTTGTTCCAATTTTGGCCACATTATTATTATTATTATTATTTTTCCCCCTTTTTTTTTAGGTGTCTTGCAGCCCTAGACAAGGGAGGCACCTGGGTCACTATAGGTGAACACATTAAATTGTATTATTATTATAATTATTATTATAAAAGGAGATTTATCTCAAGAGATAAACAGCTTTAAAGTTCAAAAATTGCTACCTGAACATGCCATTAGCGATGATTTTTTTTCTTTTATTAGTAATTTTTAGTACTTTATCGATCCCCTAGCAATGATTTAATGAATATAGCTTGCAATAAGTAATTAAAATGATGCAAACCTTTTTCTAAAGTGAAGTAAAAAAATGTATAGTATTCAAATAAATTTCCATACATCAGAAAACATGTTTCTCAAAATGTCTTCCTCCAGCTCGAAGACAAGCAGCGCATTTCAACTAAGCATGTTCAACTGCAATTCCCACTTGCTGTTTTCGAAGTTCGGCACAAGCTAAACTAATTCGCCTCTGCAAGTGCTCAAGTGATGTACGGGGTTTGCACAAACATTTTAAGTCAGGTGATATCCAATGTATTGGGCCGCACTGTTCGATCTATCTTTCAGCAAATTTAAATCACGCCAGCTTCTGGGGCAACTTCATAGATGGTTGGAGAACTATTCAGCTCTAGTACATTATCAAAAGGAAGATCTTCCAGTAATTCGTAAAGTTTTCTTGTAATAAAGTAGGTATTTAAAACACCTGCGTTGACGTTTGGAGGTAGAAAATGAAGGCTGATCAAATAGCTGTCAATTAAACCAATCCAAATTTTCTGCTTAAATTCTCAGAATGTATGAATGTAACTCACGAATCGCCCTGGGATTTTCATGAGCCCATATAAGTATAGTTATTTCTTGTATTAAATCCCTTTCATAGTAAAAGTGACCTCCTCACTCATCCTATGCATTTTCCATAGCACTTTCCTACAATAGTTAGGATCATGTTAGACTTACTGCAAATCCAATCGCAAATAATTTTTTTTTTTCAAAATCTTGAAGAAGAAGCTCTTGCTCATTTTGTAAATGGAACGGATGCTGACCGTCCGCAGTGAGTGTTCTCCACACCGTATTTCACGTAACTGTGCCTTAGCCTCAGTTAAAAGTTTATTAAACTAAATATATACTGCTGGGAGGATCAACATTAAAATGCTGAATAACAGTTTCGGTCTTTTCTTCATCCCTAAACGCTGACATGCTAAAAGATCTGCTTTCTAGACAAACGCTTTCTGTTTGTATGGGCATACACTTCCCGAATAATGACCCTATTGCCATCGCAAAAACGTAAATAAAAAACTAGCTTACTCCGCGTTAGTAAATGTTTGAGGCATGATGCGCTCAAATGATTGAACTAAATATATAAAGAAACAGAATAAAAAAAAAAAATAATTAAAGCAATATTTGCTATAACATTCTAATTTAGAAATACCTTACTTACATAATAGTTGAAAACTTGCACAAACAAATATCAAACAATTTAGCTGCTATCGAGTATCTTACTTTCATAAAATTTGTAAATAACCACTGCAATTACATATAAAGTTAAATTTATTAAATCTTTCGCAGAAGATCAAAGAAGTAGTAACAATTAAAAAATAATGTATAAAAATCATGGCAAAACAGCATTTTCAGGGAACAATTTTTAAATTTTAATGCTGTTTATCTCTTGAAGTCTAAAAAATTTTTTTTTATATTTATTTGTCACTTTCAATCTATATAATGCAATTCAATAAGTAAATATGATGAGGAGCATAGTCGGCGTGATAGTCTTAAGGAGAGACCCATTGGTAACATTCCCACTGTGATATCAGACGGGAAGCAGGCGTGGTCGATTGCTCGGAATAGCAATAGAGGCGAGATGTTGAACTAAAGGAGTAGATAGAGCAAAGAGGAAGAGATTCACGGAACTTTTTATATTTAAATTTTGCAGTTTCACTTACATGAGATGCATTCCTAGAAAGTGAACCAGGTTCTCAGGAGAAAGTTTTATTGAGTTGAGGCTGACGGGACGACAAGAGGAGCGCCGCAGAGTAAAGGTGATTTGTTGGCACTTCATGGGTTGATTTTAATACGCCATTTTTAGCCCACGTTCAAATAAACCTAAGTGTGTCTGTAAGTTGGTGGAAGCTATCATAGGGTTACAAATGGAAGCAAGAATAGCAGTGACATCGGCGAAAGTGCAAAGTAGCATGTTTGGATGCATTGGCATATCTGCTGTACATAGTGTAGAGTATTGGACCGAGTATACTCCCCTGGGGAACTCCTGCGTGGGGAATAGTCAGGGATAGCTGTTCCACATTTTAATTTGAAAAAAACAGTCAGTAAGATGTCAGATTTCAAGATTAAATAATAAGTTGTTGGAAGAATTCTCTTCACTTCACACAACAACCCTGGGAGCCATACTCGATCGAATGCTTGAGCCACATCGAGAAAGAGCCACACCAATATTCCTTCTGTTCGGGAGAAGAGCCAATAATGTCCATTACTCTGTGATACTGGTGAATTGTACTGTGATGAATTCGAAAGCCAAATTGGTGTGAAGGGATAATATTTGCAATTTCCAGGATGGGATTAATGCGTTTTATTAATAGTGTCTCTAATATTTTCCCATTATTGGCAATAAGCTAATTGGCCGGTATGTGTGAAGATGGAAGATGGAAGGCTTATTAGGTTTTGGAATTATTTTCATTACTGAAAATTTCCATAATAGTGGAAAATATGTAGTTCTGAGTATTGAATTGTAAAGGTATGTAAGATAAGCTGTTGCTTTTTTTGTAAGGTGGCGAAGAATTCCTGAACTAATTAGATCATATCCCGGAGATTTTTTGGTTGTTATGTATTTCATTATGTGTTTAAAGTCAGATGGTGTGAAAGCTTTTGGAGGTAAGGAGAGAGCTAGGGGAGCGACTAAGTCTAAGATTATTACTTCAGTATATCTAGTTTGTACTTTCAGTCTAAGACAAGTCGCCTTTTACATTTGGATAAGGTTGGAACAGTTGCGTAAGTTATTTTTAGACAAAATGGGTTACGTTGTCCGATTTTGTCCAGGTTCCATCGTAAAGTCTTAAGGGAGAAGAAACAATTTTGTAAGAAAGTAGACGTTTAAGAGCGTCCAGAGTGATTTACGGTCTGTAGTCAGAGAAGTAACATATTCATCTTATTTAAGTAATCTGAAATTTTGTAGCTTTCGCTTTAATCCTCTGGTTAGTTTGTTATATATGACTTTGTCAGTTGGATAGCGAGTCATACCACACAGCAAGAGCTCTTAGATTGTTCTGATTAGCATTCTTACTATTATTGGAACGTTATATTGCCGAGAGTAAGTTTTCTTTGGGGTTGGTTTGCTGGTCCCATATAGAAGTTTGTATTGATGTTGTTTGAGTTTGTTAGAAGTAAAGGATTAGAGACGTAGTCTGTTTCGTCAGGTGCTTTTAAGGAAATCAAAAGATTAAGTTTATTTTCTAAGTTATCTTCGAAAAGCTTCCAATCTATTTGTCCTCTAATTAGAATAGAATTATGGGCCACTGTTAGGAATCGAAGTGAGAATGAATGGTACAGAGCTATGATCTAAGGAAAGATCAATATGTGTATAGATATCTGAATGTATAGATAACATTTCGGAATAGATGTTAGGTAGTTTTGTTAGTGATGTAGGTTAATCTGGAGAACAGACCCTATAATGAATTTGTGAAAGAACATCCAAAAGTATTCGCCCTCTCGGATTAGATGCATGACAACCCCACTGATGATGTTTGGCATTATAATCTCCACCTGCCAAAAATTTAGACCGAGCATCCAAAAAAATGTTTGAAAGTCTGTCTAGGAAATAGATTACTAGGAAGGCAGTATTCAGAGGCTAAATTGAAAATGAAAGGGTGGCATTCCAGAGCAATAGCTGTTGATTGAATACTCATACTGATAGGGAGGTAATGGATGATGAACTAAAGTATTTTTAGCAGCTCCTCCATGGGATGATCGTCTGAATGGACTGTCCTGTAAGTTGAGTAGCCAGTCATGTAAAAGTGAGATCATCCTGTAAAGTGAGTTTCAGTAATAAATGCAACATCTATGTCTTAAATGACATGTAAGAAGATTTCTAATTCGTCTCTAAGAGAGTTCAAACCACTGGCATTTCAGTGGAGAATAGCGAGGGAATGCTGAGAATTTAGATTCATCGAGAGAGTTTAGGAATGAGTTCAGTGACATGGGATGTAAGAAGAGTGATGATAGAAGTGGTAAGAGATTTAAATTCGTAGGAAGAGAAGAGGGAGAATAAGGTAAGAAGAGTGGTAATATCAGTAGCGATAGGAGAGGGCGGAACAAGTGGCGGACAAGCCCCCCATGACCATCACATAAGTAAATTTGTGACTAGATGGAGGAGTTTCTTGTATTGATGGAGCAAGCTGAGGAAACTGTGA
This sequence comes from Triatoma infestans, assembly GCA_011037195.1. Taxonomy (NCBI): domain Eukaryota; kingdom Metazoa; phylum Arthropoda; class Insecta; order Hemiptera; family Reduviidae; genus Triatoma; species Triatoma infestans. Next base: position 223,884 of record JAAEAF010000090.1, on the reverse strand, counting down.
TGTTGTTGGTGCTTTCCCAGCCGAATGTGATGTTGCGACATACCCTTGATTGTATTCAGGCTGATTTCCATTTTAGATAATTGCTTCTTCTTCTGAGGTGCTGCAATTCTTTAGATAACGCAGCCTTTGTAAGTGGCCATTTGGTCCTCTAAGCAAAGGATACAGGTTAGAGGCCTTTCTGGAGGCTTAGTGCACACAGCTGAAGGATGAGAACCTGCACACTTTACACATCTAGGATTGTGATTACAGTACGTCCTTGAGTGGTCTTATTGCTAGCATCTTTTACACTGAATTATTTCAAAAGTTGTATGTGGTATTATTTTATTCTTTATGTGGTATGAAGTATTATTTTATTCTTGTATATATCAAAGTCTTAAGAATAAATACTTGTTTGTTATTTGGTTGGGGCTCAAGATCAACAGAGAGGCAGTGATGATTTTGTTTTTGGATGTTTAACATTTGTTATGTTTCTAACTTTGAAATTTTATCGTTCGAGGTCTTCTTTTATCATTGAGGTAGATATAGTGTGATGTAGGGGCCATATTTCTACCCCGTAAACTGTTCTGCTTTTATTACGTATATTCTGCCTTTTTTGATTGTAAATGTATGGTTGTTCTGCAACCCTCTACTGTCTTTGTAGATAGCATTAGACTATCTATACAGGACATGCAGTCAAAAGAATCTGCCCCTAGTAAATGACTTGAGTGTTTCTTGTGAAATTCTGAGTAATTTGAAATATTTTGTATGCATTGACAGGTTCATCAATTTCATCACCATCCCCTAAACTCAGTGGTGCAAAGCATTTTGGTTACAAAATGCAGTTTCGGTCATATTTATTTCTTTAGGAGGGTAGTTTATTTTTTTTTCTCTATTTCTGTATCATTTTCTGTCAGAGATTCTAATGATTGGTTCAGACTAGACAGTTTTTGTTCAGAAAAAATGCAAACGGTATCTTTTTTTTTTTTTTTTATTTATTTATTTATTTCAACCTGAACATAACAAATACAAAAGGCACGTCAATAACAATACTTCATAAAAATGTTTAAAATATTTACAATAACTATAGTATTATGTAAACTAAATCAGCACTGAACTCTAACCACCAAATAAACAAATATCAAGCAATTCACTTTAGTTTAAAGTCGTTAATGCTCCAGTTTGTATCAGTGAATTCTTTTACACTATAAAAACAGTTGGAAATTACAAACTTTATCTGTCATAATGACAGTTGCAACATGCGTTGTATACGTTTTCACGAATTCTACGTTAAAATTATCACCAATAGAAAAACACTTGCTGGACTTTCCTTTATTTTTTTAACTTTTGGTGGTGAATTTTCAGATGTAAGTGATCTCTTGGAAGATTTATCTAGATTAGCAGTTTTATTGATCATGCCATCTTGATCACAGCTGGTTTTTCCTTTCTACTTTACATATGGAAGATTCAATATTAATATTAAATTAATACAATGCCCAATAAACTCACCTAACCTTAAAGTTGGCAACTTACTTATTTATAAGTCTAAAGGCCAAAATTAGTTCTTACAATACAAACCATTGTTTCAGTCAAATAAGAATACTAAATCACACATAACCAGTACTTTAAAGAGTCTTGGTTATGTGTCCCAAATCTTTTTTTCTTTAAATCACACATTACAGAGTACCATTAATATATACTATTAATGCTTTACCGTAAATTCACTAATTAAAAACTAAACTTTCACAGTCACATGTATCAGTTGACTTACCACTAAAGATAATTCTATTTTCTTAGTGCTAGATTTAGAATCCTCTCCTCTGCAACATTTATTTGAGTATATTTTTCGACAGAAATATGTGAAAAATTAGGAAAAACTAGGATGTTTTACTCGATTACAAAGCGCTTCCGTAAACATGTGCATGAGAACTTTTTACTTTCTCTTTTTTTCTTGTTCTGACTCAAGGAATCGATCCTTGAAATTTTGCTGTTTAACCCTGGACATCCTTTATATTGAATATATATATACATAGATGTATATATAGAAAATAGTTTTATCTAAGTGCATTAAATTACGGTTTATGATTATTGAACATTTTTGTGCAGATTTTTATTTATGTCGGCATCCTTACGACATCTTCTTGGTCTGACTAAACAAGATATTGTCTATAATCCTCTGCCATTGTATCATACAGCTGGCGGATTGCTGGGAATCAGTGCTGGAATCACACTGGGGGCAACTGTTGTCATTAGAGCTAAATTTTCTGCTTCTTCATATATACCTGAATGTATTAAGTACAATTGTACGGTAAGATTTTGTATGTTTTATTTATTAATAATAATAGAGAGATTTATTGCTAACATTACGATATAGCTACTGTTAATATTCAATGGTTCAGGTAACCTCTACTCCTTGGCCCTTAGAATGTGAGGAGGAAAGAGTATCAGAAACGTGAGCATTAGATCATAAAAATGTTTAGAATTAGCAAAACAATTGTCTTATAAAATAGTTGCAGAAAATAAATTAAATTAACATAATAACAAACTACCATGATAATTTGATGAAGAATATAATTTCCTTGAATGTTTCAACTTCATTAGCTAACCCATTATTTCAACATATCCAATTTCTACCAATTTTATTATTCCAGTTAAACTCCTCTTATCATCCTTTCTTGTAGCAGCAAGCCTCCTATGCATAACCAACCAAGTGTTCAAAGCCCTTTCCACACAAATACTCAGCGAACTAAGTCATTGAAAGTTCTTCATACCAAATCTTTTTTTCTTTAAAAAACCCAAACTTGGACATGTTGCCTCTACATGAAAATGATCTTCTAACTCGTTTAAGTTACACAGAGAACATCTCCTATTTACTTCCTTCTTCCAACTTCCAAGGCTTATCATTCAAATTTAATAGAATGCATCTCAGTTTAAAAATCTGCTTTATATTTGTCAAATTATTTTCATTATAAAAATAATTACAATTCTAATTAGATTGTAATATCTATTAAATTGTAACAGATTTGCCCTTGCTCTCTCCAAGCCAATTTGTTTTCATTTTTGCAACTAACTCTCTTATTTCTTCACCATATATCTTTGTTTTCTTAATAAGGAACAAATTATAATCAATTTTGTGGGCTAGAGTTGCCCATTTCTGAAAGCAATAAGTAATGCCACTAACTACCTTAGACGCCAGAAACCTCGGTAGACGTTCTTCATTATAATTTAGTACCTCTTTGTTTATATAATTTAGATGAAGATTAAGGCAATATTCAAATATTTCCAGCTTTTCTGATATCCCAGACCCAGCTTATAGTTCGGAGGGTGACTGGGAACAGGAAGCAATTTCAGTCGAAACGCTCACATCTATTTAACAATTCATTTGTTTAAATCCCCATATCTGTACACAGTAACACAGTAGCGTAATTAATCGAGTTAAAAACCTGAAATTTGGAGTTCACTGATATATATTTATTTTGAATGAAACGCCTCCACACTAGATTCAAAGCTAGTTTGCTACATTTAACTTTGCTGGATGAGACTGGAACATGAGCTGAGTTTGTCAGTAGTGCTCCTAAATAACTGTATTAGCTAACCACCTCTGCATTCTGGAACTCTGCGATGATCACAGTTTAATAGTTTTGAATGGGCGATTCCCTGGGGATGTTGCAGGTGAATTCACATATATAAGTAATCATGGTTGTTCAGTGAACGACAAATGTTCGGTATCTCTTGATCTTATCTCATTAGTAGAGGACTTTCATTTGTTGCCCGCAAGCTATTCGGAACATTTGCCTTTGAGTATTACTCTGAATCTTCAATCCTCTGCTGAGGACACGGTGTTGCCTCTAATGCCACAGTTCTGCTGGTCATCTGAAATGGCTGAGAAATATAAAAAGAAATTGGAATATATTTCAAATAATACCCATTCCTCCCCTTCGGATATACAGGAATGGTTGGATGTATTTACTGAAGCTATTAGCAAAGCTAGTATAGTCCCCTGCTCATCACCTTCCTTTATTAAACTTTATGGGGATAACCTACGGTTTGTTGGGTCTTGTATTCGTGCCCGTAAAAAATCCTTCAAATTGTTAGTTTTTCCGCAGTAGTAATTCTGTAATTGTTAGGGATGCTTACCTCGATGCGAATAGGGAATATAAACTCCTATGTATTAGTAAAAAGAAGGAGTATTTTTGTTCTTTGGTAAAACGCTGTGGTTCGGCGAAGGGTTCTGCAGAATTCTGGCGTATTTTTAATCATTTCAAAAGAAAAAACTTTATATGTGGAAATGGTATTACCATGTCATCATGGGTTTACGCATTTTGAGAAGTTATTGAATCCTACTGATAATTTCCTATTAGTTCAGTATGCCGAACCTTTTACTGTTAGCTCCTATCTGGATTCTCCATTTTCATTAGATGAATTAAAATCAGCGGAGGTTAATTTAAAGAGCAAAAAGGCCCCTGGTTTCGACCACATCCCCTCGGAATTTTATAAAAATGCCCCAGGTGGGTTCTTTGAAAGACTTCTAACATTGTGGCATACGTGGATGGATCCGCAGTGCTGGATAACATCTGGTATTTTATCCGTCGTAGCATGCATATTTATTTCCTTCCTGACCCGTTTCGGATTTTCATCCATCGTCAGAGCAAATTCACCAAGTTCATGTAGAGAGTTCACTTCAACGTAATGTTTGTTACTTGTTCTCACAATGATATACAACCAACAAGTGTGAGTAACAAGTAATAGAAACATTACGTTGAAGTGAACTCTCTACACGAACTTGGTGAATTTGCTCTGACGATGGATGAAAATTCGAAACTGGTCAGGAAGGAAATAAAAATGCATGCTACGACGGATAAAATACCACACTTCTAACATTGTTTAATTATTCGTATTTGTGATGTAGGATGCACCCCGGGCTCATTCAGTAAGTCTATTGTTTTTCCAATGTTTAAATGTGGTGAAATTAACGACGTGTCCAATTATCGAGGAATATCATGTATTGTTAAGGTTGCCAAAATTTTCACCGGTCTGCTTTGTCGAGATTAGAATGTTTCGTGGAGGAGAACAGTTTACTGAGTGAGTACCAGGTATGTTTTCGGCGGGGATTCTTCACTTTAGACAATCTGTTTATATTAACGAATATTATTAAATTAAGATTCTTAAAGAGGAAACAAAAAGCTGCTTCTTTGTCGATTTATTGGCGGCTTTTGATAGAATTAATCGTAGGGCTCTAATTTTAAAACTGTCTAATTTAGGCGTCTCTTACAATTCTTGTCTGTCATTAAATCACTGTACCAGGAAACTTTTGTGGCTGTTAGAGGTAAGGAGGGGATTTCGCAGTTTTTTCATGTAAATAGGGGTGTCAGGCAAGGATGCCTGCTTTCACCCCTCCTCTTCTTCCTCTTTTTAGATGATTTACCTGAGTGTCTGTAAGGGGGTGTAGTGTGGCGAATAAAGTTTTCAACGTTTGCTGCATGCGGATGATATTGTTTTGCTAGGGGAAAATCCGATATAGCTTCAAAGAAATATTAACGCCCTTAACAGATACTGCGAACAATGGGGATTATCCGTTATTCTTAGCAAATCGAAGATCTTGCTGTTCCGTAGAGGAGGTAGGTTGTCTTCTAAGGAGAGGTGGGTATATGGTAAACATGCAATTGAGGTGGTGAATCAATACAGGTATTTAGGGGTCTCTGTTTTAATAATCATATTAAGGAGAAAGTGGTTTCAGCTAAGGTTGCTGTTAATAGCGTTTGGTCGGGCCTAAGCTCTCAAAATGTGGTTCTCTCTTCCAAAAAGTTTTTATTGTATTATTCAGTGCCTAAGTCCATTGCCTGTTATGCAGCACCGATCCTTAAATTAAAGTTGTAATAATTTACTTTTGACCATTTATTTCTTTTTGATTGATGAAACTTATTGTTTTTAGTAATATGAAGTTTTTTCAATTAGTATTAGGATTTAAATTGGTTTTGTTGTACATCAACCTCCGGCTAGATACGCTATGAGGCGTTAGAACAGTTGTTAAGATTTTTTGTTAAAAAACTGTATTCACTGCCTAGTATTACCCCCAATTATATGCTATATGTGGAGACGGGCGTGGATTTGCTATTGTTGTTTACTTTAAGGATGCATTTCAATTACTGTCTGAAGGTGCTGAGCCTGCCTCAATCTAGACTCCCCAAAATTTTGGCGTTGGAAGTTATCAAGCAGAAAACTTTGTTACCACAAGTTACACGGGGTGACAGCAATAGCCACCAGCTCAGTGGAGAAGGTGTGGGTTGATACCAAGGAAGGACCAAGATGGTATTGGGCACCACGTTAGTTTAAGAAGAAGAGGGGAAAACTAACGAAACCCCTAAGAAAAGAAAAAATGAACTGGTCAGAGAGGGGAAAGGGGAAAAAGAGAAAGTAAAAAGAAAAGGGGTAAAAGGAAAAAAAATAATTAGTTAATCCAAATAAATCAATTAATATAGTGACTAGCCAAAATTAAAAAAAAAAATGAAAGAACAAAAATAAAGAAAATATAAAAAAAAATAAAAGTATAAAAAAATATAAAAATGTAAAATAAAAAGAATAAAAATTAGATTGACGGCAATGGGGATCGAACAGTAATTTAACAGTTGTCAAGTCAACGCCTCTTGTCTTCCGATGTATTTATATAGTTAATTAATTAACTTATTAATTTTTCCGTGGCATTTCGTTGTTTTTTTGTTTAATTAAATGAAAGAAAACTTACGGGTGCACCCTAGTTAATTTCCATAAGGTCAGCTCTCTGTAAAAGAGTGGCTCCCAGCACCAATTCTCTCTGCTCTGGCTGTTGATCCCCTTTCGGGTATGGTCCAACTCCTTAAAGTCTTGTTGGCCCCCTGTCAAGCCGGAAAACCAGAAAAAAATCCGAGCGATCTCGTGTATAGAATTGGGGCTATTTCACTTGCCACTACTATTGGCAGACTGCTGGAATTCCCTCGTTGTTGAACTTTGCCTCAACTAGACTATGAACATGTGAAATGTATATGTGAAGAACGTAAACACTCTTCTCTCTCATTCATTACTATTGCAATACTTCTTTTATGCAGTCTTTCTCTCTTTACTCTCTTAAATTTATTTTTACTTTCTTTTGTATTACGCGTTATCTATTCATCTTCCTCTTTCTTTCCCCATTCTTTTCGTTTTTTTTTCTTTCTTTTTTTATTTAACTAAATTTTAACCAAACTTACTTAAACTAACATAATTAGTCAAGCCAGAATAATAATAAAACCAACTTTTTGTTTTTTTACTTTTGAAATGAAAAAAAAAGACTTAAAAAAAATGCTTGTTAATAACGGTCTCCGTTACACCTTCCACCTACTTACAAAAAAAAAAGGAAAAAAAGAACTTGACCTTAAGGGATGGAATTAAAATATCAGATCTCACTAGTCTTCCTCCTGGGGACACTATTTCAGATCGCTGACATGCCAAACTTCTAAAGGATGCATGGTATCAATCTCCTCCAACTCATATGTGCAACCGGATATTTTCCTCTTTATCCTTCACTTGAGGAATTTGGGTGCAAGTTTCCCTGAAAAGTAACGTGATGCGTCGGAAAGATGTTTAATCCTCCGCCAAACCGTTTGACCGGGGAAGTACTCCACCTCTCTTCTCCTCAGGTTATATGAGCGCTGTGCTTTCTCGTATGCTCTATCCAAATGATCCTGCACCTCTTAGTAAAGGAGAGGCATATCCTTTAATTTCTCTGCGCAGGTATTTCTGTCTATGACTATGGGTGAATTTTCTTCTACCGGGATAACTTCTCCATAGCCTGCTCCGGATCGCGCGAGTTCTCGTCCGTGATTCAAATATGCCGGTGAACGCGGATTTTAAGGCAAAGCTTAGCTGAGGGATCATTTTATCCCAGTGCCGTTGATTATCTTTTATGTAGGCCGTCAACATTTTTATGACCTGTTAACCCTTCCGGTGGGATTGGCCTGGGAATGATAAACAGCAGTATACCATAATTTGACTTGGTGCTTTTCCATGACTTCTGTGAATTCCCTCCCTTTAAATTGCACTCCGTTGTCGCAGATGATTATTTGAGGTACTCCAAACATGTAGAATACATGCTCCTCCATTTTATCTGCGACTGCCTTCGCAGTGGCTTTCCTTAGAGGAATGAGGATAGAGTATTTTGTGAATAGTCACAAACAACAAGAAGGAATCGATTTTGTTTGGTGGAGAGTGGTAGAGGACCCATCAAATCCGCCGTGACCACTTCGCTGATTTCCCATTAAGCCTGCCGGAGCTTGTTGAGGAGGCTTTAGCGAGGACAGGTTTCACAATGACTCACATAGCGAGCAACGTCCCCCGCCATTCCGGCCCAGTAATATGCTTCCTTAAGTCTCTGCAGGGTCTTGAATGATCCCAGATCCCTGAAATCGGACTGTCGTGATAATCCAGGAGCACTAGTTTCTGTTGAGACGTGGGAACGACGAGCTTCTCCTAGGATTTTCTTCCTATCGACGACCCTCTTATATAGGCGGTTTCCTTCCCCTTTCCAGCAGGGATAAGAAGCAGGATCCTTTTTAACTTTTGCCAACATCTTCATGTACCACTCGTCTAAGTTGTCTATCGAACAATCTATGACTGCAATTTCGTCATCTTCATTTTGCCGTGATAAGGCATCCGCTGCAACGTTATTTTTACCTGGCCGATGCTGGATCGTGAACTGGTACTGCTGAAGTTTTACTGCCCAGCGAGCAAGTCTCCGCTGTGGATCTTTTAAATTGTGCAGCCATTTCAGCGCTATATGGTTTGTTGTTCTACTACAACAAACTCCATACCTTCTAAGTATGGTCTGAATTTTTCCACTGCCCACAATACCGCGAGAAGTACATGGTCATATACTTCTTTTCGGCACTTGTCAAACTTCTGCTGGCATACGCTATGGCTTTTTCCCCATCATACTGCATTTGAGACAATATAGCGCCCAGCCCAGGCATTGAAGCATCCGTCTGCAAAATAAATGGTTTATTAAAATCCGGACAGCTTAAAATGGGGGCCGATACCAGCTTATTCTTGATATTATTAAAGGCTTCTTCTTGAGGTTTTCCCCAATGCCATTTTTCCCCTTCTTCAACATTTCGGTGAGAGGATTAACTTCGGCCGAAAAGTTGGGTACGAACCTGCGGTACCATGACGCTAACCCCAAAAATCTCCTAACCTGTTTGACCGAACGAGGAGCGTTACTAAATGATGGATTACTAAATGATGGACGCAACTTTCTCCGGGCCAACTTGAAGACCGTTTTTGTTTACTATGTAACCGAGATATTTCAACTCGGGGCGGCAAAAACTGCATTTTTCCCAATTGACAGAGAGATTCGCATTGGCTAGCTTTTGGAAACTTTTTCAGAACTGCTGCGTGGTGATCGAAGTCTGGGGATACGATCACAATTTCGTCAAAATACACAAAAACATTGGGTTCCAAATCGGCACTAATTACTTGGCAATTAATCGTTGCCATGTCGCTGGAGCGTTATGCAGACCAAAGGGAAGACGAACGAAGCGGAAAAGACCTCTGCCTGGGATTGTGAAAGCCGTCTTCTCGCAACTTGCTTCTTCTACTGGAATTTGCCAATATGCAGATTTGATGTCGATAGAGCTCAAATATTTCCCATCTCGGAGACGACTAGAATGTGCGTAACATAAGGAAGCGGGTAAGCATCCCGTTTAGTGACGGCGTTCAGCTTCCTATAATCTACACAGAACCTAATGGATCCGTCGGGCTTTTTCACTAGCACAACTGGCGAACTCCATGGACTTTTAGATGGTACCACCACGCCTTGAGCAAGCATCTCATCCAATTCCCTGTTTAGTTCTTTTTGAATGTGAGGGGACACAGGATAATAACGTTGCTTAATTGGTCTCGCGTCTTCAGTATAAATGATGTGTTTTACCGCACTGGTGCACCCAAGCCTGGTTGGTTGTCTAGCTTTCCATTTCTTTAATAACCCCAGGAGTCTCTCCTTTTGCTCCTCCTTTAATTTAGATAGCCCAGTTAGAGCAGGTCTTCCGGTTCAACTACATCGCAAAACTCCCATGTTCCCTTTCGCAAGTCCGACACGATGCTCATTTTCTTCCAAAAATCCACACCGAAGATCGTATCGCACGGTAGACGTTGGACAACTAGAAAGTCGATGGTCTGGATGCGCTCCGCTAGCTCAACTGGTAATCGAGCCTCTCCTAATGCTCATAACGGCGACCCGTCTGCTTGCGCTACCCTCACTTCTTCAGCATTTTCAAGAGCTAATCCTAAGTCCGCAAAAATGCTCCAAGAACGGTGGCTCATTAATCCACGGTGGAAGCTCCGGAATCCAATAAGCCGGTCTGCTTCCGTCCAAAAATGGAGACTGTTAAGTAAGGCCGTCTGTCACTCCATGTCCTGGCAGAAGATGTAAATGATCTTTGGCAAACCTCTCTTACAGTTGTCAGCCATTCCTGCCATTCAATGGAATTACGTTCGGACTGTAGGGTTTGAAAAGAGCCCGGTCCGATATGGCTCGACCCCCTGACCCCTTTCCCGGTCTTCGGCGACAACCGCAGTCTGCACTTTTTACATCTCTCCGACAACAGAAACCACAAAACACTTTCTTAGGGGCGGTGCATAGACGAAATGGATGACCTATTTGTTCGCAGTTCCAGCACTCTCCTTTATAACCTCTGGAAGTGGATGGTGTGGACACTGGTTTTTCTTTTCTTCTAAGTGTTGATGTCGTATTCTTCGTAACAACTTCTGCCACCTTTGCAAAACCTTTCCTGGGTGAGGGAGTAAATGCCAAATCTGGCTCCAACAATACTTTTCTCGTTGGAGGAGGTCGATGCACACTTACTCTCCATGTGCTTTCCGCTAACATCCTCCCTTTTGCCAATAGATCCTTTATTGATGTTACAAAGTGGAGAGCTAGGCGATCCAGATAGAAAGGGTGTAGGTTCTTCTGAATTATTTTGAGCATCTCTTGCTTCGGAGGTGGTGAAGGAAGTAGGTATAAAAGGAGGTTTCTGGCCCAGCAAATATGGCGGCCAAAAGGTAAGGGGTGAGGAAGGCTATGGGTGAGGGGAGAGGGAGAGATGGGGGTGAGGGGGAGGTGGGGAACGTGCAACATTCTTGATACTTTACAGCTTGCTACTTTACTATATCTATACTTATAAGGATATAAGTTTAATGAGATGATTATACAGCAATGGCTAGAATTATTACTTTACCAAGTACTGCTAATGTAACTGAATATAGTCGAGGTTGTTAAAATGCAACCTTTGAATTTATATGTGTCTAACCATTTCTTATCAAGTATATCCGTTATAAGACCTGTGGTGTATACCAACATAATCAAATTGTAAAGGTATATAAATTTTGTATTTTTAAACAGTCATTTCAAATGGAAACAAGTCGTATAAGAAGAATAATTTGCATATACATAACAGTAAAACCTGAATATTATTCTTCCTACAACGTTACAAAGTGAGACAGATAGAGAGAGAAACAGGGAATACAGACCTCTCACTTATAGATAACACTCCTCTTCCTAGATTTACCTAGAAATAAATTTTTTGTAATTATCACCAGAGATGATTCTCTCCCATCTGTCTGCCATTATACTGAAATGATTAATTAGCAAGTACAATATATAATACTCTTGAAACTTAGAGAGAGAAAGCAATCAGTACGGAATACAGCTACCCCTCCCCTGTAAAAAGTACTTAACAGACCGAGAGAAAAAATCCCCTCCACCCCCTCGCCCCTCCCTCTCCCCTCACCATAACCTTCCTCACCCCTTACCTTTTGGCCGCCATATTTGCTGGGCCAGAAACCTCCTTTTATACCTACTAAGGTAGCCTGTAAAAATAGTTTTTCATCACACTAATATACTGACCAATGCCCTCTCTTCACCTTAGGTTCGAGCCCGTATCTCGTCCCAAAGACGGTCCGAGTAGTCCTGCGGCTCATACTCATCTCGAAGTTCTATAACTAGCTCTCTCCACGTCGACACTTCGCGACGTACAGCCTTATACCACACCAGAACTCGCCCAATGCCTGCATTTAGCAAGTCCTCATCATTTGCATTCCTTGCTCTCTTTAGGACTTCTACCATCTCCAGGAAGCCATTCACACTCAATCCTTCTCCGTCTACGGAGAATTTGATGCCCCATTTTCGAACTGGGATTTGTTTACTTTGTATGATCACTTGATACATCAATTAATACAGTGACTAGCCAAAATTAAAAAAAAAATGAAAGAACAAAATATAAAAAATATAAAAAAATAAAAGTATAAAATAATATAAAAATGTAAAATAAAAAAATAAAAATTAGATTGGCGGCAATAGGGATCGAACCGTAATTTAACAGTTGTCAAGTCAACGCCTCTTGTTTTCCGATGTATTTATATAGTTAAATAATTAACTTATTAATTTTTCCGTGGTATTTCGTTGTTTTTTTTTTGTTTAATTTAATGAAAGAAAACTTACGGGTGCACCCTAGTTAATTTCCATAAGGTCAGCTCTCTGTAAAAAAGTGGCTCCCAGCACCAATTCTCTCTGCTCTGGCTGTTGATCCCCTTACGGGTATGGTCCCTTAGTGTTATTAGCTTTTGCAGCTTCACGTACTCTTTTAAATTTTGTTTTGCTCATTCTGCGTATGAAAATTAAACATTTGTAAATTTTTATTGGATAAGTTTAACATCCATGGAAAATGGAATCTGGAGCCAAATACCAATTCGTGTGGTGTGAACTTTGTTGAAGAATTTATTGTAGAGTTGTGAGCGGCTTTAATCAGTGGCAAAAACTTATGCCAGTCCTTTGAAGTACTGACGTAATGTGAGATATTGTTGGCGATATCCTTGTGGATTCGCTCTAGGCGTCCGTTCGAGGCCGGATGGTATGCGGTCGTACATATTTTTTTTATCTTTAATAATTCGCAAATCTGGAGAATTATTGTTGAGGTGAAGTTCGTGCCTAAATCTGTTAAGAGATATTTAGGTGAGCCATACCTCGTGATAATTTTGTAGGGCATCTAGCCCACAACTATCTTAACAATATCTGACCGACACTAGCGCAGCCTAGCAGCCTCGTTCAGCACCACCAGCAGCATTCCCTAATTAAGTGGTCGTGGAAGAATGTGTAGTGCAGTGAAGTGTAATTTATTACAATATAAACATCAATAATGTAAGCACCCTTCATTATGTAAATCATTTCACGAAGTGCAAATTTAGCTATGTGCAAATAGTTAGGGAAGGGTGCCGTGCCTCGCGTCAGGCCGAATTGTATGCACCAGCATAATAAATGGGTGGCTGGATGAGTTAAAACCAGTATTCACCGAACTGTAATCGAAGTTGTATATAGTTACTAACCCAACCAGTAGTGTAAAGTAGTGACAACGGCTAAAGTGGTGACTCCGACGTGATGTGAACACGCAGCCGACCCGCAACAACCACTCCACCAACTTCTCCTCGGTCCCAAGAAGAAGAAAGACCGCACCGCAATCCAATGGACGGACGTAGCAATGCAAGCATTTGAAAAATGCAAAAACGACCTGCGGAACGCAACGCAATTGGGCCATCCCAAAATGGACGCCAACCTTACCCTGGACTGTGATGCGTCCGATACGGGCTTCGGAGCGGTGCTACAACAACTGGAAAACAACGTGTGGAAACCGCTAGGATTTTTTTCTAAAAAACTCAACGCAGCACAGACAAAATACGCCACGTACGATAGAGAATTACTCAACAAGGCAATCCAGTATTTCAGGCCACTCCTAGAAGGAAGACAATTTACCACAGGACCGACCACAAACCCCTTATCTACGCTTTCAACAAACGGGCAGAAGACGCCCCACCTCGTCGCCTCAGACAACTTGACATCATCAGCCAGTTTACCACCGACATACAACACCTTTCCGGGCAGGCCAATCCAGTCGCCGACGCGCTTTCCAGGATCGAATCGATCACTACACCTAACGAGCTTGAAGCGCTAGCTGAAGCTCAGAGGAACGACCCCGCAGTCGCTCAACTCTTGACGCGCAACAATCTTTTGTTGCAGTGGTCAGTATACCCGGTTCTACAAAATCATTGTTGTGCGAACTTACCACTACAACACCCCGCCCCTACTTGCCTGAAAGTCGCCGGCAACAGGTATTCCAAAGACTCCACGGGCTCAGCCACCCAGGTATCAGGGCAACTAGGAAACTCGTAACTGAAAGGTACTTCTGGCCAAGCATGAATCAAGACGTCAGTCGGTGGACCAGAGCATGTGTGCCTTGCCAGAAAGCAAAGACCAACAGACATCTAGTCTCACCCTTGCAACAGTTTCCGCCTTCCGCCCGCTTCGAGCACGTGCACATTGACATCGTGGGACCCTTGCCAGTTTCAGAAGGGAAAAGATGTTGTCTTACCATGAAAGACCGCTTCACCAGGTGGCCAGAAGCAACTCCTATCGAAGATATCACCGCCGAAACAATAGCTAAAACCTTCTACGATACATGGGTCGCAAGATTCGGAGTACCACGCGTAGTTACCACCGACCAAGGCCGGCAGTTCGAGTCTCGGTTATTTCAACAACTGACAACGTTGATGGGCATACACCGCAACCGCACCACACCTTACCATCCTCAGGCCAACGGAATGGTGGAACGCTGGCATAGATCACTGAAGGTAGCACTCACAGCTAAAATCGCCAAGGAAGGTTGGACCAAGATGATGCCAACTGTACTATTGGGCCTCCGTACCGCTCAGCGCAGTGATCATAGTATCACTGCGGCAGACATGGTCTACGGCCAAAGTTTAGCGCTACCAGGGGATTTCTTAGGCACTCGCACCAAGTACATCGACCCATCCACGTTCACACACCAGCTACAGCAGCACTTCCAGCAGCTACAACCCATGCCAGTGCGTGAACAAAAGCAGTCAATATTCCTCCCCAAGAGTATTAAAACCTGCACACACGTCTTCATACGCAGAGGAGGCCTCAAAAAACCACTCACTCCTCCGTACGAAGGGCCCTACAAGGTGTTAAGTCGCACCGACAAGGTGTTTCAGCTCCAGCTGCCCACGTGGCAGGCATCAGTGCCAATCGACTTACTCAAACCGGCCTTCACTATCAACGCATCAGAATGTCAGCCAACAGGCGAACCGCAAAAACTGCCCACACCCACAGATCAGCCACCACCAGCAATTTACCACACAAGGAGCGGGCGTACGAGCAAGCCGGTAGTCCGTTTCGACGTTTAGCTGTCAGACATTGGGGGGGAGCCATGTAGGGCATCAAGCCCACAACTATCTTAACAATATCTGACCGACACTAGCGCAGCCTAGCAGCCTAGCAGCCTCGTTCAGCACCACCAGCAGCATTCCCTAATTAAGTGGTCGTGGAAGAATGTGTAGTGCAGTGAAGTGTAATTTATTATAATATAAACATCAATAATGTAAGCACCCTTCATTATGTAAATCATTTCACGAAGTACAAATTTAGCTATGTGCAAATAGTTAGGGAAGGGTGCCGTGCCTCTCGTCAGGCCGAATTGTATGCACCAGTATAATAAATGGGTGGCTGGATGAGTTAAAACCAGTATTCACCGAACTGTAATCGAAGTTGTATATAGTTACTAACCCAACCAGTAGTGTAAAGTAGTGACAACGGCTAAAATTTCATTGACCAATATGCGCTCTATAGTTTCTGATTTCTGGTCGATTAGCGGAAAAACTTCTAAGTATCTCGAAAACTGACATATAATTGTGAGAATATGTTTATACTGTTCTCCGGTTTGTTCGTTAACAGATATTTTTAGTGGGCCTACGATGTCCATAGAAATAGCCTGCCAGACATTTGCGGGTTCTTGGAAATTACCAATTGGGGGTTTGTAATTCTTTATTTTTCTTGTTGCACAGCTATGACATGTCTTTACATAAGTATCGACGTCTTGTGATAGCTTGAGTTTTAACTCGTTCAAGAGTTTTTTGTCGGCCATAATGTGCGCGTATAGGGGGTTGTCATGATAAAGACGTAATACTGTGTCTCTTAAGTTCTGCGGGACTAGTATACTTTGGTCTTTTTTGTATCTTATAAAATCTTGCTCATCTTATATAGTTCTCAGTTTTTAATAACTGTTGATAATAATGTGTGTAATTGGACAATTTCAATGAAATCAATGACTGGAAACAATTCATTTGGTGATTCTGCATGAATATGAGAAATATATCTGCTCAGTGCGTCAGCATGAGCGATATGTTTCCCGGATCGATGTTCTATATAAAAATCGAACTCACTTAACTTAAGTGACCAACGGTACTGTTTAGAATGTGGATCTTTTATATTTTTAAGCCATTGCAATGCAGAATGATCAGTTATAATTTTAAATCTGTATCCATAGAGGATATAACGATATTGCTTGCAACCGTATAAAATTGCAAGTAGTTCTCTCTCCGTAGTGCAAAGTTTAATAGGATAGGATACGTGATGCAAAAGCAATAGGTCTTTCATTATTATTACTTTTCTGGCTTAGAATTGCAGAAATACCTATCCATAGTTGGAATGAACTCGTGATCATAGTTTGGGTAAGCTAATACTGGCGGTGAAATTAACGTTTGCTTTAATGTGTCAAAGGCGTTTCGACGTTCGGTAGTCCATTCGAATTTTGTGTGTTTCTTTGTGAGGTCTGTAAGTGGTTTGGATATTTCTGCAATATTATGTATAAATTTTCAGTAAAAGCCCAAAGCCTAGAAATGCTCGAACGTCTTTCAATTTCTTGGGAACTGGGTATTCTCTTAATTTATCATTATCTGGAGAAATACCCGATGTGGTGATTGTGTATCCTAAATATTTGCACTCTTGTGTAAAAAGTTGACAATTGTTGAGGTCAATGCAGAGATTGCCTTGTTGTAGTCTGACAAGGATTTTGTGTATTGTGTCTAAGTGTTCTGAGAATGTGTTTCCGCGAAAAATGAGTATCTTATCTATGAAGGTGTGGCACAATTCGCCTGTATAGCCTGAAAGCAAACCGTCCATATATTTCTAATATGTGCTTGAGGCGTTCTTCAAACCAAAGGATAAGGAGAGGAATTTGTAGGTTCCGAATTGTGTTGTGAAAGTGGTTTTTTCTTGTGACCGTTTGTTGAGTTGTATGCTGTGAAATGCGTTAGAAATGTCTAGTGTTGTGAAGTATTTACAGTTATTTAATGTTGAAAGAATGTATTGAATGTCGGGAAGAGGGTAAATTTCTGCAGTGGTTATGTCGTTTAGTTTTCGTAAATCTACTACGAAGCGGTACTGTTTGCATAGTTGTGTGATGTTGTTTGTGTGAATGTGGGTGTTGTGAGTGTGTTTCTTTTTGACAAGTATTACTGGATGAGACCAGTTACTTGTATTTGGCTCGATGATGCCGCTCTCTAAATGGTCTTGAATGAGCGTCTTTAGGATTGGCGCTTCAGAATGAGCTAATTCATAGGGTCTGCTGCGAACTGGAGCATGCCCTTTGTACCTATGTAATGTTTAATGTCTGTAAATTTAGTTTTAAAATTTTTGTCGTGCGTGAATGTATCATAGAATGGTGACATGGCGCGTATGATTTTGTCTGTTTCATGTGTCGGTAGGTGTGTGAGTTTGAGTCTGAGTTCTTGTTGGAAGGCGGACAATTTAGATTTTTTGTAGGTGTCAATTCTTGTATTGAGTGGATATTGGAAGTGTTCGGTTTATCGCATATTTCGGGATTATATTCGATGTATGCTAAAGGGAAGTGTTTAGTAATTGTGATGTCATGTTGCGTTGTATTTATTAAGTTAATGGTACATGTGTGATCTGAGACAGTTGTCAATGTAGTCGGTAAATAAACTCCCTTTAGAGGAGATTCATTTGTGTGAGTAAAATTTTGGAATTAGGGATTTTGTTGTGTAATGTATGGATGCGTGCTTAACTAAATGGGTGCGTGCCGGGATGGTGATTTTGTGTCTGAGTGCAAGCTTCTGTGGTAACATGCGCGTCTGAATTGTATTAATTTGTGTAGTTGTATGTGTATCGATGAACGGAATTTTTGTTTTATTTATTATTAACCAATTATCTTTGAAATTAATAATAGCCTTAAATTGGGCGAGTTTTTCCTTCTTTTTCCCTGCATTGTATCCCCAATAATATATATCAGTTTCATTTGTGTTGAAGGGTGTAATCTTTATACATTGGAACTTCAACGTCAACTGTAAATATGTATATAAAATTTGTAAATAAAATTGTATTGATTGATTATATATACATACAATGTATGGAGTCCACCTCTAGTTGTGAAGGAGTACGTATCGTGTCCGTATAATCATTAAAGTTATATGAGTTGTAGTCCAGTCACCGTGCTTAAACTTTGCAATAGCCCGCACTTATAGTCTAAGAATATTAGTGCGAACTTTCAGTGATTAGTTCTGTGCCGTTGAGAAGATTTGATCGTAGAAAGAAATAAAGAAGAGAGCTATTTAGAGTCAGGTGAGTCAGCCATCAGTTATCATTTCTCCATCACGCATGCGCTGACCCCTCTCCATTTATTGAACGTAGTATTGATTTGTCACAGAATTATCTTCAGTGAACCTCTAGCTTCAATAGAGTCTGTGTCGTTCTCTCCTGCTAATAATATACTTCGTCAGACTAAGTTTATTTTATAATATAATATAAAATGGTATACTCACGATGGTAAACGACATATCATGAAGGCGATTCAAGATATGACCGTCTCTTTAGAGAATAATAATGCGCTAATGGCAGATCTAATAAAAGAATTGGCAGAATTAAAAAATACTTGTGTTAGCCTGGAAGAAAGAAATACCCGTCTGGAAAAAGAAGTTTTATTCTTAAAGCAGCAGTTAAGGAAAAACAATTTTCTCATACATAATCTCCCGATTACTGAAAATGAAAACGTTTTAGAAAAGGTTAAGGATACTTTCAGTGATGTTGACATCACGATCCCCGATTACGCTATAAATAATTGTTTTAGATTGGGAAAAGGCCCAATCTTAGTATCTTTGAATAATAATAATCTAAAAAGGGACATCTTTAAAAATAGGGATTCCTTAAAAAATAAAAATGTCTTTATAAGTCATGATAAGACCCCAGAGGAACGAGAGGAAGGGAAACAAATTTATTTGCAACTCATAAAGCGTCATCGATGTCAATGCGTCATACAGAAAGGGATTTTTTAAAGTAAGGGGTAGCCTGTATAGTAATAATGAGGTCGCCAAATTAATAAAAGAATTCGTTGAAGGTGATGCCGACAATGACTCTACCTCAATGAAGCTTAACGAAGAGTCGTCCAAAAAAAGGAAAGCTGCAGAACAGTTGGAGAGATTTAAATACCGTCCAACAAGTTCTAAAACTGATCAGACTTCCTGACCACCTCCCTCGGGGACCCCTTGGCGGACGGGATCTAGTGGATACTGCAACTTAGGCGAGGATAATGCGTACACTAACAACAAGCTTCATATTTTATTTTGTAATATCAACGGGTACAGAAACGTATTTAATCTCAATGAGAACGAGTGTGAGATTCTGAAGAAGAGCTCAGTTATATGCTTTGTTGAGACATGGTTAACTACTAACGAATTCAGCCTCCCAACTTGGCTACATGATTTCATGCCATTCTCCAGCAACGCAATTAAGACAAATATAACAGGCAGAGCTAGTGGCGGATTGATAACACTCGTCAATAACAAATTCTCTGGAACGGTAACACTCGTCGAAACTACGCGTTACTGGATATTTGTTAATATTAAAATTGGTGCTGATCTTATAACTGTAGGAAATATTTACTTGCCCCCTGGTTGCGATTTTGATACTTGTGTGGAAAATCTTAACTATACAATTCTCAACATTATTAATAACTTCCCAGATACTTGTTTGGTTATAAATGGAGATTTCAATAGCCATGTTGGATGCTTAAATGAGTTAGAAGAGGATTTCCTGCTAAACTCAAATCTTTACGAGACCCGGCAAAGCAACCACAGTAATGTCAATAGGCGTGGTAAAGTCCTTGTTGAAATCTTTGAATCTCTTGGCTTAGTATTGTGTAATGGCCGTTCAATCTCTGACAGACCAGGAAAATACACTTTTATTTCAAACCTTGGGAGAAGCACTATCGACCTTGTGTGGATCAATGAAAATTGCTTTCGTATTTTTGAAGATATGAGAGTGACAGTATGCTCGGAGATCCTAGACCACTCTGCTTGTATTACTACTTTACAGCTTCCAAACCCCAACCTATTCAACCTGCAAATAGAAAACCCACCTTCTCTTCTGGCTAAGTATATACATTGGGATGAAAACAAACTAACAGATTTCAACGTATTCTTGTCTTATTCAAGTAGAATTTATTTCTACAGCGAGGATGGTAATTGTCTTCATAATAACTTCATTGAAGCTATGTATGAGGGCTTGTCTCAGGCAGGCTTATTGCTACAACGGAAAACGAAAGGCAAGTCTCTATTTCTCGCTAAACAACACTGGTACGACTTGGAGTGCAAGAATTATAAAAGGACACTTAATAAAAAGTACCGTGAGCTGGTAAGAAATAAATTCTCAGCAGATACTCTTGATGAATATCTGAAAATCAGAAACAGTTACCGGAAAATGATAACGGATAAGAAGGTGGAATACAGACTTTTTATTATTAAAAACCTTCAGGATGTCAGAAACAGTCGTGAGTTTTGGAAAACAGTAAAGTTATTAAAACCATTCCACCATCAGCCTAATAAAATAGGATTGACCGAATGGACCAGTTTTTACCAAGCACTACATGGACCAAAACAAGTACGAGATACACTATTCTATACCGCAACCCACCCACTCACAGACATGGATATATCACTGGAAGAACTTCAACACTGTATCCTAAGCAGCAAGAATAGCAAATCTGCAGGAATAGATAACATCATCTATGAAGTGTTCAAGAACCTTACCCCACAATGGGAACATTACCTTTTAAACCTATTCAACCATATATTGCACTCAGAGAAACCACCTAAAGCCTGGACAAAGTCAAAACTGCATCTGATATACAAGAAAGGTGACAGATTGGATCCTGACAATTACAGGGGAATTTCACTCATCAACACGACTACCAAACTATTTACAAGTGTTCTAACGAATAGACTCATGTTATGGGCTGAAACAGAAAGAGTGATCCCTGAAGAGCAAGCTGGCTTTAGAGCTGGAAGAGGTTGTATTGATCACCTGTTTACACTTAGGTCACTGATTTGTATTAATCTAAGGAATAAAGGCAGTTACATCTATGCAACATTCGTCGACCTGAAGAAGGCATTTGACTCCGTAAACCATAACTTGTTATGGGAAAAAATGTATTCAATAGGTGTCGGAGGAAAACTTCTCAGGATAATGAAGGCGCTATATGACGATGCAGTTATGCATATCTCAGTAGGGAACAACTTATCGGATGAGATTGATATTACCACAGGATTATTGCAAGGTGAAAGCCTCAGCCCAGCCCTCTTCATTCTGTTTATCTCTGACATTGTGAAATACTTTCAGGATAGTGGTGCAACCGGTGTCAGCATTAATGAGAAGAAGGAAGTAGCAATGCTCCTGCTGGCAGACGACATTGTTCTTTTGAGTAACTCCTGGCAAGAGGCACAAAAAAAACTGAAAATCCTTGAGCAATATTGTGGGAACAACGTGTTAACCCTAAACCCCGACAAGTCTAAAATCATGGTCTTTCACAAATCTCCAAGAACGAAGCAGTTGAAACCTCTGTATTGGCATAATGTGCGTTTGGAGTACACCAAAACTTACACGTATCTTGGATTACCACTTTCGTCTACAGGGAAATACCAAAAGGCAATGGATCATTTCATACAAAAATCTTCCATAGCAAGTGCCAAAGTGAAAGAAATTTTAAGAAAAGGCAAAAGTGATGACTGGAAAACTAAAACTGCATTATTCGACGCCCTGGTGTCTTCAACTCTGTTATATGCCTCTGAGGTATGGGCTCTCAGGTACTTAGATGCAATAGAGGCGGTTCAGTTAAAATTCTTCAAATCTTTTCTCTTCTGGTCCAGGAGCACTCCAAATCATGTTGTTCGTCTGGAGACTGGTCGGTTCCCCTTAAAATTGATAATCCTAAAAAAAGTAATAAACTTCTGGACGAAATTGTCACGTTTATCTGAGGAAAGGCTGCCACGGTTGTGTCTTGCACGACTGATTTCACTAGAGAGAGGCTCCAAAAATCGGTCGTCAGATTATAATTGGGTCACACAGATCAGGACAGTTGTTGCACGTATTGGCTGTGACAAAGACTTTTCACAAATCCTCACCAACGGATTAATTGGACTTAAGGAAGTTATGTTGGAAAAAATGCGAAATCACCTTATTTCCATTGACATCGATAGAGTTCTGAATTCCAGGAGAAACCCAATTTATAGATGCATTACCAATTTCAACTATGGTCACCCTGAGCTATACCTCACATTCCGGGTCCAGATCCAGAAACAGAGATTAACAAGCCAACTAAGAGTCTCTAACCTCGAAGAATTAAATCTATATGCAAATAATACTGCTTTCAAGTTAAAAATGAATGAGCCTTGTGTCATTTGTGGTCAGGTAATATCCATTGCGCTCTACCATTTACTACACACTTCTTGTTGTACCATTTCTGCCTTTCTATCTGAGCAGAATTGTAATAAATTTTATTAGATACTTCATTAATAATGTCAACCAAATAATTTAATTGCACATTTGTATAAACCTTTGACAAACTGTTAAAATTTTCTAACATTTATTAATTTTACACTGATAAACTGCCTCATTTTGATTATACCAATTCATTTAAGGGACTAAACATAAAGTTTCATATAAATCGCTAAAGTGATAAAATGATACAATAGCATATGAACGGAAAAGATCTAAACTTTGAAATCTTTAAAAAAAAAAGAAGCGAATCATTGGAGATACTAGAAAGATCAGTTACCGAACAACCCATTGGCCCAACAAAGGCTTTTCTTTTCTTTTCCTACAACAAACCTGTTTGTTCCAAACGAAAGAGCATTAAAGTTCCTATAAATTTGCTTAGCCCACAGCCTCAAAACGTTTCTTATAAACCATAAAATTTTTACTTTAATGTATAAAAAATTCGTTCTCAATGATTTTTGTTAAAATTTTCAACTGTATTTTTCCAATGATTAATGAATCAAGGAGCCAGATATAGAAAAAGTTGCGCATTTATTGAGCTTCAAGACTATATGGAATTTTTCAGTACTACCCTACCCCGAACGGAGGGATGCAAATGCGGAAAACTGGGAAGTTGCGTAACCGACTTTTCACTGATATCAAATTATTAATTTCCTCGTATGTCAATTTTTGGAGAAGGAACAAAAAGAAAATAACCAGTTTTGAACAATTACTATTTAATAAAACGGAAGTAAAAAATACAGTAACAATAAAATACACCAGGTAGATGCCTACCTAAAATCGCTATAAAAATTGTTCGACTTGCCCTCCTTCTTCTCTTATACATAACCTGCTCCGTTTTACGACTGACGAGGTTGCAGTTCTTATTTCTTGAGCATTCTGCCTCAATTCATCGCTCGCAACTGTGATTCTTCCAATTAGTTGTTCCCTGCTCTCGATGGAAGTAGAATAAAGCTTTGTTTCACAAATAGAATTCAAGTGGCGTTAAGTCTGGGCTCCTCGGCGGCCACGGTACAGGGCCATATCACCTTTGCGGATAATTGTCTCCAGCCAGGATATTATTGCTCTTCCACCGTGGGCAGGACATCCGTACATCTGCCACCATACTTCTGTCCTTGCTCGAAGAGGAATATCTTCAAGGGATGTTAGTAAATCATTTTCAAGAAATTGAAAGTAGTTGCGCGAGACGCTGTGGCAAAATTATGGGATCTAAAAGATATCTCCCCAAAATACCCAACGAAACATTAACACTGAACTGGTGTTGATAGTAGGATATTCTAATTGCATGTGGATTCTCCTGGGACCAAATGTGATTATTGTGATAATTAAAAATACCTGGCCGTTTAAATGTTGCCTCATCCGTCCATAGCACAGAATTTTATATACCGTCAAAATTGTATCAGTCTGCATCCGATAGTTTTCCCTACCAGGTATACTGCCTGCTTGGTTCTGAGTTTTGCCAGTTTCTCGTAAAATCCTATCGCTCTTACTATTGTTCTCCAGTCAGGTACATGTCGTGTCGGAAAAAGCGTTCGGTATTCCTCACCACGAACGGCATCGTACGCAAAACCATGTCGGTGTACTCCGCGTTAGTAAATAAGTTTGGCGTTTGGCATGATTGCGATGCCTAATTTATGAGGAACCTAATATTATTGACAATCAAAAGTAAGCTGACAAAAGATCAAGTAATGTAGCAAAATGTTTATTTTCATTGTTATGAGAATGTTACACTTATTTCTCGTTAAGTGAACAAATTTTGCGGCAGCTCAGAGGAGAATGGGGGGGTTCAGAAAATAATATGGTATGAGAATTAATAATCGGAAAAAATAAACATATAAAAAAATATATATTGTAACGCAGCCAGTAGTGCCATCTAGGAGAGAAGGCAGGTACCTAAGGTTCTCCTAGTGGCCGCTGGGAAGCGCTGCCGGCGCTCTAGTTTTCTCTAGAAGAATCGAGGAAGTTCCAGAAGATTCCCCACGGGACCGCAGAGAGTTGAGGGAGTTTCCAGTTACAAACGAAGTTACTAGTTTGTGAAAAGTGTATAAAAAGTGAACAAAGTGAACTTTGTGGTTTAAACTGTGAAGTAATTATTATTAAGTGTTGTATTTTGTAATTTATTGTGTATAACAATAAATTGGTGTTTTCTTTATTGAAGTTTAGAGTATTTTATTCTATACGAACCCACTTAAAACTAGTTGCAGTAGCTAGTTTAGAGGGAAAAACGTTACAATATATAATAATAATCATTAAAATTAAAAAAAAGAAAGGAAAGGATGGATCGGTGGAAAGTAAGTTCGTGAAATAAATTAGAGAGAGAAAAAGAAAAAAAAAAATTAGTGGGCTGGGTTGTGGTTCGAACCCACGGACGCCCTACTTACAAGCGCAGCATGCTATCCACTTAGCTATCCAGTTTCTTGCTGGTTGGTCTCACCTTGGCTACATATGCGTATCCAGTGACATTGGCAGTGCCTGAGAGCAAATCGGATGCCCCCGGAACAAATCTTCCTTTGAAAGACCCCTGGCACTCATCCTGTCCTCTACTTCGTCCAAGAAATTACCTAAAGAATGTTCGCCCGAGAAAGTGAGATAGCACTTGTATAATTTCGGGTCTCTTGTTGGTTGGGGATATGCTGGTCTAGCCCGTGCACTCTGTTCCGGAACTGTTGGCCATCTGATGGACACATCTTCCAACAGCTCATCAAGCAGTCTCTGTTCCGCCGTCTCTACTGGAGATCTGCTTGACACTGTAAGAATGCGTCCAAAATTACTTGTATCTTAAAAGGAGCCCCCTCGTTGGGCGTCAAATTGTTACACTTATTTCTTGATAAGTGAACAAATTTTGCAGCAGCTCAGTGGAAAATAATGGGGGGTTCAGGAAATAATATGGTATGAGAACTAATAATCGGAAAAAATAAATATATATAAAAATATATATACATAATAAAAATCAATAAAATATAAAAAAAGAAAGGAAAAGATGGATCGGTGTAAAGTAAGATCGTGAAATAAATTAGAGAGAAAGAAAAAAAAATTAGTTGCTGGGTCGTGAATCGAACCCACGACGCCCTAATTACAAGCGCAGAATGCTATCTACTTGGCTATTACTTGCTGGTTGGACTTCTTTGGCTACATATATGTTTCCAGTCTGAATGAAAAAAAAAATCAAATATAGGAAAAGAGGAAAGAAAAATCAATACTTAATTGACTGCTGGTGCACAAACGTATAATTACATTATTCTTCTCTAATTACATTGGTTAGAAAACAAATAAAAGAAACAAAAAGTGGGATTAACCTTAATTGAATTTCTGCTATAAAATATCTTAGTAACCTATAAAGCCACAAAAGAAAAATTAAAGTAGCAAAATTAAGTGATAAAGTAAGTAATGATACACTGAAAATAAGGAACTGATAAAATAAATCTTCTTACAAAGGAAAAAACAAAAAAAAAGAAACCCTGAAAAATACTAAATGCTATAAAATTGGGTACTACGGAATAAATACCGTCCTTCACTTTAATAATAAAAGAAAGGAAATAAATAACTAAATGTATAAACAAAACAAGAATCCGATAATTTTTCTTTTCCTTTTAACCCCGGCCTGGAGGTAAGGTATTAGTTCGGAATACCAAAATTAATTTTTCTGTATCACAGTAGTTAGTCTGTTAAGGACACACATACACAAGCACCTGTTGGTTTGCGCTCTTCTTCTTTTTTTTCCTTCCACTGCGAATCCGACTACGCCGCTTGCTGTCCTACATCTCTGATACTTAGTAAAAAAAGAAACTTATAAAAATGCCAACATTTTCTTTTCCTCGCCTCACACCCTGAGGGCTCTCACTGACTTCTCTCCTCCAACCGTCCGGACGTCCTCTTCTTTTTTGCTCTTGCACGTATGCGCATTTATGGCCTTACTGCCGTGATGCTGCTGCTGCTGGTGTCTCCTTTCGTCAACTTATTGACTGCAATAGTTTTACTACTATATCTAAACTAACCTATACAATTGTTGAAAATGTGGCTGGGTCCGCAATACCGGATGTAACCTACACAATCTCTAATTATTCTTACTACTTACACTAACTTACATCTACCTATTCTAACATAGACTAGCTTACAATAAAGAGACTATTCTGCCAGCAGTCATCGCCAGGGAGAGACCCCCCGCGCGAAACATGTTTGTAACACTTTTCATTTTGTTACTCGTAACAAGAGGATTAAAGGGATTTCTTATTTGTGTAAATATTTACCTGGACAAACCAAACATTGTGCATTAGAGGATATGATATCAACAAAATGTTACTTTGAACCTTCAATTAAGCTATTTATAATTTATGTTAAATCTATGATATTTATTTATATGCAAAAAAATATCTACACAAATTTCAGTATTCAAACAAGAAAGTGGGAAAGAATCATGGTAAATTTTTAGTTTCTTGACTACAATTGTTTGTGCAACTTATCTTAATGACTTAATTTTTTCATCAAAGTTAATTCATAATAATTCAAAGACTTGTCTGGCGGTGACCGGCGCGATGCGGACCAATGGAGACTTTATTGGGAATCCCACCGCTCTTTGTAGAGGTGAAAACTGTGGTAATGAAAGCCTGGAATTAAATAGGCAGGTTTTTAGCAGGGTAAGCGATATGGTCATTCTCCCATTCATCGCGAGATGCTTTTGAAGGTTCCCATTACAAGTTTTCTTCTGATAGAATGTTGAATACTTTTGTTTTCACGCATTCTTACAGTGTCAAGTTACCTTCTAGGGAAGATTGGGTCCGTCTTGTGTGATACTTGATAATTCCCTTCGGAGTTACACGGACGGTTCCAGAATTGATGGTAGGCCTGGAACTTCTGGACATTGTGGTTTAAGGAGATATCTGTACGTAATGGGGCTCATGTCGGATCCATTTTGTAGAGTCTGTGAGACAGGGGAGGAAACACCCATCCATCTTATGACAGATTGCCTGGGTTGTGAGGAAATTAGGTTCAGGACCTCGGAACTGGTCTGTGGAAGAGCTTACGATATTTCCCCTTAAGGTTATTCTCGATTTGTTCGGACTGCGGTGAATGTTAGATGGATTAGACCCGGGTCTGGATATTTGTTCTAGACTCGGTTTGTTGTTGTTTTTCTTGGGGTTGCTATATTGGCCCAGTGGGGCTTTGGATAGCGTAGGGTTTGGTCCCTCCCCACAGACAAATAATAATAATAATAAATCAAAACTAAAATGGTTATTTTCTTTTTCTTCCTTCTCCAAAAATTTGCATACGAATAAATTAATAATTTGATATCAGTGAAAAGTCGGTTACGCAACTTCCCAGTTTTCCGCATTTACACCCCTCTGTTCGTGGTAGGGTAATATTAAAAAATTCCATATGGTCTTGAAGCTCAATAAATGCACAACTTTTTGTGTAATTGGGTGACTTCTTGATTCATTAATCATTGAAAAAATACAGTTGAAAATTTTAACAAAAATCATCGAGAACGAATTTTTTAGACATTAAAGTAAAAATTTCGGGGTTTATAAGAAACGTTTTGAGGCTCTGGGTTGAGCAAATTTATAGGAAATTTAATGCTCTTTCGTTTGGAATAAACAGGTTAGTTATAGGATAAAGGATAGAAATGTTACGACTGTTTTTATGGTGAAAAACGCGAATATCGACGGAAAAGTTAAAAATGCAAATATCTTGGATACTATTGAGAATCGGGCCAGAGTGAATAGAATATTTTTTGTTGCATTTGAGCTGCTGAAACATTTCCCGAAGTTTCGACCTCTGCTCCGTGTACACCCTGTATATATATTTTATTGATTTATAGAGTAACTTTAGAATTATTTGGAACAGTTAATTTGTAATATAATTAAACTCTAGCTGGTATTCAAATAGTTCTAATTTGCCTATTCCTGATGTGATTTGTATGAGACATATGCGAATGTAGAGTGTGAGTGCGTATGAGTACTGTCCTAAGTATTTATCTATATAATTGGTATAGTAAATAATTAGTAATATACAGGGTAGGCGCTAATGACCACAGCAGTCGATGCGCCCAAAAAAAAAAAAAAAAAAAATATACAGGGGCCGACCTAACTAACTGGTTGAAATAAGCACTAAGACATCGGTGTACATTAGAAGACTGATATTACGACCATTTATTTGAAGACTCTCACCAAAACTCTGTTCCAGGTTATGTATAAGTAAAGAAAACAGCAAAGGACTCAAAAGGCTTCAAACCCATTACGTAATCAAAGAAAGAAAACAATACAGTTTTTATCCCGTACAACCGACTCAGAATTACTATATAAACTTATGAGAATAACAAGGAATTTGCTTGACAGTCCTAGACAATTTAGTTTATAAAAACAGTGTTCCTCTATCAGAAAAATCAAAACTGCCGAGAGGTTACAAAAAATCCGAAAACTCTTTTAAATCCTCTTCGCCAAGATATGTGAATCGCAGAAATCAGACTGAATAAATTATCAATTATTGAATAGCTGGAACGGAAATCCCCTGACATTCGCTCAAAGTACCTCGACTTTGAAACCAAACTCAATAGTTAACCCTGATACTTTTGCTATTGCATTAATAAAAGAAATACCGCAATGTTTGACACTTGAGTAATTTTTCCTTTTTTAAATAGCGGAAAAATATGGCAGCCTCAAAACTTGGCGGCACTGTTCCTCGTTCGTAACATTAAGCACTTTCACAAGGCATATCTGTAAATTTGTCGATGAACCATCCTGAGGGTATCCTGTCTAGTATCGATGCCTTATTTCTCTTAGTAGACATCAAACTACTATTAGTTCATGCATTGCAAACTTTTCATGAGGTATATTGTATTTAATAATTAAAGAGTTGCTACTGTGCTTTTGTACTGGCAGGTTGTCTCTCTGTGTGCTCTATTTTAAGTTCATTTTTTAGTAGTTTATCATCCTTACTTCAAGTAAAAATTTAGTGCATCGTGTGTGTTTCGTCATGTGCTTTTCAGTGATGCTATTTATTTAACAAAATTCTAAATAATTTTGGTAAAAAACTTGAAAAAGTGCAAATTCAAGGTCAAGAACTTTGTTGATATAAGTGCATTTCATACAAGATAAGAAAGTTTATTAGTAGTGGGAGATTTTACAATCACGCCCACTTGTTTACCTTTCAATACTAGTTCTCAGGGTTTAAGGTAATCTTTATTAATCTGAAACACAGCACTAAGTACAAAATATTTGAATCAAATATATATATAATTTAATTATATATCTAAATATGTCTGACGGGTTTAAAGAAATAATGAAAAAACTGGAAGAAATAAACGGAAATCTGGTAAAAAAATTGAAGATTTAGAATCTAAAGTTAATAATTATCAGTCTCAATTATCTATCACATTAACAAGATTCGAAGTTTTTGAAACTAGCTACAAGGACCTTAATGAAAAAATTAATAATACAAATAAATTTATTATGAATTTACAAAAAAGTTACAGAGAAAAAATGTAATACTCTACAATTTCAGCGATGTGAATTATAATAATGTCCAGGAAATAGAAAATAAAATTTTAACATTTATTCAGGATGTTTTAGAAGTTCCGATAACACTGAATGACATAGATCAGATCAAAATTCTAGGCCGCAATGAAGCAATAAGTAAGCCAATTTTGGTCAAATTTCTCTCAATGAGGAAAAAATAGAAGTGCTTAAAAGTCCAAGAAGCTTAGAGGTACTAAAATAAGTTTATCTCAAGATTATTTGCCTGAAGTAAGGTGGGAGAGAAAACAGTTGTTACCGTACATGCACCGAGCACTTAATATGCAATGTAGAGCTATGTTAAGATACAACAAGCTGATGATAAATGGAAATATATTCACATTAGACGAATTAAAAACATTAGACCTTGAGGAAACTTGTTCATCTGGTACGGCTACTTCAGAACACGAAGAATCGGATAGAGAAAAGAATGTGATGAACAAAGAGACGATGAAGCAGCCAAGACAATTAAGAAGTAGACAGGTGAAGAGTGCTGTGTTGAAGAGTGATCCCATTATGAAATGGATTCAAAAAAAAGAGAAAAGTGGAGACACTGGTAGGAAGAAGACAGGGAAGAGTCCACCAGCTTAGCAACCAAGGCGAGATAGAGGTGAATCAAGTATCCACAGCCATAGTCCTTCACAACGAATGCCGAGGCAGTCTGATGAAACGATCAATTTAAATGTAACTCAAGCGGTTTGTAAAGAAACAGTAGTCGGAAATACAGGTACTTTATTTAATATTCTGTTTTGGAATATTGAGGGGTTTAATAAGCTATTTCGCTTAAATTCTGAGTTAATTACTCTTTTGCGTAATATATCAGTAATTTGTTTTTCGGAAACTTTCTTAATTAATGATATTAAAGCTAAACCTAGCTGGTTAAATGAGTTTTATGAATTTAACTTACCTGGGATTAAAACTAATGTGAGGGGCAGGGCCAGTGGTGACGTTACTACTTTTGTCAATAAACTCTGTTGTGACAAACTGTTTTAATACACTCTTCACAAGTAGGTTTATTTATTAAGCTATGTATAAATACTTTTTCAATAATTGTTGGTAATATTTATTGGAGCCCAAGTGCGGAAATAGATAAATTTATAGAATTATTGGAAGAAGCATGCTTAGAGATTAAACTTAAAGAAAACTCTGAATTTTTCATATTTGGTGGGGATTGGAACGCTCGAATTGGAGAATTAAATCAGTTGGACGATTTATTTTTTGAAGGCACTTCTTTAATTGGTAGCAGGGAAAGTTTTGATAAATTTTGTGATACCAGAGGTAGAAAGTTAGTTGCTTATATGGAGGAAAATGGCTATTTACTGGTAAATGGTAGATCACAAAGTGATTCACCAGGACATTTCACTGATATTACAGCAAGAGGTATGAGTGTGGTTGATGCTATTTGGCTCTCACCTAATTTAGTTGGTTTTGTTAATGATATGAAAGTGTGCCCTGTACCTGACCTTAGTTGTCATTTACCTCTGAATTTATCACTAAATAATTTATGTAAACGCTCTGGAATAAAAGAAAAGAAAGTGGAAAAACAAAAGTATTATTTGGTTAGAAATGAGGCTAATGTAATTAATTATCTTGCTCTTCTCTCACAAAAGAATAATATTTACTTTTACTCAGATAATCCCAGTTTACTGTATGAGAATATGTTAAAATGTTTCAAAGATTGTGCTCTTGAATCAGGTCTAATTAAACTAAAGAAATATGTTGATTTTAATCTATTCTCAAAAGACAAATTATGGTTCAATCATAAATGTAAAATTGCAAAAAAGGACCTTAGAATTTCATATAAAAATTTAAAAAAATCTGCTTATTCTGAAGATAGTTTCGTTCTATTCTCCAATACTAAGAAGAAGTACCAAAGTACTTTAAAATATTATAGAAGTGAATATTATAATAATATAATTGATTGTTTATCCAATACCCGTGATTCAAAATCATTTTGGAAAGTTATTAAGGATTTCAATGTAAATAAAAAAACCGTACATGATACAATAGTCACAATTGATGAGTTTATAGATTATTACAAAGATTTTTATTCACATAGACTTTTACTTAATTTGGACTTATTTGATAATTTGAATTCTACTTTAGATTGTGAAATTGATTTACCAGAATTACAAATAGCTATACACCATAGTAAATCAGGGAAGGCTCCGGGGTCAGACCATATCCCGTATGAGATTTATAAATTAATGCCAGATAACTGGGAGCATTATGTTTTAAATTTATTCAATACTATAATGCAGAAAGAAACGGTACCAACCAAGTGGGCAGAAATTCTAATCTTTCACTTGTATAAAAAAGGGGATCCTCATGATCCAGGCAATTATAGAGGTATTGCCCTAATAAACACTATAGTTAAATTGTTTACTTCCATATTAGCTCAGCGTATAATGAACTGGGCAGAGCAAAACAAAATATTACCGGAGGAGCAAAACGGCTTTAGGTTGGGAAGAGATGTATCGATTGCATTTTTACATTAAATTCTGTTATTAATATTAATTTAGGATACAAAAAAAGACCAGTTTTTGCAACGTTTGTTGATTTCAAACGGGCTTTTGATTCCCTTGATTATGCAAAGCTGTGGCCGAAACTTTCTTCTCTTGGGTTAAGTAGAAAAATGATAACTATCCTAAAAAATTTATATGATCAAGCAGTTATACTGTTAACAGATAGTAATAGAACTGAAGCAGTTGAGGTAACACAGGGAATTTTACAAGGAGATTCTTTATCCCCATTAATTTTCTCCTTATTTCTCTCAGATATAATCAACAGTTTTAGAAATAGTAATTGTTCTGGGATTAATATTGATTCTAAAAATGAAATTCTGGCTCTTATGTATGCGGATGACTTGATTTTGCTAGACGATACTTGGTTCGGCACAAGTAAAAAATTAAGATCTTTGGCTGAATACTGTGATAAAAATTCACTTTGTGTTAATGTCGATAAGACGAAAATAGTCATATTTAAAAGAGGAGGTAAATCTAAAATACATAAACCCTTTTCTTATAAGGAGCATACAATAAAAATTAGTAAAACTTATATGTATTTAGGCGTTTTATTCTCCTCTTCGGGACTTTTTTCAATCACAACTGACGAATTCATTAGAAAAGCGCAAGTGGCATCCTTTAAAGTACGAGAGGTTTTAGTGAAAACTAAATCTAATTCATTAAATACTAAATTAATGTTACTAAAAGTTATGGTGAATTCTGTCCTTCTATATTCCGCTGAAATATGGGCCCCTATGTACTCTTACAAATTGGAAAATGTCTCTTTGAGATATTTTAAATCTATTTTTCAATGGCCGCGCAACACACCCAATCATTACATTCGTCTGGAAATTGGACTGGACAGAATAGAAGTAGAAGTTTTAAAAGAATGCTAGCTTGGTGGCACAAGATTCAACTGATGGAAAACAACCGCCTTCCAAAAATTTGCTTATTTGCCTTGCAAAATCTGGCCAGTTTGCAGACAAAAGAAATTAAATACAATTGGAAAATAAATTAACTTGTATTGGAGCGGTCGATATTATTCATAATCATATTCAAGGTAATAGCACACTAATTCAAACTGACATTAAAAATATAATACAAAAACTTAAAAATAATCATTTTTCTACTGACATAAATTCCGTACTTGAATCTCGTTACAATCCCAATTTTAGATTAATTAGCAGCCTAACTTTAGGAGAACGATATTTACAATTTAGAGTCCCTATTTCTAAACTTAGAGTGGTCAGTCAGATAAGAATTTGTCAGCCTAATAACTGTACAATAATTTATAAAGGTATCCGCCACAAATTTGAAGGTTACATCTCAGACTGCCCTACATGCAATAGTAAAACACAAGATAATTTGTATCATTTTCTATTAAAGTGTCCCACATATGTTAATAATAGGTCTAAATATATAGGTAGGTACATCAGTAATGATCTTGATGAAAAGAGCAATGTAGAGTGTTTGTTATATATTAATGACTCAGATAAATTAGATAATTTGTTCTATTTCATTGTTAATTCTCTAAAGATAAGAAATTTAGCTGTTTTGTGAATGTTTTTATTTATTTGTTTTATTTTATTTTGTTTTAACTTTTTATTTCATTTTATTGCAAGAAGACTCATTTACTGGTTTATGATACATTTTGTTTAAGACATGTATATCCCAAGTATTCTAAAGTAGATGATTTTGATCTATTTATAATCTTCAAAATTTGTTTATTACCAGAGAGAGCTTTTATGTTGATTTTGTATATAATGTAACTGCTTTATTGATATTTTTTATTTTATTTGTATTGCAAGAAGCAACTCCATTTGTATGGGGGATAACCCCAAAAACAAATTAATAAATATTCTATTCTATTCTATTTAACAATTAAAAAAAAAAAAAAAATTGGTATGAAACATTCTACGACTTTCTTTTACTGCAATTTGTGTAGTTCTGATTTATTTATATACCCAGTTACACATTTCACATATCACTTTTTTTTTTATAACGCCCTATTTATTGGGGGTGAGCCATTTTACTACGGGCAGCCCAATATAAATTTGCCTTATACATAAAAATGAAATAATCACTGTGTCCAATCGGCACCTGTCTCTCAAATTATAATTCAGGGCACTTCCCAAGATATGCACCAGTTATGGGTTCTACACTTACAGAGTGGGCAACCAGAGGTACATGCAATTCCAATGCAGTAGAGGTAGGTCTGCAAGTAGTCATGATCCGAAGTAAGTCGGAAACATGTCACACACTCTCACTACTTATGTTAGACGTATTCGGTCAGTTTACTCTGGAAGTGTAGGCCATTGCTTGACAAGGGCAAGCCGGTCGTGCTTTTCTTTTGCTACCTCCCTAATTTTTCCACAAATTGCTTTTTTCATGGAACCATATTCTACGGAGGCGTCTGGCTGGTTTTTTTTTGGTGCCTTCTTTGGGCATTCTTCCCGTGATACCCCTTTCCTCTTGGTACTGGGGGATAGTTTTGGGACCGTACCTATCCTCTCGGGTTTACCAGTCCCCCGTTGCAAGCAACAAGATCGTTTAACAAGAGAGGGATGTCACCACCATGGAGAGACTGTTAGTGCAACACCTCTCCATGGCGGAAGTGCCTTGGCACACCCCCGCTTAACCCATTTAAGGGCAGGTTGAGGTATGCTCAACCAGCGCGCAAAGTGGTCACACTTCACTCCCTAGAAGGCTCTGGTGAACCGCGCACACCCAACAAATGCGCTTCCAGCTACGGGCTGGCACCGGGGTTTAATTTATATTGCGAGTCTCCTCCCGCTCAACTCATGACCTCGGTCATTGGAGTTGTTGGTTAAAACACGGCCACTACGAATCCAACCTCTATTGCAAGCAACTGGGGTTCAGTAACCCAGGATACTTACAGGCAACCCTGCAAGGGGAAAGGATCAGGATAGAATTGGTCGGGGTGAGGGATTCCCCAATCTGGAGAGCCAGAGGCTGATTGCACGCCGAAGGATGGGCGATGGTGACGCCAACATACCCACGCCCACCTACTTTGAGCAGACGATCAGCCTCATCATTTTCTTCTATCCCATAGTAATTAGGGATCCACCGAAGAACGATGTTCCAACCCTTGGATAATAGGCCGCTGAGTTTGACCTGACACATATAACTGGAAAAGTACATAATATGTACTTTTTACATCCGAGATACAATTAGGCAAAAAGAGTCGCACTTCCGTGAATCGATTTCCTTCAGGCTCGAAATTTTGGCAACACTTATCTGTGTTGTAAAGATCATAAAATCGTGTAATATATTGAAATAACATTTTAGAAAAAAAGCCTCCCCTAGAATTCCCTTCAATGAATTTTCCTGGAAAAATGTTCCAAATGAACTCTATTTATGATTTGTGATGTATCAAGTTTAGAGGAAATCGTTTCGATAAAGTCGCAAAAGCTGAAAAACCGTTAGACTTGTCTTCAGACCTACAATTATAGAGCAGTGGCCACTAATCCACTAGGGGTGGTAATATAAGTTTAACGATTGGTTCCAAATGATGGGATTAATCTTTATGTTAAATTTATTTCAAATTAGTAAATGCTTATAAGATATAGTGATGAAAATTTGTCCCAAAAGAAGTGTGAGAATTGCAGAAAGAGAAAGTGGTGTGCGTGTTTAAAAGCAGATGTTTTGTGTGTACCAGGTTGGACAATATATTGGAGAAATCTGCAGATATCTGTTAGCTGTGCCGCCAAAGCCTACTGATGTACAACATAAATTGCGTGTCATTGTGGGTAATGGCTTACGTCCAGCAATTTGGGCAAAATTTGTGGAAAGATTCAATGTACCCAACGTAATGGAAGTGTATGGTTCAACAGAAGGCAATTTACAATTTGGTAATATTTTTATAGTCTTATAGAACAAAATTTCCTTTATCTTTACCCATATTCCTCTATGATTTCATTGCCAGATTATTTTTAATTTAGCAAATCTGGACAATACTATCGGTGCGGTTGGTTCTATTCCAAGATTTTTACCTGGAAGTCATTATATTGGGTCCATTATCAAAGTTGATGTGAAAACAATGGAGCCAGTTAGAAATGAAAATGGATTTTGTGTTCAATGTGGAGTTGGTAAGTATTTTTTTAACAAAAAATTAATAAAATTGTAATGCGATCAGGAACAGCAATACGAATGCGCTGCAGAAAAGCAGAAATTTTACCTGTATTGCGAACGGGAACTTTCTCTTTGCTATTTTCGCTCGTGGTGGTTTGTTTAGTATTAGGTCGGTCAATTTTTCCCTAATTTCTTTTTATTTTGAATGACCTCCATTTTATTTAGGCACTCATTCTTATTCAGTTTTTTTGTCTCATTAGTTTTTTTACTTTCTCTTACTCCTAATATAAGGAAATATTGTAATCGTGCCAGATTTTTGATATCGAGTTTTCACCGGAAATATCGTTTTGAGGTCTCCTGAGTCCAAAAAAGTGGTTTATAAAAAATGGTCTGTTTGTGTGTGAACAGCATAGCTCAAAAACAAAAAATCGTAGATAGTTCAAACTACATATTCTGTTTAAGTATCACCATGGGATCCGCCCGTAAGTTCTCAAAATTCTTCAACCGAAGTACCACTTTACAGAATAATTTTGTCACTTTTTTACGATTTCCACAAAAATGGCTCCAACGATTTTCTTTAAACTTAGTGTGAACTACTCATACAGAGTTATAATTTTTATTTGTTACTTACCTCCAGGAAAATTCATTGAGGGCACTTTTGGGGGAGGGGTGTGGTTAGGTTTCCCTCTAAAATGCTATCTTGGGTGATCATACAATTCTTTCATCTAAACAAAATTAATTAAAATAAATAAATAGCCAAACTTCCGAGTTTCAAGAAAATTATTTCAAGAAATTAGGAGGTGCATTTTTACTGAAGAGTTTTTTTAAGTTTTCACGATTTTTTCCATAAAAACACTGACAATTTGGGTATACTAACTATAAAATTTGTCCAATTACAATTTTGTAAACTGCAGTAGGAGAAAGTTGTGTGAGTTTTTCACACCAGATATTTTCTCTCCGCCATGACCGGCCATTCACCCATTCGCGCGGCCCACGTGTGCTGGCGACTGATGTTGTTTGTTTAGTTGTATATTCAGGAGGCACGTGAGAACAATCTCGGACGCGATCAGCTTCATCCCCCATCTAATCTAACTGCGGTTACAAAATTGGCGGCTGCGGTGCCTGGGTTGGAGTCCCCGCCTGTTCTAATCTAATGTTTTTTTCCTCCGCCATGACTTCGGTTATTTAGCCATTCTACGTCGCGCGGCCCAGTACAAAAAGGTTGCGCTGGCGACTGATTTTGTTCGTTTAGTTGGATATCTAGGGGCATCTGAGAACAGTCTCGGACGCGAACAACTTCACTGCCAATTATGAGACTGTAATTTTCTTTTGATTTTGGCTTTGTATTCGGATATTTCTAATTACCGAGTAGAAAGCTAATCGGTTCCAAAATATTCGAGTGTTTCATTAAGTGAGCAAGAAAATGCTATTACATGTGCTGTAATAAGACGTTAGATATAGCTATAGTGCCAAATCCACTGCGACTAAAAAATTGATTTGGCTTCTTGTGTATAGAGTTTGCTCATAGAAATTGGGTCTCAAAACTGTACAATGTGCAAGTGTGTGTGTATGATGGTGAAGTGAAGATATGGTCTGTAAATGTGATGAACATTTTCTACTTTCTTTACTTTATCTTTCTACTTTCTCTTACTTTTTTATATCATCTTCTGTAGGCTTTATGTGTATTGTGTGAGGATTGGAGGTGTCACTATAGGTGTTTTCGTGTAGTGTTGGGCTTGGATATCCGCAGAGGCGCAAGGGTCCCTGAAGAAGAGACCTAGAGGGTTGTTGTACAAGTTAAAATAATTAACTTTGGATCAGTTAAAACATACGTCTGTTTTAACAAAATATTTCCAAAAATGGACAATGTAAATAGCTTAAGCACATACTTTCCGTTCAGGCATAGACACAATTGCATCCGAAGTAAAATTTCGGCCAAAAATGGGTCACTTCATTTGAAACATTTTTCTAAAAACAAATTATTTTTTGGGTGGCTTTATGGAATCTAAGGCGTAAATTTTAACTGCTAATTTTGCTTGGGATTGACTGCCATACAGGAAACGTGTCATATTCAGGAAACTTTTTGCCATAGAAACCAAGTATAATCCCGTCAATCATACTCTGTATAACTACTAAAGCCAACTAAACGTTTTGTTTATTTTTAACTAAATTCGAGAATTGAAGAATTAGTAATTAGAATTGTAGTAATTGCTTACGAAAATGAGTGAGTGTAGGATGTTGTGGTAGAGTTGTGCACAGCAACAATCTCTGCAGTGCCTACAGCTGTAACAAAGTCTGGTGTCAGACACTCACATCACTTTCTCTTACTGCAATCTACATACTCATAATTGCAAAATTTTCTTCAAACTTATGCTTTGTACTAAAAGTTGAGTGGTTTTCCAATATTACATCAATGGGAGAATCTAAACTTTAATAAAGCCACTTTTTTGAGGAAAGCCTAACTGGAGGTGGCACTATAAGGGTTTTTCGTGTCGTTGGGCTTCCAAAACCTCCTTAAATGAACTTTTTCGGAAAAACGTTTCAGATAAAAATTATAGGCCTACGCGATTATAGTTAGTATGCCACATTTAAGAAATCCATAGTCTGTACTTGAGTGAATCGGAGAAAATAAAAATAAAAAAAGACACTTCCGGACAACCAGTTTTTTCAGGCTCGTAATTTGGCAACATATTTAATTATAATTAATATTTATTTAGATGAAGAAACGTTTATTGAACAAAAATAGCAATTTAGAGAAAACTTAACCCCATCTCTCCCATAAGCCCTCTTAAATGAGTCTTGTCGGAAAAAAGTTTCAAATAAAAGTCGTAGCTCTTAATATCTGTTTAAAGTTGTAGCTCTTAATATCTGTTTAAAGTTGTAGCTCTTAATATCTGTTTAAAGTTGTAGCTCTTAATATCTGTTTAAAGTGGTAAAGTAGTGCTTCCGATTGAGAATTTCGATTAACTTCCTTTCCGATCCCATGATGATACCCGAACGGAATGTCAAGTATGAACTTTTGTGAGCTATGCTTAAAAACACGCACATATTATATATATCTAATCTTTATCATATCAAAAGAAAAAGCCGCCTTGTTTTCGTTCCCATGCAATAGAAATAAACACCACCTGCATTAAATGCGTCATATGAGATATAGTAAACAACAAGTGGCGAAGAATATAAATACTGCCTATTTGCTAACATCGTCACTCTGTTGCTCTGCTACTTTGACACACATTGTTCTTAGTACAGGCTTGTTGCCGTTCTGTTTGTACGCTCTCATTGGTTTGATAAATAAAGTTTTTTTAAAAATAATTTGTTTTGTTTGTTTTGTTGGCCAACGGGAGTTGGCCTTGAGCCTTAAGTGTGTAAGCACCTTTTATAACGCTCTGTGATTAAACTCATTTTTTAGTGATTTTTTGACATTGGATTTTCGTGATTTTTTTCACAAATAATCCTCTTATAGGATTTTTTAATTTTTATTATTCTCAAGAATTTCTCAACAGTGGTTGCTGAGAAATTTGAAAAAAGTGTTTCTATTAAATACGTAGTGCAATGGAAGATAGCTCAAGTGATAACATGCCAATAGTGCAGTTAAAGAGTGGGGGTACTGTCAGTCAGGTATGTGGTGATAATCTGGTTAGCATACTTCTCTGCCGTATTGACAGTTTAGTTGCAGATGTTAAATCAATTAAAGAAGAAAATGAGACGATCATTAAAAAAGTTGATATATCTGAAAAATATTTAAAAGAAACTCTTGCTGTGTTACAAAACGATAATTTAAAAAATAAAAAAGAAATCTTAAAGTTGCAGACAGAAAATAATTTGTGATAATCAAGATAGGAAAATACAGTTTTATAATCTTGAGCAACTCACCCGTTATAGTGGAATCAGAATTGCAATATACCTATCTCTGAAGGAGAAGATTTAAATGAAATTATTGAAATTATTTGTAAACATATTGGATTCTGCCTTCTCAATAATCTTGAATTTTTCAGAATTAAGTTAAGAAATGTTCAATATACTCCCCCGATAATAGTTAAATCCCCAAGACAAACTGATAAGGAAAGCTTCATGAA
Organism: Triatoma infestans; assembly: GCA_011037195.1. Lineage (NCBI taxonomy): Eukaryota > Metazoa > Arthropoda > Insecta > Hemiptera > Reduviidae > Triatoma > Triatoma infestans. The sequence continues at coordinate 183,026 of JAAEAF010000090.1, read as the reverse complement.
ATCCTTGAGGGCCATTAACTTCAAATTAAGCACTGAAATATTCCCAAAAATTGGTCGAAAACAACCGGTCTATTTCTCAGAAAATATGTCTCCTTTCTACTCTTCACTTTATAAAAAAACTAGAACCTTAAAAAATAATAATAATATTAAATTTACCTGGTTTAGAAATAACAGACTCTTTATAAAGACAACTGAACTATCTGAACCTTTAGCAATAAATTGTGAGGAAGATCTTCAAGCATTTACAGGGCAGGCATCAATGAAGAGTAATCGAGATGGGAAATCATCATACGATATTGAGGCCTCTGACCAGGATACAGATATTTCTGAAACATCCTCAAGAGCATCTTTAAAGAAAAGGAAACTGAAATTATCAAGTTCAGCCACATTAGATTCTTTTTTTCGTCCCTCCCAGGATCTATGGGCCAGATCTCCAAAGGCACTGCATCCCATCACATAATTGTCGAGTAAAACAGCTAAGTAGTTCATCAATCTGTGATAGTCCGAATTTTACTGTTCTTTTCCAAAATATTAATGGACTAAATTCACTGAATAGTCTAGATACTTCTTCTCAACACTCTTTGTCAAAATATGGGGCTTTATGCCTCTCTGAAACCTGGGCAATTTCTGATAAACTTAAACTGCCATCTTTCTTAAATAATTTTGATTTATTTGCATCTATGCGTAAAAGAAAAATCGCTGGGCCGACCGAGTGGAGGTTTGCTAATTCTTTTAATAAATAAAAATTACAATTTGAAACCTCTTTTCTATACTGTGACAATTTTTTGTTAATTCTCAAGTTAGTTACTCCTTCAATTAACATCGTGTTGGGTGTGATTTATTGGAGACCCGGTACATTTTATGATTCCTATGCGGTTATCTTGGCGGAAATAATAGATAATATAATTAATGAACACGGAGACTTGCCAGTTTTCATTGGAGGCGACTTCAATTCGCGTATTTCTGATTTGAACCAGCTGCCTCCAGAGTCCGTTGTAAATTTGCCCTTTTCCCCTTTTCGTGACTCGCTTGACTCAAAACTAAATCATAGGGGGAGAAGTTTAGTTAATCTTATGGAAGATAATGGTATGACTGTTTTCAATGGACGTTTTCCCAGTGACTTCCCTTCCCAATTTACATTTATATCTCAACAGGGTTCCAGTGTTATTGATCTTGTTTGGGGTAATTTTTCTAGATTAAATTTTTGTGAAGATTTTACAGTAGATAATAGTATTTTTCCCTTTCTTTTTCATCGTTCTTGCACATAAAATTAAATCTGCCCGGAACTACACCCTCTTTTAAAACAAATCAAATTAAAAGTAATTCTGTGACTCTACTGACTAAATATAGATGAAATACTCTTCTAAAAAATGAATATAATTTTTGTATGTCACAGTCTACGCTTCTATACTTTTATAGTGACGATGCGGAACAACTTTATAAAAATATTAATAATGCAATTTTTTAATACTGCACATTTTTTAAAAATGGTAGAAACTTGAAGCTTAAAAGATATAAAGACGATAAAAAAAACGATTGGTTCGATTTAGAATGTTTAGTTGCTAAGCGTAATTTAACCAGAGTTTTTCGTAATTATAAATAAGATAAAAATACTCAATTTTCTCTTTGCAAAGTTCTACGCAAAATTGCGTAAAACTATAACTATTTAATAAAAACTAAGAAAAAAGAAAAAATGCTGAGTAAAATTGAAAAGATATCGAATGTAAAAAACTCCAAAGATTTTTGGAGCGCGGTCCGTGATTCAACTTTTAAAAGCCGTGATATTTCCTACATAACTACAGATGTATGGACACAACATTATAATAATTTTTATTCATCTAACTACAATAGTGAACTAATTTATCCTCTTTCCTTTGTACTTGTTAATCACGACCTCGACAAGAATATAGAGCTAAAAGAGTTGCAGTTAATGTTGTCTAAGTGTAAATCTAATAAAACTCCTGGCAGAGATTTAATTCCGTACGAGTTTTTCTCTAATTTGCCTCCTTCATGGAATCATTATATTTTAAATCTGTTCAATATTGTTTTGGCAAAGGGTGAAGTCCCTTGCTCATGGTCGCACAGAGATATGAAAATGATTTTTAAAAAAGACGACCCAACTAACCCTGGAAACTATCGTGGAATAGCCTTACTGAATACTCTTTCTAAAATTTTCACTTCTATTCTAACTTTTACCGGAAGCACAATATGATTTTCGATCCGAAAGGGCGTGTCAGGATAATATATTTACTCTGTCCTCAATAGCTGATATTAAATTGAATAACAACACTCCTTTTTTGGCAATATTTATAGACTTCTCTAAGGCTTTCGACTCTATCTCACATACTGTCCTTTGGAATAAATTACTAAAGCTGGGAGTTAGGCTCAAAATTACTAAAATACTGAAATCCATGTACGAAACGCAAATATGCGCATCTTAACATGTACAAGCTCCACCAAGGACATCCAAGTGACCTCCGGCGTGTTACAAGGTGAACCTTTATCCCCTCTCCTTTTTAACTTATTTACTTCTGATTTATTAGAGTTTTTTAAGTCAAATGGCGCTGCCTCTGTTACTTTAGACCGGAACAATGATATTATTTTAATGGCATACGCAGATGATGTAGTCATTTTTGCAAACTCTGTTGCAGACTTAAATGAAAAATTACTGACACTCGAAATTACTGAACTCAGTGTTGTCTGAATGCCCTTAGTGTTAATACAAGTGAAACCAAAATAATATACTTCCCAAATAGTTGGCGTAAAAAGAAACTCCGTAATATTTTCTTTGCAGGAGAGCCTATTGAACGTATTAATCGTTACCATTATTTAGGTGTACCGATTTCCTCTAATGGTAAATATTTTCAAGCCTCAAAACACTTTGTGAGTGTAGGAAAACTGGCATTTAATAAAGCTAAATTTATTTTGTTAAACTCAGCAGCAACACTTCACGAAACTTGAAAGAAACTTCTAAATTCTATTTTTAAAACAACAATGCTATATTGCTCGGAAATCTGGGCATATAACTACCTGGAGTTGCTAGAAACTATGCAATTGCAATCTGTAAAGAGTATTTACTATCTTCCAAAAAAATACGCCTAATTCGTTTGTACGTTTAGAGTTCGGATTTTCACCATTTGTAGTTTCTGTTTTCAAATCTATGTACAATTTGTTAATTAAAATCCTTAAAACGAATAATTCACGTCTGCCTTATATGTGTTATAATATTTTGTTTAAAATCAATTCTCAGAAACGAAATAGTAAAAGTTGGTTATCTTTCATTAAGGATACAATGTCGTCTATAGGCGCATTGGATATTCTTCTAACACAAGATCCTCTAATTTTAAGAAAAGAAAAGAAAAACATCTTAACTAAACTGGCAAATAAATTCCTTTCTGAGGACTTAGATAAGGCACTAAGCAGCAAATATAATGTATTGTAACGCAGCTGGTGGTGCCATCTAGGAGAGAAGACAGGTACCTAAGGTTCTCTTAGTGGCCGTAGGAAGCGCTGGCGGCGCTCTAGCTTTTTCTGGAATATTAGAGAACATTCTGGAGGGTTCGCTACCGGTATAAATAGAGGGACCGCAGAGAGTTGAGGGAGTTTTGAGGAAGTCACTAGTTTGTGAAAAGTGTATAAAAAGTGAACAAGTGAACTTTTGTGGTTTAAACTGTGAAGTAATTATTATTAAGTGTTGTATTTTGTATAAATACAATAAATTGGTGTTTTCTTTATTGAAGTTTAGAATATTTTATCTATACGAACCCACTTAAAACTAGTTGCAGTAGCCAGGCTAGAGGGAAAAACGTTACAGTATATAAACATTTAAATGAGACAGAAGTCAATATCAAAAGTTTATTTAATAATAGAATAATAGTAAACAAAAGAGAATAATAGTAAAAATTAAATCTACTGATCTAATAACCGAAATTTTGTAAATTCATTAGAGAATACCTTAATCCCAAATATAAATATTACGCATATTTTACAGAAAATTTAGATCTTAATTTTAACGACATATTACATAAATACTTTTTGCCAAAAGCTATACAAATTCTTAAATGCTCAAAGTCTATAGAAGATATAGAAAACCAGAAAGAACAAATTGAAATAATAAACAATTACCATATAGGGAAAACGAATCATCATGGTATAATAGAAACCTACAAAAAATTAAAATGAAAATACTATTGGCCCAATATGATTAAAACTATACAAACATACATAAATAATTGTGAAACGTGTTTAAGAAACAAATATGATACATACCCAATAAAACAAATGATAATTTAACACCGACACCAACGGAACCATTTGAAATAATTAATATAGACACACTAACATTAAAAAAAAAAAAAAATTATTAACGATTATAGATCAATTTACTAAATTCGCGCAATTTTATCACCTGCCAAATGTAAACGCCCAAGACGTATTAAACGCACTACTAAAATTTTTTGCAAATTACAAAATACCTGAGACTATAATAGCAGACCACGGGTCAGAATTAATTAAAGATTTATTGAATCTTCATAAAATAAAATTAAATATAATATCGGTAAATAACCCAAAATCGAATTCCCCAATTTTTTTATTTTTTTTATTTAATGCGCTTCAACATCGTGGTCATTAGCGCCCGGAGCCCTCTCAGTGCACTGGTGGCCTCCGGAAGTGTTCTCTCGCTACAGACAACACTGTCCATCACCGAACAGTGAGCTGTAGAGGCTCCTAGGAAGAAAAAAATCTAGGGGTAGCACTGGACTCGAACCTCCGAGTTCATGCAAGACCGAGAAGAATTTCATAAAAATTAATTACGCATTAGTGGCATATAATTCATGGCACTCTACAACAAAAGAAACCCCCGTAGATATATTATTCGGAAAAAATAAAATATTTGATACCCAAGCTTATACCAAGCAACAAGTTGTCAATGAGCATAAGAGTAAATTAAAAGAATTAAACAAAATAATTACAGAAAGAATAAAAACGGAAAAACGAAAACGTTTAAAACCAAATATAAACCCTGACAACTTACCCAAAAAAAGTATACGTTAAAGAACACCCTCGAAGTTATAATAAAATTTCAAACATTGCATTCAAACCCACGAACGTAGATTCCTATAATAAAGAAAAAGGAATAATTATAACGTCGGATAATAAAAAACGAAGAATAGATAAAATAAAGAAACCCCGCATGTTTACAGATTAATAATCCTGCCCCAAATTTGGCAAGTAGTAACTACTACACAAAATAACATTCTAGAAGACATCAGCGACACAACAGGAACACTATTAACTGACCAAGGTAAAGATAAAATTCAAATTTCTAATTACCCAAATATATTATTATTACCCCTTATCTGAATTGAAAATTGAATATTTTAAAATACAAAAATTCCAAGAAATAACCCATACGATTGACGAAAAAACCAAGTCAACCAGGTTATTCGAAAATTATATAAATCTCTTAAAATATCATAAAAATAAATTACAAGATAAATATAATATATTATTCCCAAATTTAAGATACCGTAGAGGATTAATTAACGGTCTCGGTTCAATTATTAAACAAATAACAGGAAATTTAGATTCATAAAAACACACAAATGTTAACAAAAGATAATAATAACAATGAATATAAAATTGTAAACTGTTTACTAAAGAAAGATATTATTGTAAAGATTCAATTAAAACAGAAAATTTATGTATTAAAGATATTATTAAAGAATTAACCAATTGTATCTATCATAAAGCAATTATTAATTATAATGTTTATAAAATTAAAAATAATAATATAATAATTATTAAACCTGATGAAAGGAATATTAACTGCGATAACAAAATAATAAACCTTGCAAAAAAAGAATACATAAAATAAAAAATAATAATTGTATTGTTGATAATAAAAAATATGAAAGTAATACCGTAGGAAAGGAAATCCTAATGGACTTTTAATAATTTTTTTTTTTTTTTTTGGCGCATCGACTGCTATGGTCATTAGCGCCACCTTAATTGTCTTCCTTCACGATCTGTGGCCACTCAAGCCGGGATGGCACATATTAATCTATGTGGCTTCCACACACTACACCTTGTCTAGCAAGGTAGGGTGGAGCTCTAGATTTTCGAATGCTTTTCCACACATCCCCTCTTATATCATCAAGCTAGTCGACGAGGGGGAGTGTGGAATATTGTTTGTGCCATCCCTTAGACTACTAAAACTAGATTTGTAGATTTGGGCAAAACCAAAGCACTTTTAAACTATGAATTGCATTATACACATATTATAACATAAATAATAAATTTATTATGTAACCGATCCTAAGGAGGCTATTTTTAACACAAACTAATTGAGTGGTGCAGTACTTTTAACAAATTTTCCTGCACCTCTCTAATGGACTAATCCTAAAATGAACTAAACCTAATGGGGTTGAAATACTTTTATAAAAATTTCTTTCAACCCCTAGATAAAAGCCTAATCTAAACATTCATACTTACATTCTCGCCAATAAATACATACACTCTATACATACATTCATGCTAATAAATACATTCAAGCTAATAAATACATTCAAACTAATAAATACATTCACGCCAATAAATACATTCATGCTGATAAATACATTCAAGCTAATAAATACATTCAAACTAATAAATACATTCACGCCAATAAATACATTCAGACTGAGCATTCTCACAAGGGGAAAGTACTCAATATTCCTTTCCCCTTTAAAATAATAAACTAACCTAATTGGGTGAAGTACTCGATATTCCTTCACCCAGTGTACTTAACCTAACTACTTTCCTAAATTTTGCTATATAGATTTATTTCTTTCAAATACAAAAATAGCCTCCTTATATAAGGAGAACCCTCTTGAAGAATAGCGCGTTTGTCATGTGGCAGGCCTGCTCTTTCTCTCTGAGTACGCAGAGCCTGACACCCTTCCAATATGTGCGCCACCGTTAACCTTTCTCGGCAACGAGGGCACCTCGGTCTTCCTTCACCAGCAAGGAGGTGTCCGTGTGTCACACGTGAATGACCAATCCTTAACCTCGTCTATATCACTGATTGATGCCGCGGGTAATTCTCGACTGCAGCGTTTCGCACACATGGCTTAATTTCTTTCAATTTTTCGTTTGTTCGGTCCCGCTGAATTTGCCATTTTTTATTTATGAGATTTTTCATATAAATTTGTAAATCAGTGGGACGCACAGGTGTGACATCATCAGTACATGTAGAGGCAGCTCGTTTGGCCGCCTCGTCCGCCTTTTCGTTACCGGACACACCAATGTGGCCCGGCACCCAGGCAAACGTCACCCTTTGACCATGTGCGCTTAGCTGAAGCAATGAATTGTAAATCTTTATGACCATTGGATCTGTCGAGAATTTATCCCGGAGAGCCGTTATTGCACTTAAGGAGTCCGTTAATACTAATGCCTTTTGATAGTTCCTACCTAGAATTAACTTTAGGGCCTGGAAAATCGCATATACCTCTGCTGTGTACACAGATGCATATCGAGGGAGTGTCCAAGTAAGGGTAACACCCTCCGTGTACACAGCACAGCCTACGCCGTCGTCTATCTTCGACCCGTCTGTGAAGACAGGCCGGAAATCGTAATAGAAGTTTAAAAGTTCTAATAATTTTTGTCTATAGACGACAGGTGGTGTTTGTTCTTTTTTGTATACTGCCAGGTCCATGCGAACGCTTACGGAGGGTAGAGACCAAGGAGGAGAAGGTGCAAAGCCCCAACTCACCACCCGGCCAAATTCTATTCCCTCCGCTTCTAATAATTCCTTAGCTCGGACCCCGAGGGGTCGCGTCCGCGAGCGTTGTTGACGGAACTCTTCATCATGTGGGCTCTCGAATATGATGGGAAATAAGGTATGAAACCGCTTCCCCCATATTCCGGCGCTGTAGGTCAGGGTGAGCTGTTCCCTTCTTAACTGAGGAGGCAACATCCCCGACTCTACATAGAGGCTCTCTAAAGGACTGGTTCGGAAGGCGCCTGTGAACAGTCTAATTCCTTCATTATAAATTCTGTCCAATAATCTCAGGCGTGACTTACGCGCAGAACTATAGATTGGGGCTCCATATTCTAGTTTCGAGCGGGTAAGTGTGATAAAAATTCGTTTTAAGATTTCCCGCTCTGCCCCCCATTTATAACTTCCAAGGAATTTCAAGATGTCGAGGGTTCTCCTTGCTTTTTTACAGATATAATCTATGTGATCTTGCCAGGTTAACTTAGTATCGAATATGAGGCCTAGGAAACGGACACTTTCCTTGTATTGGATTGGTATGTCATTTAAATATAATGTTGGTGGTGTGTGTTCATGTCGCAATCTACAAAAATGTAGGCACACCGTTTTAGTTTCAGAAAATTTAAAACCGTTCCTTGCGGCCTCCACAGCCACTCTATCTATTGCCCGCTGAAGGGTTTCCCCCACCTCGCCTAAGTCGCTTCCTGATAAGTAAATGGCGAGGTCGTCTACGTATACAGATACTTTTAGGGGGTCACCTATAACTTCGGCTAAGCAATTGACCGCCATCGTGAACAGTGTCACACTCAGTACCGACCCCTGTGGTATTCCATTTTCCAGAATATGTGGGTCCGAAAGGACCGACCCCAGGCGCACTCGGAACCTTCGTGACTCTAGAAAGCCACGGAGGAACCTCAGCAAATTACCACCCAACCCCCACTCGTGACACTTCCGCAGAATCGCATATCTCCACGTCGTATCATAAGCCTTCTCAAGGTCAAAGAACACGGCCAGCACGTGCTCCCTACGCATGAATGCGTTTTGCATATAGACCTCGAGGTGGCCAGCTTGATCCAACGTGGAACGATATCTGCGAAATCCCCTTGATACTGGCTGTAAAGTCCTCTAATTTCTAATACATACACTAATCTATAATTGAATAGATTCGAGGACCTTACTCAAGCAAGTGGTCAACGAGATGGGTCTGTAACTGGAGGGATCACTGGGGTCTTTTCCTTCTTTAGGGATCGGTATAATAATCGCCTCCCGCCAACCATCTGGGTATTGGCCGGTCTCCCATATGCTATTGTATAATCTGAGAAGTCCTTCCTTCCCATTTGCATTTATATTTCTTATCATAGCATATGGGATCCCATCCACCCCTGACGAAGAATCATTGCATTTCTTTAGAGCATTTTCTAATTCCTGCATGGTCAGCGGTTCGTTATAGGCTTCATCGATGGCATTATCAAAATCGAGTGGCTGTTGTTCCACGTTACCTTTTCGCCGGAGGAATTCGGCCGAGTAGCCTTGTGAGCTGGACACTCGCTCATAGTGTCTGGCAAAGGCCTCAGCCACCTCTCTCGGCTCGGTAACGACGACATCATTAATTTGTAGAGCTGGTATCGACGGGGTTTTGCGCCCACCAGAGAGGGCTCTTATCTTATTCCACACCTCCTTTAGCGTCGATGACGAAGAAATCTTTGACACGTAGGAGGTGAGGGTTGCCTTTTTTGCTTCTTTAATTATTCGCCTCTCCCTGGCTCTCAGTTTTTTAAAATGAATTAAATTTTCCTCCGTCGGGTACCGTTTAAATCTATTTAGAGCCTGCTTTTTTGCACCATTGGCTGCTCTGCATTCTGGAGTCCACCAGGGGACGGGTGATCTTAGAACTCTACCGCCTACCCGCGGTATAGTATCACCAGCTGCAAGCATTAACGCCTTCGTGAACGAATTTGTATCGAGGGTGACATCCCCTGTAAGGGTTGGTGCCACCACTCTGTCGGCGTAAGCAGGCCAGTTTGCCCTTTTGATGTCGTATCTCCTGGGAGTACGAATTCTGACTTGGAGATGGAGCTCGATACTAAGATAGGGTAATGGTCACTGTGATAAAGTTCGTTTAATGTGGTCCATTCTAAGCGAACTGCAATGGTGGGTGTTGCAACACTCAGGTCAATCGCACTGAAATTTCCTGAGTGTGCATTAAAGTGAGTTGCTTCACCACTGTTGAGGAGCATCATGTTAGCATTATCCATAATCTCCTCAAGAGTTCTGCCTCGCGCATCAGTTCTGACTGACCCCCCACCAGGTGTTGTGACAGTTGAAGTCTCCCATCAACAACACCGGGGCAGGGAGTTGCAAAAGCAGATTCTCCAGGTCACCTCTCCGCCAGGATATATCTGGTAGGTAAATACTAACTAATGTGACCTGCAGTGGAGTAGCTAGACGCACAGCAACGGCTTGTAAATTTGTTTCAAGGGGTAACCGCCTGCTGGAGATATTGTCTCGTACACAGACGGCCACACCACCGTGCGCCCTTCCACCTGGGGCAGGTTGCACCTCTTTGCTATATGTGACATACCCAGGGATACAACTGAGTTGCCCTGGGCGAATCTTCGTTTCTTGAAGGCACAACCCAAATGGACGGTGTTCCGTCACTATTCGGCGTAACCCTTCCACGTTACACACGTAGCCCCGCATATTCCATTGAAGAATGGACTCACACATGATGATATTTAGAAATGACCGTACTTGGCAATATCTGTCTAAAACTTAGTGAATATGAGCTATTTACATAAACATTGATCTTATTCATAGTTTTACAAATATTTGTATGACTTTTCATAATATGTGTATAATGACTTTGGAACATGGATGCTGATCTAATAATTTTTATAACCATCACTAATCACTAATCAGTGGCACAGTTCTTCCGAGGCTTGCCTTTAGGCCAGCCTCTTTTCTTAATTCTGGGAAGGTGGTCGGAAATACTCCCACCTTCCGATTCAGATGCTTCGATGTCCGTCCCCAGCAGCTGCCATTGCTGCTTCGGGGAACGGGACATTTGTTCTGTGGTAGGTTTGATTGTTCCCCCCCTAACACTTACTGCGGAAGGGGGCGGCATCATCATCCTACTATTTCTTTTCCTCCTGGGGGATCGTTTTGGTGGGTTAACCACCTTCCACTCCTCTTCGGATGAAGTTGTTTCCTTAGGTGGGGTTAGTCCCACCTTCATTTTACTCCCACTGGTAGTGGGAGTGGTTATTGGTAGCCTTTCGGCTACCGGTGCCCTTTTAGGGGCATTTTGTTGAGGTGGTGGGATCTCTCCCACCTTTAAAATGGTTCCCCTTAGGGCTGGGGAGGTACTGGGTGTTGGGATTTCTCCCACTTTTACAAAAGTTCCCCTAAAGGCTGGGGATGGGCCATTTATAGTTTGCCCCTGGTTTTCTGCAGGGCCTGGAAGAAAATGTGCCACTGACAGGGGTGCCTTCATCTTATCTGCAAAAGTTGCTTCTTTCGTTACATAGGCTTTACTTTCAACAATTGCCTTTGCCTCATGGTAGGGCAATTGTTGAAGTGTTTTCACTTTTTGTATTTCTTTTTCTTTTAACAAAATTGGGCACCCCGAGGATCTGGCGTTATGCTGCCCGCCACAGTTCACGCATGTTATTGGGGGCGTGCATTCGCTTTCATGTTTAGGTTTACCGCATATGCACACCGCCTCTGGCGCCTTGCATTTCAATGAAGTGTGCCCGAACCTTTGACAATTGAAGCATCTCATTGGAGATGGGATATACGGGCGCACTTTGAGTTTATAAAATGCGGCATCTATCATCTGTGGCGGCCTAGGGCGGTCAAAGGTCAGCACAAGGGAAGCAGTGTCCACTAAGGAACCATCCTGCCTCCGCTTTATTCGCCTAACCTCGATTACACCCTGATCGGCCAGACCCTCCTTAATATCTTCTATGTTACTATTAAGAAAGTCCCGACAAGTGATCACTCCCTGAGATATATTTAGTCGCTTGTGGGGACCAACTTCTAGCTCAGCATCCATGTATTTCTGTAAATTAAGGATGGCTCTTACTTGGGAACGGTTATCCGCTTCAACGCATACAGAGCCATCATTCAGCTTTCTTATGCTTTTAGTTTTGCCCAATGTGCTCTTCAAGAACTTGTGAAGTTTGAAGGAGCATTCGTTGGAAAATGATCCTTCTTTCTTCTTTAATACAAAAAAATCTTCCCCAGTTGTCTTCTTCAAAGTCAATAAATTTAAACAAATCACTATCTTTCTTGTTGCCGCCCTTGGCTTTCTTCCTTGGCGGGGAAGAAGGGCTATATGGTTGCAGCGTAAACTGCAAACCAGATTCCGTTAATCCAGCAGTACTGTCCAGGTCCATGCCTTGTCGTTCTCCAATTTTGGGTAATCTTATTTGGGAGTTAGAGGATTGGGATACATGGGAAGTATTTACGGAAATTTTCTGGTTGGGATTTGGAAGAGGGATGGGATGAGTGTTGTTAGGTGAAGGAATAGGATTGGAGGATTGGGAAGGAAGAATTGGTGGGCTAGGCCCTAAAAAATTGTATTGATTCTCCATAGTAATCAATAAAAGTTCGTCAGGGCATGTGGTCCCGCCTCCACGGACGCTCAATTGGATCCGGTTACTCTCCGGATGGACCATCACACCCCAATATAGTCAGGTGCCGCGGAAGACAACGTTCCGACACCGAAGTATTGACCCGTGCCCCCGCGGCCCCCCTCCTAACCCTAGGAACCCACCTGACGCGGAATTCCCTAGCCTTCCTGGAGTCGGGCTATCCTCCAGGTAGAGCTCTCGGGTGAAGCCGAGGCCAAAGACATGTGTTGGGATCGGACGCCCGCAGGTCGTCGTCTCCCTCAATGCCCAGGATCCCCTTTTCTACCCTAGCCCCGAAGCCTCGTGCCGGCAAGCACGAGGGAGAGATATTTATACTCCGAGCTCTCAACGAGTGCGTGTCCTTGTTCATGCAGTGGGTGTGTTCGTCTGTAAAGTGTCGAGTGTTCAGGTGTAAGTGAGTGTGTGTGGTGGGGAGCTCAAGTTTACCTGTGGGTGCGCTGTACCCAAGTAGTTGCACACATCAACTACCTCTGCAGGTCCTATGTGTAGTGTTACTGTCAAGGGTGTCAGTATGAGTGTATATGTAGTGTTGTTAGGCTGGGAAACCCTCAGGGACGCCTAGATCCCTGAAGAAGTGGCTAGTCCACTTCCCCCTACGGGGCTTTTAATAATTATTATAAATTATTTTAATAATTATTTTTCTTTTATAATTATTATAAAAAAAATAAAAATATTAAAATAAACAATCATACAGATATTGTATTAAATGAATTAAATAAAATAAACTTGAAACCCAAAGAAGTAAAAGATATTGTATATTTGAATAATTCTTATAATTTTGTAATTCTATATATGTATTTTTATTACTATAATTTATTACTAATTTTTATATACCTTATATTTTATATAAAATGTTTAAATAATATTTTTGTAAGGACAAACAAGGAAATGGGCAATCACCACCCAAAATTTCTGAGGGGAGGTATTATGTATATCTAATCCTTATCGTATCAAAAGAAAAAGTCGCCTTGTTTACGTTCCCATGCATTAGAAATAAACACCACCTGCATTAAATACGTCATATGAGATATAGTAAACAACAAGTGGCGAAGAATATAAATACTGCCAACTTGCTATCATCGTCAATCTGTTGCTCTGCTACTTTGACACACATTGTTCTTAGTACAGGCTTGCTGCCGTTCTGTTTGTACGCTCTCACTGGTATGATAAATAAGGCTTTTTTAAAAACAATTTATCAACCCTAAAAAATATAATTCACACGCACATACACAATGTTTTCTATAAAAAAAAAAAATCGGGCTCAGGGGCCTCAAAACGTGTATTTCCGGTAAAAACTCGATATCCAAAATTTTCACGCGATCGCAATACTTCCTCTTCCTTGAGTAAGAGAAAGTAATTAATTCCTGTCAATTACAATTCTTCTGGATGTTGCGACGATTTAAAGTTGAAGTGACGAGTTTAGGGTCGTCTTAGCCTGCCTCATCTAAGCCATTTTCGTTTCTGGTCAGACTAAAATTTCTTTTCTTGTTTTTATTAAACTTTTAAGTTTATCCGATTTTTACGACAAAATTCTTTTTGTTTTATACAGATGAACCTGGTATGTTTATTGGTATCATACCATGGAAGAATTCTGTGAAAGAGGTTTTCGGCTATTTGGATAAATCTGAATCAAATAAAAAGATTATATACAATGTTTTTAAAAACGGGGATCGGGCATTTGTGTCAGGTAAATAAATACAATAAATAATTGAAACTTGTTATTTAGTTGAAAGTTTGATTCTTTCAAATAATATTTTAAGAGATAACTATTCATATTTTAATTATTTTAGGAGATATCTTGGTAATGGATGAATTCGGTTACCTTTATTTCAAAGACAGAACTGGTGATACTTTCAGGTAGTCTCGCATCTAATTTTGTAATGTGATTTTGATAAGATAAGCATTGTGCAAAGTCCAAAATCGGACACTAAATTCGAAACAGAATAATATTTAATGTTTTTCTCTTTCCATAACTTGCAGGTGGAAAGGTGAAAATGTATCAACTTCAGAAGTGGAAGCGGTCGTTAGCAGCATCATAGGACTCAGAGACTGTATTGTTTATGGTGTTCAAGTAAAGAGTTTTCTATACTTAAGCAACTATCCAACAAATACTTTTAATTGTAAAATATTTAGATAGTGGTCAGTGAGCTCCCATTTAGTTCTGTGTTTAGGCCCTCGACTTTCGTGCTAAAGCCATGTTATGAATAAAATTAGTGAGCTGCAGTTAGTTGTGAAGCAATATGGTCATATTAGTACCATTATCACGAGAAATGCTATTACAAGTTTTCCTTCTTATAGAATATTACAGACTTATGTTTTTAAATATGCTTAAGTATCAGGTTACTTTCTAGAGAAGACTGGTTTGTGGTTAACGTCCGGTCCGACTGTTGGAAATATTGGATGTAGCAAATAAACGTTAGCTATATGTTGTATTCATTTATTATAACACTATGTAATTGTTCATTTACATAAACACCACAATTAAAAAGAACTGAATTGGTGGAATCCAGTTTCCTGCAATGTTTCCACAGTGAACTTTGTCACACAAGCCCGTTACAAGATATTATTATTAACCTTATTATCCATATTATTTGACTTATCTTTTGCATTTTTGATTGCCGGTGAGTCTCGGTCATGAGGCAGGCCATGACTGATCTCTTCCATGCTTCCTATTTAAACGTTTCTTTTTTTTTCTTACTTCTTTTGTATTTTTGTTTTATTTCCCGAAAACAAAAAAAAATTTAATGGGAAGGTAGTTTAACCCTCCAAAGCTAGTTTACATAATTGAAAAAATTACAAACAGAGATATTTTCCGTGATAGCCTGTTTCATTTTGTGGTCATCGACCGGTTTCGGGCGTTCACTCATCATCAGGATGTTTTGTCAAAACAGTAAACAAAATAGACTTGCACAGAGCAGTCTATGCATGAAGATAGCATCAATATTCAACTAAAAATAAAACTAAAGTTTCAACTAAATTTAGTTGATAACAAATTTAGTTGATATCATCAATATTCAACTAAAAATAAAACTAAAGTTTCAACTAAATTTAGTTGATAACAAATTTAGTTGATATCATCAATATTCAACTAAAAATAAAACTAAAGTTTCAACTAAATTTAGTTGATAACAAATTTAGTTGAACAAATTTGGTTGAGCAAATTTAGTTGATATCATCAATATTCAACTAAAAATAAAACTAAAGTTTTCAACTAAATTTGCTCTTTTTGTAAGTCTATGTTGCCGCACTATTTTGACAAAAATATCCTTATGATGGGCGAACGCCCGAAACCGGTCGATGACTTCAAGAAAGAAGCAGCCAATCACGTAAAATGTCTCTGATGCTTTCCAGCTCTGCGGAACCAACCACAATACAATTACAATATTCCAATGAAAAAACCGAAACTTTGCAGAGCCAAAACTGTCCAATTTCCAAATCGTTTCTCTAGAAACGAGTCCGGTATTTGCACATAACAGAAAAAAATCTTTCTCCAAACTTCATAACTTATTACTAGTCTGTAAAATGCTTTAGTCCTGGGCCCATAACCCTGTAGCAAATATTGGATGTAGCAAATAAACGTTAAGCTATATTTGTATTCATTATTAAAACACTATTGTTTGTTGTGGGATCGAAATAATAATAAAAAAAAGCACAAAAATGACAAACTCTACATTTAATTATACTCTAATTGTATTAAAATTCTAAAATATTACAATAAACCAGAATAGATACAACAACTTTTACAATATTGTAAAGAAAACTGTGCTTAATATGACAACGTTGCCTCTCTCTCACTAATTTCCCCACTTTAGATTTCGCCTCCAAAGAGGCGAAACCTGAACCATACAAGCCCCTCGCACTGAAACAGAACGTGCAGTGCAGTTTCCTCTTCTTCCTGACAAAACCTACACAGGCTAACCGTTGCCAGGCCCATGCGGTGCATGCTTATTAAGTCTACAGAGGCCAGTGAGAACGCCAACTGCTATCCTTATGGCCACCGGGCCTAGTTGGAGTAGTTGTGCAATTAGCTTCGGTGAGTAGCCATGAATGAACGTTTTCACCAGCGGTTTCGCCAGGGGCCAGGGGTTTAGCCCACCATTCTCTTGATCGATCGTGCATCCATGTTACGACGCCGCAGAACTGTTCAGGCCCGCTAAGGGTTCCGATGGAACCCTCCCGGGCCAGGTGATCTGCCGCCTCATTGCCTCTGTGGCTCGAATGCCCAGATACCCAAACCAGGAAAACCTAATTGTGGCTACTAATTTTCCTGAGTCCATCTAGCCACTCCCACAACCAGCCTTGAGCTGATCTCCCACAAGTCAATTGCCCGCAGGGTAGCCTGGCTATCCGAATAAATGACGATTCTGGAGCTATGCACTTCCCGTCTTCTTATTTCGGCGGCACAGGTAATAATTGCGACTAGCTCCGCCTGAAAGACCGTGGCTAGCCTTCCCAGGCTCACTGAAATGTCACATCTCGGATGTGCTTCGTACACGCCGGCTCCCACTCCTTTCTCCATCCTAGATCCGTCCGTGTACCACATAGATTCGCCTGAAATTGGCGGCCGTTCTTCAATCCCCCTCTGTTTAGTATCAAGACTTTGAAGGGTTTTTGGAAGTCGTATCTAGGAGTCATTATATCGGAGGGCAGGCCTAAGATTGTGTCTGCCTCCAACTCCTCGCATAGTTCCTGATATTTCCCACTATGCCTGGGATAAATGGGGGCCTGTCCCTTTTGCAGTCGACCCACAACTGCCCTGGCAATGCCTTGGACGTAGATGTGGAGTGGTGGAAGGTTTTGGAGAACACCCAAGGCTGCAGTGGGTGTAGTCATCACGGCACCCGTCGTGCTCAGGCAGGCCAGCCTTTGAACACTTCCAAGCGCCGCAACTCTCCCCAGCTGCAAGGTCTTTGTCCACCACACCACTGCCCCGTGGATTACCATCGGCCTCACCAGACTGGTATAAATCCAAGGGTCATCTTCGGGTTTAATCCCCAGCTTTTACCACACAGCCTCCTACACTTGCTCATGGCAATTTTGACTTTGTGTGTGATAATGTTAATATGAGAATTCCATGTCAGCCTTTGGTCAAACATGACTCCCAAATATTTGGCTTCCATGGCTAAGGGGATCGCAACCCCTCCGAGTACCGGCTGCTTTAAGCCTTGTAAATTTCTTTTCCTTGTAAAAGGAACCACTTTGTTTTGTGGGGATTAATGGAGAGACCTTCCGCCCTACACCATGGATTTACAATATTGAGCGCTCTCTGCGTAAACTCTGAAATGGTAACCGCCCTCTTACCACGATTGCCAGATCGTCCACCAATCCTAGACAGTGGAAGCTTTCCGCGGTTAGTTTGGATGTCGTCAATAACGTCCACAACAATGGCGACAAAACGCCTCCCTGCGGACAGCCTACTCACCCTGGCCTATTGACATGAGAAAGTCTATGGTGGATATATTAGTCCTTCCCAATAGACTAGTCCTGATCCACTGACAAATCGTTGAGATGACCCCTACTCGTCAGGGCATCCACCAGTGACTCTGAGGACATATTATTAAAGGCCCCCTCTATATTCAAAAAGATGGCTACCGCATTTCCTTGTCTTTAAGCGACTTCTGGAGTAGCCTGTTTAGGTCATCCAACGCTAAGTCTACGGATTTCCCTGCCTGATAGGCATACTGACGACTATTAAGAGGACTCGTCCTTAAAATCTCGTCCCTTATGAACCTGTCAATCATCCTCTCCATCGTCTTCAGCAGAAAGGAAGACAGGCTTATTGGTCTAAATGACTTTGGCGTTTGGTCTACTGTTTTGGGAGTAACATGACCTTCACCTTTTGCCATACTCTCGGAATGAATCCCCAGGCCAAACAGCCTCTGAAGATTCCACATAGGTGCGGTATTAGCACCTCCACCGTCTTCTGTAGAAAGATCGGGTATATTCCTGGTACTTTATAGGGCTTGAACCTTCCAATCGCCCATCTTAGCCTATACGGCTGTATGACGTAATTCGCAATTTTCCAGCCACCCGACCATGCCTATTCAACCCCTCTGCCCCGAGGGTAAGAGGACCTGGAAAATGTGTGCTCATAAGCAACTCCAGTGACTCCTCTACAGAGTTAGTATAGGTTCCGTCATTTTTCCTCAGAAGACCTACCCTGTCCGCAGTACCTTCTCTTGCCAGGATCCTGTGCATTCTTGCACACTCTGGGGTGTCCGCCACATCTTCACAGAATCTCCGCAAGGCTTTGCGCTTGGCCCTATACGTTGCCCAGTCGTGATTGGTTTTGGCTTTATTAAACAGCCTTCACCTCTCGCCTTCTCCTCCAGACTCCTCCAGGTGATCGTTCCACCAGACTGTCTTCGACCTATGAGGCCTTTCTTTCTCCAGACAGTTTTCCTGGTAGGAGTCCAATACCGCCTCATTTACCAGTGCCACTACCCGTTCCAGGCTTCCCGTCTCTCGTACATCCACCTTAAAGTCATTGAGAGATTCGCTGAGACTCCTAACAATCCCTCCCAGTGAGTTTCCCTCGGGCTTCGAAGCTTATTAATCACCAATGGTCGAGGCATATATCGAACCTAATATGCCTGTGATCTGAGCATGATGTTTCACTTGATACATGCCAGTGAGCTATTTTGCTCGGCATACAGCGCGAGGCTACCGTCAAATCCAGCACCTCCCTCCTAACTGCAGTCACAAAAGATGGTTCCGAGCCTAGATTAGCCACATGCAACCCTTCACCAATAAGAATTCATAAAGGTACTTACTACCCCTTTGGTTAGTATCGGTGCTCCCCCAAGAGTATTATGCGCATTGGTGTCGCACCCTAGCACCACTGTAGATTCCTTCTCCTGCAGAATGCGACTATTCCACATAGAAGCTTGGGGGGTGGGGGCAGTCCTTATCACTAGGGAAGTACGCCAAGCTAATAACCAGCCTTTTCACTCCCTCTTCAGTGACGATAGAGAGGAGAGCTGTAACACAATTAGCGGAGCATGGCTCCGGTATTAGTCCGCAGGCCACTTTGCTGCTATGTACTATACACGCTCTAGTTCTACTCACAGACTTGTTATTCAGTACCTTGCCAAATTTCGGATTTAATCTTCAGGATGATTCCTCCATGGCACCATCGCTCCTGCAGTAGGGCTACATGTAGCCCTCCCCTGTCGAACCTCCTACTAATCACGGCCGAAGCGGGCTTTGCATGGTGGAGGTTCGCCTGCACTATCTTGACTGTCATGTTAGGCCTCCGAGGGGGGCGGAAAGTAGGCCATGGGTCCCCGGGGCCGTCCCTCGGCTTCCACGGGCGCCGGTAACCTTTCCTGGCCTTGAGGCCTATGGAGCAAACCGGTACTGCTTCCTCCAGGAGACGCACCCACGGGAAGCGCCGCCTTTTCGTCCGGCTCTTCGTCCATCTGCCCCTCTCCTACGGGTAGAACTGCAAAGGCATTCTGCAACGCCTCCATCTCTCCTTCCATGACCCCCTATCCTGCTTCTGGCAGATCTGCCTTCATAATGCTCTTGGTCTTGGGCGGATCCTCCTCCATCTCCATCGCCTTGACCTCTTCTGAGCCCTTACTTTTTGGGAACTTGTGTCTGAAATTCACCCGCCCCAACCAAAAAATGGCGACATGTCTAGCCTTTTCAGCTCTGTAGGCTGAAACGTCCATAGGCACCCACCCTTCACGGGTAAGCAACCCCAGGTCTTCCGTAATCTGTTATTTAGCCCCTTGTTACTCAGTTCTAATCGAGTGTGTACTCGTTTGGGATAAACACCTTGCAGGTTTCAGGACCTGGTATGTCGTCTCCCTCAGTGTTAGAAGGTTTGCCCCTTCCCAAGGATTGAGCTTTGGAAAAATCTCCCTTAGCCACTTAACACTTTTCTTGCTTGGCATGTAATGAGAATATATAGAAGCAGGCTATAACGGAAAATGTCTCTGTCCAACACTTACACATACACAGTACGACAGGATATTAGGGCCCAATCCAAGACGTAATGCGTTCCGTACCGTGGGATGAATGGCACAGGTGTACTGTGTCGCAAACGGAGCCTCCGAGGCACCGGGCGAAACCCCGGAGTATTTAGCCTTGCCCTGCTATTGCGGAGCTTTGGTCGGGCGGACGACCTTTATCCCCAGCTACTCGTGGGAACATAATGGGTAAGTCAACAAAATTTAAAAAACAATTTAAGGTAATCGTGCCGACACCATGGCAGGCCATGGGGATGGGGGTAACTCCACAGCCAGTACCGGTAAAAGTAGGTATGGCAGATGCCCAAGGCCGGGAGAGTGGGGCTTCTGGCTCCGCTGCCCCTATGGCCACAGCGGAAACTGGCGGTGGCCAAAGGCCGGGCTTGCGAGGCTGGGGGCTCGGCGACCAGGAAGGCCAAGGCAAAGGCCGGTAAAAATTTGAGCTTCAAGGCGGAGTCGCTAGAAACTATTGAAAAAATGACAGAGAAGGAGTCGCTCGACTGTCAGGAGTTTTTAGGAAGCAACTCAAACACGTATAGAGGCAGGCCAAGAATATATCCAGGCCAAAAGACAGATCATTAGAGAAAATTTTCTCCAAAGGGCCGAACGCTCTAAAAAGGCGACTAAGAGGCCCAGGTCGGAGGGGGAATCCCCGCCGCAGCAGCGGCCGCCTAAGAGGGTTAAAAGCCAAATCACAGAGACGTTTCGTTTCGCCCGGTGCCCCGGAGGCTCCGTTTGCGACACAGTACCCCTGTGACCAGGATGGGAGTGGTAAGATGAGGTGGCCTGCGGTCGGTTTGCCGCCAGGCCCGCCACTGCCGTGTTGGTCGCGCTCAAAGAGCGCGTTGCCCGGTTCTCACGGCGTGGACGTAGAGTTGGCTAGCCGCTTGATCCAAGATCGAGGAAGCCTTTGAGGACCAATTTCCCCACAAACTCCCATCTTGAGAACTGATCTTTACTTCTCAATCAGAAACATCTTAAATTAAAGAAATCGGTTAGGCAAAACTCACCTTTCGTCCACTACGTGTTTTTAAATTTTTCTGCTGTTTTTTCTTTATTTTTTTTTCACCAGCATCAGTTGACACTTCTTCTTCTTCTTCTTCAACTACATCCTCCTCAGAGGTGACATCTCTAACGGGTACACTCTTTGTACAGGTCGACAAAATAAATAATGCCTTCAGCTGTCCTTAGCTGCCCTAGTCGACATTACCCATCTTTTCCTGGAATAATCTTTTTTATAGCAGCTAACGGCCAGTTGGCTCTCTTTTTAATTGTCTGATCCAATCAGAACCAGTTCTTCCCCTGAAGGCTCTCTGGTATTGTTTTATGTGCTAATAGTTGACCTAGGTATTCAGCGCGAAACCTCCTCTGTAAATCTTCTTTGATGTGTATCCTATACTTCAACCTTTCGTTTAGACTCTTACAATCCACCGCATGAAAATCAGGACCTCCACTCTCTTCAATCTCTTGAAGATACATCTTCGGAGTCAAGGGTATGGGATCATTATCATCTTCCGAAACATATGTGAGGGGGTCTTGAATTAATATAAGACTCACATTCACATAACACAGTATGCATTTTTTCCAAAGTAAGCGTAGTTTTTCCAGAATCTTACGCAACATATTCTTTATTATACGACTGGAAGATCTATCTTCCTCTAAGAAGCTCTTTTCGTCTGGATATTATCATAAGGGAATCTCAGAAAATGAGAATGTGCTTGCGATTTACCTTCATTGGTCGCGTGTCTTGGATATCTGTCAAGCTTTTAAAACAACACTTTAGAGTACTCATCCCTATGGGTGAGTTCAGTGGATTGTGGCAGTAGTCTATAATGCTAATTAGGGCCGGTCAGGACTGAAAATAACATGCTGATGTGCCTTATCACGGACATTCCTTCGGCACCTGGTTGGATCCGCCAGGCGTTATGGTTTAAGGAAACATTTCTACTTAATGAGGCTTGTGCCAGAACCATTTTATAGAGTTTGTGAAACGGAGAAGAAAACACCCTTCATCTTATGACTGATTTCTTAGTTGTGAGGAGATTAGGTTCAAGTTCCTAATCAGAACAGGATGTCTGTGAAAGAATGGCTGTTTCCCCTTATGTTATTATCTGTGAATCCGACTGATGTAATACTTGATCGGAACAGATATTTGAACTTTTGATTCAGACCTGGCTCCTATTAGCCATACCTACTAATTCTAGCAAATTCAATAGAAAGTAGATATAAACTATGCCATAAAGATATTCGCATAGATCAATACTTCATTTAGCAGCCAGCTTAAATATTTAACGACACAATGTCCTCTTGATTGAATTGAAAGATAGATAAGATTGTCTTATTTAACTTTTAATAATATTTTAGTAAAAGCAGTCTTGTCTTTTCTCGACGTGCTTGAAACAAAAAGGAACATACATATATTACATCCCCAGAGATTTCACCTGACCAGACACATCTAGAGTTCTTCCAAAAAGTTCAATGTGATAAAACACATTCCTTCTTCTGCTAAATGGAACCAAAGTGGTCTTAGAGGACCTCCTGTAGAAGCTCACTTACAACAGTCTCATGTCTGCCCCTGACCACGACCACTACATCATCCACGAAGCCAAGGACAGAACACCCCCTGCGATCAAGCTCCACCAGCAGCTCGTCTACAACCATGCACCACAGAAGAGAAGTAAGACCCCCCCTGAGGGCATCCCCTTTTAGCCTGGTTTCAAGCGTCTCCTCATAGAGGTTAGCTATGATTCTTCTAGTCGGTAGAGCATGAATGGGGATGTGTAACTTGAACTACGTTTTTTGAAGGAGATTTACTTTGATTATTAATTACCCATGCTATCTTGCAATTTTATTTATTTATTTATACAGAGCAAAAGAACACTGTGTCAACCGTGGGCTACTGTGGAATAGTTACTGACTGACAAGAAATGATAAAATACGAGCTGAATGATCGTAAGATAGATAGATAAATAAATATGTTGAACAATTAACCTATATAAGCAAGTTATTTGATCACGCATTCCATTCCACATTTCACGCAGGCATATATATTTAAATATGGGTTTTTTACAGGCATAACTATAGCAAGACTAAACGAGCTTCAATACAGACTTTTATAAATTTTCATTATATTAGGCTGGATTTCGATATTTTTTTTTTAATTTACTCATCAGGTAAACAACGAAGAAAAATTATTTAAATAGCAAATGTATTTCACGTCCATACAATGTTTTTTGCAGTTTGAAGAGTTGCACATCCTCTAATGTGACGTTTCATCATTTAGATGAAAACTCTTAGAAGAAACAACTCAACTATGTTTGCCCTAACTTACACTAGAAAATGTATCTTTTTTATGATCTGATGTATCTCTTAGTTGGCTGATCGGCCGGGGGTATCATAAGAAAAACACTAAAACATAAAATTTTTTTAGTGTTTTTCTTATGATACCCCCGGCCGATCAGCCAACTAAGAGATACATCAGATCATTTCTAACGGCCAACAACTTCTACAATTGGATATCTTTTTTATGTTTACTTCATTTGGTGAAATTTCATTTCAATGTAGACAGAGCATTTTTTCACTACTCTCTAGAAAACCTTTATTTTAATCATCGTTTTAATAAAAAGTAAATATATATATAATTCCTCAAATAGTTTAATGGTTATCTAAATGCTTACTTTAGTATTCCTCCATAAATATTCTAAATACTTAGATAATCTTAAAAAAACTAAACTTTCGGGAAGGTAACGCGAATGTAATACTTCCTTTTCCTATTTATACTCACTAAAAATTTTTTTGATTTCTCAACAGGTAGGAGACATGGAAGGCCGAGCGGGAATGGCTGCCATCGTTGATCCTAAAGGACAGTTGGACTTGAATGAGCTTGCCAATTCGCTGGATATTGCTCTCCCTAAATATGCCCATCCTATATTTGTAAGAATACTACCGGAGATTGAGTTAACTGGCACTTTTAAGTTGAAGAAAGGTCATTTTCAAGAGGAAGGTTTCAATTTAGATGTTGTAAAAGATCCTTTATATTTTCGAAAAGGTAAATCGTACATAAAACTCACTAAGAAATTATATGATGATATATGTTCCGGTGCAATACATATTTAATCTTGGTTGTATATAGTCATCACTTTCTGTACTAGTGAAAAAATATAAACTGAAAAGGCATAAGTTTTTCAATATTCTTGTATTATAAACATTTGAAATGTCAGATCTTATATTTCTGTTGTTGTTATTATTAAAGATTTTGGAACAGATGCATTACTATAGCATTTCAATATTTTCCAAATAGATTGAGCTTTCTTGAAATATTATATAATGATAGTATATGGCGGGAACGGGTGACATGCGATGTTGATAGAAAGTACCTTTTTTGCAAGTCTGGTGTAAAAATTGAGATACTTACACTTACTGAAGTTATTAAAATTACAATTAACTTCTTCAAATTTGGATTTTTTACTAAAAGTTAGTTACCTTTCAACTAATTGATTATAAGTGGTGTGAAGTCGTTCAAGTTGGTTCTTAGGTCTTGAGAGGCTCTAAATGTGATACATTGTAGACTACCAAGCAGCGATTTATGAATCCTAATCGCTGGAATGGAGTTTAGAGTTAAGCCTCACTTTAAAATCGCTTAGAACGCCCCTAAAATAAATATTTCCGGAAATATTGTTTTTGAACAACCGTTTAAGATAAAATTACTAGATTGTGCAGTTGAAAATCGGCGTTTTCATGAAAATCCCGAAACCTATGTTGAAAGTCGCACCTTTTGATTTTCTTCAGATTTGGAATTCTAACAATGCTTTGTGGATCTTAATATTATTTTTGTGTTTTACCACATATTATACTCAAGTGCCACTTTAAAAGAAAGCTCGATATTGCAACAGTTAATTTTGGAAATATATTATTCACATAGCCAAGCGTTGAATATCCTCAAGCAGCAATTCAGCGGATCTTATCTCAATGCGACGCCACCACACCACAGCCGCATATGACAACCTAGGTTTAATAATCATACCATAAATCCAAATATCTTTGGGGGGAGTAATCCCCCAATTTTTACTTACAATTCTTCGACGTAGCCAAAAGGAAATAATTATTATAGTTTACATAGTTTTCATAATCAGTAAACCTCAAAACCTACATATCTGGTTTTTATTGAAAACTCAGTTTTGAAATCTGACAGGATCGCAGTAGGTCACTGCCTGTAAAACTTACTGTTCCATTCTTTTTGGGGTGGTTAGAAGAGGGGTGAGGACAACGAAGTTTAAAGCCATTGTTGAAAATATTCTTTCTGTCACCAAAGTATTCTCAGATCATTTTTTTTCAAGAAGGTTTAAATATTAGTATATTTGGAAAAGATTTAATATATTTGGAATTACTGTATATAATTATGAGTACCCCAAAGATTACATTATTAGTAAACAGACATTTTGGGATTTTTTCGCAAAGTGAAAAAGCTGCTATTTTTTCCCAAAGGAAAGCTACGCAAAGTTTGTAGATTAGTTTTCCTAAGATTAGATTAGATTAGATTGATAGAACGGGAGGGCGAGCCTCAACCCACTGCGGCCTACGTTAAGATGTCTATTGTGGATCCTCGAAGATTATAGCACACCCTTCAACTTCGCCTTCTTAATCAAGCCTAGCAAAGCTGAAAGTATCTCCGTCATGAAGCTCGTGGCTTCGCGATCGCTTGTCCCCAGTTGAAGAAACCTTGTCCTCATCAGACCGGCACACCCACAAATGAGGGTGCCAGGGTTTCTTCCTCGGCCTTGGAGAATCGGCATAACGCATTATCTGCAACTAGTAATTGGTGCACATGCCTATTCAGCTTACAATGCTCTGTTAATAGACCCACTATTAGCCTTATGTCCCTTCGGCTGTGGCTCAATAGGTCCCTAATAAATTTAGGTAAATGTCTTTTGATACAGAATTTAGCCTGGTTCTTGGTTCTTTCTCACCATTGCAGACGCTGGTCTTCTATCCAATCCTTCGTAGAAGCTTGAATCAAGCTCCTGGGCAACCCGCAGAAGGACTCGTGGCTTATAAGGCTATCGTTCGAGCCCTCCCTCGCCAGAGCGTCCTTATTCGGATTTCGTTGCCAAGGAACCGAACTCCGCTCTTTCCGGCACCCAGGCGAGTGTCAGCTTATTTCGAGCACCCACCTCGGTTAAGACAGTTAGACTATTTGGTGTGAAGAAAGTGCCTTCAAACTTATCTGACTATCCGAGTATACGGCCACTCTCCTGCCCTCCATTTCTTGCCTTCTAATCTCCTTAGCGCAGGGTGTATAACAACCAGTTTTAATTAACTGGATAGGTATTTATTTAAGGAGTTGAGTTCAGGCTTCTATAGGCATGAAAACTGTGCCGCGGGAGCGGAGAGAGGTGGTTGTCTCTCACCAAAGCTATGTTGTGCTGTTATGAATGAACTGTTAACCAGGATGTTCATCGGGATTCTATGTACAGACATATGCCGATGTGGTGTTATGTTATTGTTGGGGCGATGTCTGACTACTATCTCAGGTTTAATGCAAATTGCCCTCAGCATGGGATATGATTGAACTCAGGAGGAAGGGTCTTTCAATTAATCACAGTAAGACCCAGGTGATTTTATTTATCCATGGAAAGAAGATTAAAACCTCCTAGTTTATTAGGAACTTCTGTTCAGATTTACAAATTGGTGAAGTTTCTTGGAGTAGTTCTTGACAGTCAATTAAATTGGTCGGAATATGTTAAGATACAGCATCAAAAGGCAATTATTTCCTTTTGGCAATGTCGAAGAATTGTAGGTAAAAATTGAGGATTACTCCCTAGATGATGTTTTGGATTTATGGTATGATTATTAAACCTAGGTTGTTATATGCGGCTGTGGTGGTGGCGTTGCATTGAGATAAGGTCTGCTGAATGGCTGCTTGAGGATATTCAACGCTTGGCTTGTCTAGCGGTGACCGGTGCGATGCGGACTACCCCAAGAGCAATGGAGACTTTATTGGGTATCCCACCGCTCTTGTAGAGGTGAAAACTGTGGCAATGAAAGCCTGTTATAGAATATGACAGGCCGTTTTTGGCAAGTGGCCTAAGGCCTTCCAACTTGTGACGTAGCGTGAAAGGAAATATTACGGTTTTGTGGGGGTTTATGGACAAATCCTTCTCCCTACACCAGCTGCTGACCTGTGCTGCTTGTACTCGCTCTGAGATTGTACTAGGATGGTTGCCTCTTATTACAATCTCTAAATCATCTGCGTAGCCCAAACAATCGTAGCCATTCGCAGATAAATCATGGAGATGGTCGTCAACGACCAGTGCCCACATTAGGGGGGACATACTTTTGGGCACCCTTCCCTACTTTCACCCTAAGAATGATCTGGCCTATTGTGGAAATATTAATTCTATTTCTTAGCCCAGACTCCATCCAGTCGCATAATGCTGCTGGTACTTCTTTTGTTTGGAGAGAGTTGGTGACCGAGCACGCGAGACAATATTGCCCTCTATTCTAAAAAGATGGTTACCGCAATCTCTTCCGGTTCTTTTCAATCGAAATTTCAAATCGAAAATAATCGACAAAAGTACAAAGTTGTAACTGTATAAAGCTTTGATTAAACCAGTTTTATCATACGGATCAGAATGCTGGGTGATCAAAAAAAGAGATGAAAGGAAAGGAAAAAGGGATGAAATGTTTCTCAGAATAAACATGTCTGGAAGAAAAATACTGAGGAGGATTTTCGGGCCGATCAAGGATGGAGATACTTGGAGAATTCGGCATTAATAGGATAAATAAGTTAAGACGAGCATTTAATTAGGATGCTGGGCTACTATGAAGAAGGTCATGTTGTCAAGCGGTGAAGCCTTGGAACATGGAGTGGACTGTTGGGGACCCGGTAAAGGCAAGCCGGGTAGAAGGTGGATGACCAGGAGGAGGACCGTGATGCAGCAGGAGCTGGAATATATGATTGGAGGGCGAAGGCGCAGGATAGGGATGAATGGAGGAGGTCCTTAGTGGGGGCCAAGGCTTGATTCGGGCTGTAGCACCGGGATTTATTATGTCCCTTGAAATGAAATTAGAATAATAAATTATATTTTTACTTTATTTATTTTTAATACCCATCAGTATCTTTAAATTATGTAATTAAGAAATTTTGGTTAAAATAAAACAAACAAAGAATTATTTTATTCTTCAAATGAACCACAAAACTTTGCAATGTTACTAATGATCTGGACATATTTTTGCCACTTTTTACAATCTGTTTCAAACTAAATGATTCATTCCGTCAGAGGCTACGCCCCCGATTCTTTTCTAATGTTTTGTGTAATTATTAATAATTGCATATACAAGTGGAGATATATGATGCCAAATGGTATCCCGACTGTCTGCCAGATGGATGATCTGTACTACAACTACGTATAACTGCCGATCTATTGCATCAATTCTTCTTAACCTACCTAAACTAACGCGATTTTCTCCATAAAAAGACCGAAGAATTTCATTAAATTTGGTGCATTAACTTAATATAAATATTACTTTTATTTGAAACTCTTTTCTGAAAATTAATTTAATGAAGTATTGTCGGCGGGAGGTGGTTATGCTATCCTCCAAAAAAATCATTTTATTAAGTTTTGATTCTCACATTGATATAAATCTGAAGATAAATTATAAGTTTGAAGAAAATTTGTCAATTACAATTTCGTTAACTGTAGTAAGAGAAAGTCGTGTGAGTGTTTCACACCAGATTTTTTTTTTTTTTAAACAGAATCTAATTTGGTATTACAAATATTCCACTACAAAGACTAAAAATGTTATTGGTGGCGTTGTTTCATAATTTCACTTCAAAATAATTACTGCTTTTTCAATTTCTCAACGAAAATTTCCCTTGATTGAAGAAACAACTTTTTTTTAAAAAGAAGGCAACTTCAAACACTTACAGTCAACGGGTCTTATGGAAGAGAAAGACTTTATCTCGACGTGTCATATTCTGAATATGACATTTCATAACTTGTTATATTCTGACTGCAGTTTTTTTGCTCCGAACAGTATGACTCTCCCTATAACATAATTACAATCAATAAATTTATATCATTAACAATATTGTTTAAGCAAATAATAGTTTTAGCGCCAATGTGTAATGAGGCAGTCAGGTATAAAAGCACCATTAAAAAAGCAATGTAACCTGTGAGTAGTAAGTCAGCAATGTTATTGTGCAAGTTTAGCCGGAGAAAAGCATGCGTTGTAAGGCCGAAATAAACATTTGTAGAAAGTAGTTAAGCTTGTGGTTTTTGTCTATCTCCTCCCAGTAAAAAGGGGCTAAGTCTAAACAAATATATTAATGTATTTATTACACAGTTCTTTGAAATTCTATCTCTCGTAGTTCATCTGGCTATTTAGTAGGCCTGGAAACAGGACGTTTAACAATTCGCTTTGGAATTGTTAAAGCATCTCTTGATTTAATCAAAATTTTGAAGAAGTCTGGTTCTTCTAATTACTCTAAAATCTGCCTCTCACAGCTATTTTCATTTAATGTTAATATTTAATGCAATAATACTAAAAAGTCAGAATTTGCAAAGAGAGAGAGAAAACACATTTCATAGGGGCAGAAAACTTCACAACTCGTGTGATGAGAGAAACACAGTATAAGTAAATAATGACAAATCTTTTCTGGCACTGAGCCTGAGTGCTATAGCCAAGTACATAACGTTCATAAAACTTAACTCAGAGGATATTGAATGCTAGTCATTAGTAGGAATTAAGAAATCGTCTATCGCTTGTAGAGTGTAAAGGAGAAATGATCCTGGTGGTATATATACGTACATATATAATCTCCAATCATTAATCAGCACAATAAACTATTGTGAAATTAAATAAGATTCAGAAAATACAATCAAAACCAGAAAACTGCCTGAGTAAATTAAAAAATAAATAAGTAATAGAACATAATGTAGGAATAACAAGTTAGGGCTTGCACGGTTAGCCCTAGCACAGTTAGGGCTTATATTTGTTAAAATAAGATTACTTCTTCCTAAACAAGTTCATTACCTATAGTCTTCCACAAATGCCAGACGAAAAAACGGACTACACTCAATATACAATGCATATTTTTGTGATTGGCTTATTTGTTATTAATATATATTAAAATAGTAAGTATATATACATATATATCCGTATAAAGTAAAGTGCATACTAAATGTATAATAAATAATAATAATAATAAATGCGTTTATTTGACATACATTTTGAAAAGTATTTACAATTTGACAAAAATAATACAAACACAAAATGCATGGACTTGGTCCGTCTGCAGAGTTGACTTACTTATTTAAAATTAAAACAAACTTTTTCTCATATTGAATATAAACTATAAATATTTATTTAAATAAAATAATAATAATAATAAAAAAATAAAAATATTCTTTGAAATTCTTAATATTTCGCCGTAGGTATTTATTATTGAACCGTTTGCGGCATATAACTTCCTTACGCATTGTTTTTCTTTGTCGCGCAATGTGGGAGGCAATACAGATATATCTGCACCTGTATCAATAAGAAATTTTATTCGCGATGTGCGGTCATGAACAAAGAGGCGGCTAAATTTAGGGCTCCCATCGTTTGCCGCCGTCAACGGGGAGCACGGGAGTTTACCTGGTTGCTAGTAGTTGAATTTTGAGCGATTAAATAGTCGCAGGGGGTCGTGCATTTATTTGCTTTTTTCCCAAACTTCCGGTGATACCAACAGAATGTACTCTCCGAACAATGTGGAGGAGTTTTAGACCTGGATCTGTATCTTGTGTTTGCCTCTAATCTGTTAATTGACGCAGTTAATTGTGCAATCTGATTTTCCAATTTAGATATTCTGTCCAATTTAGATGCTTCTGCATAATTACCGTTATTTGTTTCAGGCGGTGTTTTCTCCTGCGCTGCGTATATGTTAGGGCCGGGTATTGACACTTCGATTATCTTATCTGCCATTACGGCTAGGCTATCTAACGTGTCGTTACATGAAGCCAAAATAGTACGCACTGTTATGGGGAGACGTTGAATAAAAATAGTTCGTAAGAACGCATCGTTGACTTGTGAACCAGCCAAGGTTCTCATTTTTCTAAGTAATTGAGATGGCTTTCTATCACCCAGTTCGATTTCTGTTAATAATTTATTAACTTTACGCCCTTCGGATTCTTCAAACTCTGATATTAATCTGTTTTTTAAATCAGTAAAAGGGGTATTTGAAAGAGGTTTGCACAGAAAATCTGAAATTACTTCGGCGATGTCGGCTTCCAAGGAACCTAGAACATAATTAAATTTTGTTACCTCAGAGGTGATGCCAGCTGTAATAAAGTGTGCCTCTATTCTCATAAACCATGCCTTCACTGTTTTTCTCCAGAGAGGAGGAATTTTTACCGAAATATGGGCTAACTCCGCCTTGATTGGTTGTTGTTCGGCATTTAATGGTGAATCGATTTTCTCTTCTGTCTTCATCACGTCGGGTTTCACCATTGTGATGAATCACGTCGGGGTCACCAATGTGGAGGTTCACTAATGTGAAAATTGTTGGTGGGGTGATGATTAAATAAAATAAAGTAGTCACCTTAACTCCACTGATTCACCAAAATGCACCTTTATTAGAAAGATAGTAAATTGTACAAGTGAAAACAGTTTGTATAAATATGCACAGCACTTGGGTGATAAATAAAGAAAGTTCACGTATACTTGCATAAGTAGAGAATGTAACAACTAGAAGGTAACAAGGGTGAGGCAACGCGCGAACACTGGTACTGGATGGCAGCGTTGCCAGCCACAGTATAAAGCACAGATTATATTTGTTGCCTGTTCATATTACTCCGGGTAATGATTGGAATTTAGTTTAATTTGTTAACTGAGTTATTAGCTGAATATAATCATTTGGAATATCTAATTATAGGAGAGTGGAACGGCAGAACAGCTGATTTGCAGTGTATAGATGATGATACTATTTGTTTAAGTAACTGTCAAGAAAATAGAAATTCCAAAGATATTGTGCTTAATCTAATATTAGATTTCTGCCAAGAGGGGGGATTTGCTATTTTAAACGGTAGAATGTCTGGTGACTTGAACGGTGAATTCACGTTTTTGGGCCCAAGAGGTAGCTCTGTGATTGATTACTGTATTGTTTCATTAAGTAGTATGGACATGGTTTCTGATTTTGAGGTGGGTACTCAACCCTGGTCGGATCATATGCCGATTATTGTTGTTGTAAACACTGGATTGTTTTGGAAAGATGAAGAGTGTTTACCTCTGTTACCTAGATTAAAATGGAATGATGATTTTTCTGAGAAATATAAGGGTCTTTTAGAAGAAAAAGTAAGTAATTTACCTATGATTGAGGAAGTAAACCTAAAGAATTTGGAAAACCTTATAAGGCAATTGGGGGTCGAAAAATCATTACGCCCACCGAAATATAATGCTGTACAACAGTGGTTTGATTTTAGCTGTTGGAGAAAAAGAAATAGAGTGTTTAGTCTCCTTAATTTATTTAGGCAAATTAATGCGGAAATTGCAAAACTAAAATATTTGAAGACAAGAAAAGAATATAGTGAACTATGTAGCATAAAACGTAAAAAATATTTCATAGGTGCGGCTAAGGCTATTGCTGCTGCCAGGGACGGAAAAGAATTCTGGATGCAAGTAAATATTTTCAAAAGAAAACAGTATAAATGTGGTGCCCAGATAAGTATTGAAGACTGGCGGCAGTATTTTCAAGCTCTTTATAACCCTCTAATAAATTGCTCTACAATTTTGTATGCGGAACCCTGGATAGAAGATGAGGTTCTCGACCGACCTTTTGGATATAATGAGCTGATCAATGTAATAAATAAAGCGGGCTCAAATAAGGCACCTGGCATCGACGGTATGCCGTCCGAATATTATAGACATGCTCCTCCCCTCTTCTTAAATATTCTATTGAAGGCATTTAATGGTTATTTTAGGGAAGGGAAAGTGCCGCGGAACTTTAATGTTGCCGTCATTTTTCCTCTCCATAAGAAAGGGAAGATCAATGAAGTATTTAACTATAGAGGAATTGCATTTTTGGACTCAGTACAGAAATTGTACACTGCCTTATTAAATGAAAGATTCAGCCAATGGGTAATACAGTATAATATCCTATGCGAAGAACAGTCAGATTTCCGGCGTGGTCGCTCCACAATGGATAATCTCTTTGTATTGTTGAACTCGGTCCAATTGAAATGGTATCAGGGTAGAAAGAAAATTTACGCCTTTTTTATAGACTTAAAGTCCGCTTTCGATACCGTGAACAGAGAAGCCCTATTTTATAAATTGTATCAGTGCGGAATCTCATCTAAGATGGTAAAGGCGATACAAGGTTTGTATAAGGAAACAAAATCGGCAGTATAGAGCAGCAAAGGTCTTTCGCTTCCTTTTCAAACTGGCTGTGGTGTCAAGCAGGGTTGTAACCTAAGTCCGACGCTCTTCTGTTTATTCATTAATGATTTAAAAAATGCGCTTAGGGGAGGGATATGGATAAAAGATTATAACTTAAAGTTGCTGCTCTATGCGGACGATGTAGTAATAATAGCGGACGATTCAAGAGTGTTGCAGGAGATGATAAAACAGCTGGAAACTTATTTGGACAACTGGAACTTAAAGACGCTTAATATGAATAAATCAAAGATAATAGTTTTCAGAAAATGTGGTGGAAAATTAGGCAGGCTAGAAAGTTGGAATTTTAAGGGAAAAGATATAGAAGTTGTCAAAGAATATAAGAATTTAGGGTTAAATCTCACTCCCTCGTTGACTCTGAAGTCCCACTGGAATGATAAGGCGAGGCAGGCGATGCTGGGATTAAATAGTGTTTGGGCTGGCTTAATGGCAAACAAGCATGTGCCGATTTCGGCCAGAAATGAGGTGTTTACTTCTGTAACACGGTCCGTACTTACATATGGTTGCCAGATTTGGGGTATTCGGTACACACACAGAATAGAAGGGGTACAGAGATCGTTTTTAAAGAAATTATTTCGTCTACCAAAGAATACACCCAATTATGTGCTCTATTTAAAAACGCAAACCTGTCCTCTACATGTATTCACATTTACACTATTTTTGAAATTTCTCAATAAGATTTTGGAACTTGATAATTGCCGCTTAGTTAAAAAGTTAGCTTTGGAAATAGTTAACAAAAAAATTATTTGGTTTGTCCGATTGGATTAATAAGTTAGACAGAAACATTGGGTTGAATGTGTATTCACCTGAAGAGTTTAGTAATGAAATTAATGCCATACAGAAAGCTTTGATGCAGTATTATAGAAAAACTTTTATGAATAGTGCGATTAATAGTACTTACCATAAGATCTATAGTAGATTATCGTTTAATGTTGACTACAATAATATTGGCCTAGATGTATTAGATATAGGTCTTATATTGAAGATCAGAGGAGAACTGCTTGATTTAAACTACAAGCCTTATATACAGGAGAGAAATTATAAATGTAGTATGTGCAATATGGCTGCAAATGAGGATGTATTCCATTTTTTGGATCAGTGTGCCATATTGAGTTTTATTAGAAAAGTATTTCTTTAGGGAGGTGATGAAATGTTGCATTTATTGAATGCTACTAACTGGTTGGCATTAATTGGGTACATCAAAGAGTCAATGTCATACAGAAGGTTTCTTGTAGAAAATTGTAATTTCTAAATACATTATTACATATTATGATAGATCAGTCTCCCTTCTATTGTTATTGTTCTTTCATTTAGTTATTGAATTTATATAATAAAAAAAGACCCCAGACCTCTATCTCATTATTCACAGATTTTTGCCTTTTATTCTGTTTGTAATTAAAAAAAAAAAAATAAATTAAAGAAAAGAAAATATATACATATGTAAAATAATTATGTTAATAGATTATTTCCTGAGTTTTGAGACACACTCCTGACAGACGATTAACCATCATGTCAGCAATCATGCTGTTTATGTTTATATTGTATCATGTAATATTGAGTTTATTTGCAAGTAAAGTATGTTTTCTATCTATCTACTCTAACTTCTGAACAAATATTACGCAACATCCGCTAACCTATTCCCAAGCAAACATTAAAAAGTTCAAACTTCCCCAAATCACTAGTTTCTATGGCTGCGTGGCACGCCTAAAGAGCTCGGCAGTAAATGTAACGGCACTCACCTGCGTAATAGAGCAGCATGAGAGCGATATGTACTTATGCACTCACAAGCTCCCACTGCTCTATGCTCTATTCAATATATGATTTAATTATATTATCTTTCCGTCTACTTCGAATGAGTAGAGGCATCTGCTAACACACACTGCCGTGTGAGCTCTCTGAGCGTGCGCTCGGGCCCCTCACAGCACGCACACACTGACAACTCGCACTAGCTAGCCATTTTACATCCACCCCCCACTTTTCGAAACTCTAGCCTCTTCGATGTCCCCTCGGTGTCTTCTTCGATATTGTCCATTGGCGGTTGAGTTGGCCGCAGCGTGGGACGATACATGTGAAATCACCTCCTCCTGATGTACTGGACTGGTTCGATACCTGAGGCTGCTTTTCACCTGGCCTTCTGCGGAGCCAGTACCAGGTAATAAGGTGTATGCGTCTGTCTTGTGAACTACAATATGCGGAAGCGTGTAGTTCTCCAAGGCTGGAGATGGACTCTTCTCTGACTGTCATGTTGTTGTCGGAACCGCATTTTCTGAGTAGTTTGACATTTCCCGGAGCACTGTATATCCACACGTCTCTAGCCGGGTCCCCGACCCATCGAGCGGGGTACATGGCGTTGAGGGCCCTCCACTCACAAAGCTTGAAGGCGGCTTCATACTCCTTCCAAAATAACTGGCTTGGGCAGGTGTGATAGCGCCTAGAATAAATTGCAAATCCTACTCGGCATATGGCTACATTGCGGCCCCGACATGATAACTGGGTATGGGCCGACATCGGAGCGTAATGTTCTTGGTCCACTGACACTATAAGGTGCTCCGCTTCTGGTTGTAATAACAAGCTCAATCCCGAGGTAGGGTCTGCAATAGGCACCACATGTACACTATATAATTCGTAGCGCTGCCCCTTCGCAAATAGCGGCAAACTCAGGTGTATCTGTATCTTCCCGCCAGCCGCCAATACCTGGACTTCCGTTAGCTCATAATAATGAGGTAATCGAGGAGTCTATGAGTAATTCCAGGCCCTCTGGTAGGACGCTGGCAACCGCCCCCAAGATACTCCCTAGGGGATACCAGGTTCATGCTTACCCGACCCCTAATAGACGCGCCTACTGGCTCTAGTGAGCCTGTAAATCCAGCGCGCTAACCGTGTTCATTTCTATCTCCCTCACTAGGGATGAGGAATTTAAAAGGATTAGGAAAACTTCGGAATCAAGGAAGACCCGGCCTCCAACACGGCTAGCTGGTTCTTGAGGTTTCCCGTTTCTCTGTCTAGTTTGCTCACTAAGGTTTTAAGCCGCTTCTGGTCTTTGGAAACTTGTATGCTAATGCTCCGGGTCAGGGTTAGGTGTTCCTGCGAAAGGTGGAGTATTTCCCCAGTTTTCCTTTCCAACTGGGATATGCAGGCCTGCGTCTTCTGTAGAACTTCGGCGTCTGGGTTACCAAACAGTAACTTAATGACCTTTCCCCCAGCATCAAACAGCCCTCGCCTGTCTCTGTGATGGGGTAACATTCGCATGAGAATGTTCGTTTCTGTAACGCGCAGGACCCGATCTAGCTCGGCTACATACGCCCGCGTGAACTGGAACCTGGGTGGCATCATTTCCAGCCACGTCTTGGCTTCCTTGGTGGCGTCTTGTATCTGTCTCAGTTCATTCCGGATGTCGTCGACGTTGATTTCTGCTACAACTCCCAAGCGATTCCCTGTTAGTACGACTTCTTTCTCTTTGACGAACACCGCTCCTCCGTAGGCGTTAGTCATCTAACGTAGCACGCCCCCAAACCAGGCACCATTATCATCGTCATCGCCGCATTGGGTAAGGTGACCGGGGAGTTATCGGCGGTGACTCGAGGAATTCGGGCTGGTAAGTGGGGTCGCGGATAGTGTCGTCGCTTGTGGTGGGTGGGCTCCACGCGTCCTTTGCGAACTCATCTTCACTCTTTCTGTCTGCTCCTCTCGGTTCCTCCGCACCTGCTTCCTCTACTACTAAAGCGCGGGGGAGTTACTCATCCAAGACGGTAATCTCATCGTCGTTCCATAAATATGGCACCCAGGTGCTATTATTTAGGGTTCTCTCTGGTTGACTGACTCGACTCTTCGATGTTAGGTGCGCTACCTTCTCTTTCCATTCCGTCAGCGTTACTGCCCCCAAACCCCTTCAAGCGATTTATGGGTACTTTTTCGACCCTGTCCATTGCTAGTCTTACCTCGTACACTTGGTTGCTTATCCTTTTAGTCATCTGTAGGGTCCTTTCCAGGGTTTATGAAATTTCCGTGCGGCACCAGGTTCTACCGCGGGCGAGTATAAGTATACCCACGGTCTTTTTTCAAGGCTCCTGTTCCGACTTCTTCTGTTGTATTGGCGTGCTTGGGCCGCATGTGCCTTGGCAGCCATTTCTCTTGCAGTTTCGTGGGCTAGCTTTAGCCTCTCCTTTAGTGTCTAGACGTGCGCCAGACTCCCCTAGGTCATCTCCGGGGGTGTCACCCCATTGTGGATTTGGATCACATGCAGATATCTGCGCCATTTCCCTACCAAACATCAGTATATTCGGAGTGTATCCCGTGCTGGAGTGGTACTATTATATGCCACGAGCAGATAGGCACCGTCCCTGCTTATATAGGGTCCCTGATAGTGAGTCTATGAATGTTCTGTGGAATTTTTCCGATTCCCTCCGGGTGGTAGGCTGTGGTGAACAGTTTCTTGATGCCATAGAGTTCGCAGACATTCTGAATAATGGCGGAGGTGAAATTAGCTCCCCTATTCGATAGTAACTGTTGCGGAGGGCCATATCTGGTCACAATTTCCTTAACCAAAACGCTCGCAACTTCTTCCGCTGTCTGTGTTTTCAAAGGAAAGCCTCTACATATCTACTTAGGTGATCTATACAGGTAAGTAAATTCCTCGACCCAGTGCGTGCTTCTACGGGTAGGGGTCCCAGAATGTCGATGGCCATTTGTTCCATGGGCCGGAAGGGTCGGTAGGGATTACCCATTGTCGCTCGCTGCCCCCTGGGAGTTTTCCTTTCGGCGCAGTCGCTGCAACTTTCGAATAGTATTCTCCTCTGATTCGCAGAATTATTCGTTCAACCCCTGGGTGGCCCGCCGTGGCGGAGTTGTGGTTCATCCACAGCACGTCGGGTATCATCGCTCGCGGCACCAGTAATTTCCATTCTTCCTTCGCGTTCTTCATATACCATACCCCTCGCTGGTCCTGTCGCACACAGGTGGGCTGCTGTTCAATCATCTTTCGGCAATCCCTATCCGCTACTTGGGCTTCATGTATTCCGTCCGTGCTAGTCTATTAGACGGTAAGGGTTCTCCAACCGTGCGGTCATTTGATTGAGCTTCTGTTATCACGTTAACCACACGTCGGTAAGGGCGTCTACATTCCCGTGCTTCTTCCCTGGCTTGTGGTAGGTTTCGTATTCAAACTCCGCCAATCGGAGCTGCCATCGTGAAAACCGAGAGGAGGGATCTTTAAGGGTGAGTGCGGAATGATCCGTAATCAGGTTGAACCTCCTCCTATACAGGTAACACCGGAAGTATTGGGTAGCCCAAACTACCGCCAGCATCTCCCGGTCAGTTGCGCTATACTTTCGTTCTGCGTCGTTCAGCTGACGGCTAGCGTATGCAATGGGTCTCTCCGTCCAATGGCATATGGCGCCAGTGGCGATGCCCGAAGCATCGGTAGATAATATAAACTGCCGCACGAAGTCCGGGTATGCTAAGACTTCGGAGCTCGTTACAGCTTGCTCCAGGTCCCTAAATGCGGAGTCTTCGGCTTCTCCCCACACGAATGGTATGTCCTGTTTAGTCAATTGGGTCAGAGGCCGCGCGCTTTCTGCGAAGTGGTTCACGAACCGTCGGTGATATCCGACCAATCCAAGAAAAACTCGCACTTCTTTGCGTTTGTCGGCCGTCGATACTTGTTTATGGCCTCCGCCTTCAGTGGATCGGTTTCTATTCCACGGCTACTGACTACATGGCCCAGATACTTAACTTCCGCTTCCGCGCAATGGCATTTGGAAATATTAATTTTTAAGTTGGCTTGCCGTAGCTTGTCCAGTACTCTTTTCAGATGGTCAATATGTTCTGTCATAGTGGCGCTGAATATAACAACGTCATCTAAATACACTAGACACGCCGTGCCTTTCAAACCCGCTAGTGGGCGGTCCATCAGTAACTGGAAGGTGGCTGGGGGCTACAGCTAATCCGAACGCCATTTTGTATTCATAGCGTCCATCTTGTGTTGAAAATCCAGTCTTCTATCCTACGGGGTAATCTGGGTTTGGTGGTACCCGGAGGCTAAGTCCAACGTGGTAAAGTATACACAACGTCCCAGGCTCTCTAATGTTTCCGTAATGTTCGGTAGTGGGTATGTAGGGACCCGCGTGGTAGCGGTTAATCCCCTGAAGTCTGTGCAAAAACGGTATCGTTTGCTTCCATCCTCCGTTTTCTTTTTTACTAAGACCACTGGTGCCGACTGAGATGGTCAGAGGGTGTAAGTAGAGATGCAGCTTCTATTTTGGGTATCTGGAATTGGAGGACAGCAGCACAGAACAGAGAAGGCTGGAAAAAACTTTTGAAAGAGGAGACCAAGACTCACTAGTGGGCTGTAGAGTCATTGATGATGATGATGATGACTGGTGCCGACCAAGGGCTTTCCAACCCCTGAATAATATTTTTCTTTAGCATGTCCTCTATCAACTCTTTCATGTGTGGCCTTTGTAATGTTATGGTGTGATGATGTGTATTTGTAGTTGGTTGTGTAGCACGAGCGGTTTCGTATTAGGGCTTGTAAGTATGATTGAGGATAGAAGTAATAAGAATAATTAAGAAGTCACCACTGTTAACAATTAAATATAATCTTTCAAAATAATAACTACAAGTTATTAGATATTATAAACTAATTTAATATATTGTGAAACTGGCACTGATACTAAGAGAGCGATTCCTGAAGTGTTCTGGCTTTGGAAGCAGAATACGACTGTATTGTTTGAAAGCAGAAGTGAGACTGTTCTAAGGAATGCTCTCTAATAAAAACAGTTGGCCAAGTCGCATTTTATTATATTAACGGATTTTTGTGCCTTTGTTTTCCTAATAGCAATGACCTAGATTTAATATACCTGCTCTACCCCTGCACTAAGATACATTTGAAATATTAACAAAGTTAGATTTTTGATGCTATAAAATATTCTAAACTATTTCTTCAAAACTATTATTTTTCGATTTCGTCCTTCCACTACACCTTTGATGGAAGGGTACCCGATATGGTGCCTTGGCTATTGGCTGTGCATCCCCTGTATTAATACGGTGTTGAATTTGTGGCGTGCAGTCGAAGGTGTTCTCCCGTGGGTTCGGGAACACGTCCTCATAGCTCAGTAAAAGCTCCTGTAATTTTCCTTTCAGGAAAATTCGGCCCATAGCGTGGTTTCTTCAGTTTTTGCGCCCTGCCGTTGAATAGCCGCCCCTGACGAGGTCCTTTCGTCCTCTAATCTCCCCAGCCTTGCCATCCACATTCCACTGTTCCCAGGGTGCTACCCTTTGGTAATCGTACTTCGTTCGGACCCATATTCACTAATCTTACATGTACTATATCTGATC
The DNA here is from genome assembly GCA_011037195.1 of Triatoma infestans. Taxonomy (NCBI): domain Eukaryota; kingdom Metazoa; phylum Arthropoda; class Insecta; order Hemiptera; family Reduviidae; genus Triatoma; species Triatoma infestans. The sequence continues at coordinate 141,873 of JAAEAF010000090.1, read as the reverse complement.
GTACTTTATCCAGTCCCCTTCCCGTTCTCCAAGTCTCGTTCTGCTCGCTGTAAGCTGGTTCATCTAGCACCACTCTTCCATCCCAACCCGCTCGTATTCTACCCATAACCACTATCTCGCTACTTGTGGATATCACCACAACTTGAGAGGGTTCCGAATACGATTGTGTTCCTCATTTCCGTGCTCCGCACCCAACGATTCCAGGGTGGCTGGGGCTGCGGCCTCCGGAAAGATCTCGCGGTCCTTTTTATACTCTAGCTGGGTGCCCACTCTCCCTCCTTCACTGCACGATATGCTGACGACTGTTCCTCTCCCCGCATCTATAATAATCCCCAGATCTAATAGCATCCATGCTCAATATTCCTTCTGCCTGGACTTCTACATCTGCTATCATAAACTTAATCGTCGCCTCCCCTGGGCGCTCTGGACTCCTTGGACAACGATCCGTGCACCTGTAACCCCGTAAGCCGACACTGCACACTCTCCTATTTCTTCCTCTCTCAAAGGCCTCTTCAGAATTGAAACTCCCGCTCCGGTGTTCACTACAAGTGCCCTCACTTCTCCTGAGAGAATGAGAGGTATCTTCAAAAAATCCTCCCCCGTTATATTTACGTTAGTAATAATTAGGCCGCCTGCTCTGGGAAAGTTACGCGGTTCCACCAAATGTTCGTTATGACTATCCAAACACAAGGCCGCGGCTCCCATCATCTTCAGACGACAAACTAATCTCTTGTCCGCGTCGCTCCAACCCGCGCTAGCCACCACCAAGTCTAAATCCAGGAGGAAGGTTTCAACAGGGATTTCTACCGCTTCCCCTCCCTCCGCTTGATCGTTGATGTAAATTGAGATCTCTACGGGAGGTACCCCCAGCGGCCGTTCTTGCAACATGCTCTGATCTCTCCGCCATTTCTATGGGTCGACGTTCCCTTTCTTCGAATTCCGCTAACTTCCTTTCCAGTTCTAATCTCTCCTTATCTCTAGCAGTGAGCTCGTAGTTTACTAGGCGCAGCTCTTCTGTGATTGGCACTCATAACTACCGTTACAAACCTATCCGTTAGTATCTGCCTGCGAATTTCTAAAGGCTGAACATTTCCTTCCACTTCAATACATCATTAGGTGTACCCTATAAATAACCCATTGCCAGTCTTAGACACTGATTCTGAATGACATCAAGAGGTTTCAGAGTAGTTTTGCATGCATCTCCGTAAAATATGGAACCATAATCAATTCCTGGTCTAATGGTAGACTTGTAAAGTAGAAGGCTTGTGTTTGGGTCTGAACTCCACATCGTGTGGCAGAAGCTTCTCATTATATTCATCAATTTGGTGGATCTTACAGCTATCTGGTTTATGTGCGTTTTCCAATTCAGAATTTTATCTAAATATAAACCTAAAAATTTGGCGGACGATTTAATTGGAAATTTACAGTTTCCCAACATAATTTCATTTCCTAGTAGCAACCTTCTTTTACGGCTAAATGGACATAAATAGCTTTTGCTTTGGGATATCGTTAAACCTGTCCTGTCGCTCCATTTTACGAGTTCGAACCTGCTAAATCTAATGTATCAATTCCATCCTCAATAGATAAAACGCTAGTATATATGCAAAGATCATCCGCGTACTGTATTATTTTAATATTGGCCGGCAAAATATTTTCATTCTCCGCCATATAAACCGAATAAAGTAAAGGACTCAGAATCCGGCCTTGGGGGAGACCTTGGTTAGCTATTCTGGGGCCTATAACTGTAGAATTCAGTCTAAGAAGTATTTCCCCGTCACCCATTAACTTCGTTATATTTTTTACAAATTTATTAGGAATAAAATCTGATAATTGACATTATCATACGCAGCAGTTATATCTAAGAACAAGGCCAAGACGGTTTTTCGGGAAGTGAAAGACAGGTGACAGTCCGTTATAAATTGCACTTGAGCAAAGAAGACAGAATTCCCTTTGCGAAAACCAAACTGTGACGTGGAAGCTTATCGTTTTTCTCTAACCAATGCTTCATACGAAGTTTTATTATTCTTTCGAATGTCTTTAGTATGCATGAAGACAAAGAGATTGGGCGATAGGAATCAGCCAGGTGAGCAGGTTTATCGGGTTTTAATATAGCAACAACCATGTATTTTTTCCAGGACGAAGGAAACTCAACAGACGACCATATTTTGTTAAATACATTTAATAGATCTATCAATGATTCAATAAGGAGATGGGATAGCATGCTATAATGTATGATGTCCATACCCGTGGCTGAGTTGTTGTTATTTTTTAAAGAGATTTTAAGTTCGGCTAATGTGTATGGCTCTATGAGTCTTTTACTATATTATATACTGGTAATAAAAACGGAGGAGTAAATTTTGAAAAAATTCATTTACCCACTCACCGCTCGTCTGGTGGTCTAACATTAGTAATTAGATATTTACGGTTCTAGTCCATTTTTTGTGAAGCCCAATTGCACTTTCGAATTACGCCTCTGAGGACATGGGTCTGGCGCGCGGCTACAAAATTACGATGAGATCCCCCCCATCTGATTTTTAACCAGGGAAAAAAAATATTTTTGAGCCGCGGGATGGCATGTGAGGCATGCGGCTACGTTTTGAAAAATCTAGCTTGAAAACAATCTAAGGTAAAAATAATATTTGTTAGCCGCGAGATGGGCATGCCCGACCTTCGGCTATGTTTTATAATATTTAGCTTGAAAATATAAGGTCGAAATTTGTCAGGGAAAAAAATTTTTTTTTGAGCCGGGAGATGGTATGCGAGGCATGCGGCTAAGATGTGTAATATTTAGCTTGAAACATTTTAAGGACTTTAATAATGTTTTTGAGCCGTGAACTGTCATCCAAGTCTATGGCTAATATTTTATAATATTTAGCTACAAACATTATAATTATCATTCATACATATGACTAAGACCTTAATATTTTTTTTGATTATTTGTTCATGGTACACTTATTCATATTTTAGTCTAACACATCCTAAGGACGTTAACATTGTTTTAGAGCCGTGGATGGCCATAACAGACTAGCGATATTTATACATATTTAGCTAATAATATAATATTTTTTGAGGTATTTGGTTCTGTTTACACTCCTATAATATTTTGCTAAACACAGTTCTAAACACTTATTATCATTTTTGATCCACAGAGATTACATACAAGACAGGGCTAATATTTTATAAAATTTGTAGCTAAGACTTTAATATTGTTTTGTATGATATTTATGGCATGTTGTAAATTATGTTTACCTTATCTATTCTTCGATAAACACATTCAAGGACTTTAATATTGATTTTGAGCCGTGAGATGTCATCCAAGTCTAGGGCTAATATTTTATAATATTTAGCTACAAACATTAAATAAATTATCATTCAATACTAATGAATAAAGACTTTGTTTTTTTTTATGTATTGTTGATAACATTCTAAGGACCGTAATATTGTTTTTGAGCCGCGACATGGCTTCCAAGTCGTGAGCAAATATTTTATAATATTTAGTTAAGGACTTTAATATTTTTTTATATTCAATACTTTGTGTATTTTTATGGATTCTGTTCATGTTTACATTTATAATATTTAGCTAAACACATTCTAAGGACTTTATTATCATTTTTGAGCCGTGAGATGAAATACAGAACATGCGGCTAAGATGTGTAATATTTAGCTTGAAATATTTTAGTATTTGATTATTCATTTGATTATATGATTTTACATTTTCTAGTTTTTTTAATTTGTGTGGTACAATTTTTATTTGTTTTATATCAGTCAACTGGATTTCAGATTGATTGTAAACTTTTACACAATAAAATTTATAATCTTATTTTTATATATACACACACACACCAGATGTTCATCGTTTATTACTTAGCTTTGTATTTCTAACAAGTGGGTGTTTGGTGGGGACCTCATTTAATAGTGGAGTAATGTACATTACAATTCCAGCTTTGTTCGTCTTCACAACACTCAGGGTAAGTTTAATTTCTATTTTTTCAAATCCAATTAAGTCCTATGTCTAGGAGGAGACCCTCTGATTCTCTTCGGAGCTCAGAGGAACCGACTAATTAGCTATTCTTCTCAAATCCAATTTGGAAAACTTCATGAGTGTTTATGAAGTGTTTAGGGTCACCAACGCTCTCACTAAATGTAAACACTTTGTTTACTGATTTCTTTGTTTAATAATATGTCAGTCCTACAACAACTCAAAGCAGAAATCTTTCGTGGCCATTACATTTAATGGTGATGCGATAATTTTGCATATCTGTTTAGATATTAAATGATAAATGTTCTTTAAACTTTTAAAAATTTGTGTTGATAACCTAAATATAGTGGAACTATTGACCGATTATGATAAACATCTTATGATTGAATCCGGTATTCGTGGAAGTATCACTTCATGTGTTACAAGACATTCCAAAGCCAATTTGTTGCAATTTGCTCAAGCCAAGCACTCCTAAAGGATTAATTTGGACATGTCAACGTACTACTGTTCACACTTACGATGCTACAAAGTTTGGTCCTGGGTTAACTGCCTTGCTACATGTAAAAAGTAAAAATACAAAAAACACAAGTATTAAACATACCAGTTTTAACACAAACTAGTACTAAACATAAAAGTAAAATTACAAAAAACACAAGTATTAAAACATGAAAAAACATAGTATACTAGTTTTAATACACAAAAAAAAATGAAACAATACATAAAACATAGTAGTACTAAACTAAAAAAAGTAAAAAATACAGAATACACACACGTATTAAAACATGAAAAAACATAGTATACTAGTATTAATACACATAAAAAAGTGAAACAATACATAAAAATACATGTTCATAGAATTGGATGATAATATATTTAATGTTTGTAGCTAAATATTATAAGTGTAAACAAATTTAATTTATACATGAACATAAAAAAAAAACACAAAGTATTTGTTCATCGTATTGTATGATAATATCAAAAAAATATTAAAGTCTTTAGCTAAATATTATAAAATCTTAGCCCTAGTCTTGTATGTCATATCGCGGCTCAACACAAATATTCACTTCCTTAGAATATTTCTAACAATACATAAAAAACAAAGTCTTTATTCATAGTATTAGATGATAATATATTTAATCCGTCCATATTGGACATCAATTATAACCTCGTTCGAGGACAAACATGTAATGTATACATGTGCAGTACGTGAACATATCGGACCCTTGCTACATGTAAAAAGTAAAAATACAAAAAACACAAGTATTAAACATACGTGTTTTAACACAAACTAGTACTAAACATAAAAGTGAAATTACAAAAAACACAAGTATTAAAACATGAAAAAACATAGTATACTAGTATTAATACACAAAAAAAATGAAACAATACATAAAACATAGTAGTACTAAACTTAAAAAAGTAAAAAAATACAGAATACACAGACGTATTAAAACATGAAAAAACATAGGAGGAGGGTCCGATATGTTCACGTACTGCACATGTATAAATTACATGTTTAGTCCTCGAACGAGGTTATAATTGATGTCCAATATGGACGGATTTGGAATCTAACTTCAAACTGAAGTCCACACATAAACTAATTATGTTAATATATTTAATGTTTGTAGCTAAATATTATAAAAACTTAGCCCCAGTCTTGGATGCATCTCACGGCTCAACAAAAAAATTACACTCCTTAGAATGTTTCTAACAATACATAAAAAAAACAAAAAGTCTTTGTTCATAGTGTTTATATTATGTTTAAATATAAACATAATTGTATCCCAGTCAGTTCGACCGGTAAATTTGCCATAGCTGCTAATCAGTTAACAAATAGAGGTATCAGTGCAATTTCTGTTATTAATAAAATATTAGTAGCGGGTAAATCCAATAGCTAGGATTCAAAATTGAAACTATTTAATTCCATAGTATCTGCAACTGCGTTATATGGTTCTGAAATTTGGTCACTACGATATCTCCCACAAATTGAGAAAGTACTCACTATGTATTTAAAAAGACTTTTATTATTACCATATAGGACACCTAATTACCTTGTGATGACAGAAACTGGAAGTGTACCACTGGCCTTTAATATATTCTCAAAAATAATTAACTATTGGATAAATATACTTCAAATGCAAGATTCTAGATATCCTAAAATTTGCTTTAAACGATTGAAACATATGCATGAAAATAAAAATGGTTTAGAAGAATACAATTGGTATTCTCAAATTTCAAAACAGTTTTCTGTGATAGGGATTGATGACCATGCCCAGATCAAATGTGCCACTGATCTGATAAAGAATAAACATTCAATTTTAGAAAAATTTAGAAACCACTGGCTCAGTGTAAACGTAGATAGATGCATCACTTCTTCTTATAGTTCAGTGTTCAGAAATATTAGTTCATTGGGCTTAGGCGAAAATTATATAACTTACAAGACTTCTATCCATAAAATTAGGACAATTGTACAAATCAGATTAGCTGACAATAACCATTTATATATCTTTCACAAAGGAAACAAATATAATCTGGATTATCTAAGTTTATGTACAGTTTGTAATATGAGACAAGAAGAAAATTTAAATCATTTTTATTTTCACTGTCCAATCTATAGTTCCCTTAGAGCACATTATATTGATAAATATATTAATGATAACAACTTCGATCTTGCTGAACTGTTTACTGTCAATAGCGTAATGAAACTTAATGATCTATACTATTATACTGTGGGAGCTTTTAAATTACGTTCGTTTATTATTAATGAATAGATTTTATTTTGTTTACTTGAATATAAAAATTGTAAAATTAAAAAAAAAAAAAAAGAAATGAGGATTTTTTCAGTGACGTAAGAAATGATATTTTTTAGTTTCTATTTTCTGTACATGTTGTAAGTTTTCAAACGCAAGCTCCTTGCTAAAAGGACCTGTATCCTTAAAAGCAATAAATATATTATTATTATTATTATTATAAATATAAACATAATATATTTAAAGTTTATAGCTAAACATTATGAAAACTTAGCCCTAGTCTTGGACACGTAAAAAAAAAAAAACAAAGTCTTTATTCATAGTATTCAATAATAATATGTTTAATGTTTCTAGCTAAATTTTACACAACTTAGCAGCATGTCCTGTATGTCATCTCACGGCTGAAAAACAATATTTAAGTCCTTAGAATGTGTTTAGCTAAATTTTATAATTTTTAACATAATTTAATTTAAACAGTAACATATTTTATTTAAACACAAACATAAAAAACACAAAGTATTTGTTCATCGTATTGTATGATAATATAGTAGGACCTAGTCCTGGGATGTCATCTCACGACTCAAAAACAATATTAAAGTCCTTAGAATGTTTCTAACAATACATAAAAAAAGTCTTTATTCATAGTATTGAATGATAATTTATTTAATGTTTGTAGCTAAATATTATAACATATTTGCCCTAGTCTTGTATGTCATCTCACGAAATATTATAAGTGTAAAGATAATTTAATTTAAACATGAACAAAATACATAAAAATTCACAAAGCATTTGTTCATCGTATTGGATGATAATATATTTAATGTTTCTAGCTAAATATTATAAAATATTAACCGTCGACTTGGATGTCATCTCACGGCTAAAAAACAATATAGAAGTCCTTAGAATGTTTCTAACAATACATAAAAAAATCAAAGTCTTTGTTCATAGTATTGGATGATAATATATTCAATGTTTCTAGCTGAATATTATAAAATCTTCGCCCTAGTCTTGAATGTCATCTCACGGCTCAAAAACAATATTAAAGTCCTTATAGCTAAATATTATAATAACTTAGCCCCTCGATGTCATCTCACAGCTCAACAGAAATATTAAAGTCCTTAGAATGTTTCTAACAATACATAAAAAAAACACAAAGTCTTTATTCATAGTATATGATAATATATTTAATGTTTCTAGCTAAATATTATAAAAAATTAGCCCTCTACTTGCATTTCATCTCACGGCTAAAAAACAATATTAAAGTTCTTAGAATGTTTCTAACAATACATAAAAAAAAATCAAAGTCTTTATTCATAGAATAGGATGATAATATATTTAGCCGCTTAGTCTAGGATGTCATCTCACGGCTCAAAAGCAATATTATGGTCCTTAGAATGTTTCTAGCTAAATATTATAAGTGTAAACATAATTTAATTTAAACATGAACATAAATATAAAAAAAACAAGTATTTGTTCATCGTATTGTATGATAATATCAAAAAATATTAAAGTGCTTAGCTAAATATAATAAAATATTAGCTCTAGTCTTGTATGTCATCTCCCGGCTCAAAATCAATATTAAAGACCTTAGAATGTTTCTAGCTAAATATTATAAGTGTAAACATAATTTAATTTAAACATGATCTTAAACATAAAAAACACAAGTATTTGTTCATCGTATTGTATGATAATATATTTAATGTCTAGCTAAATATTATAAAAACTTAGCCCTAGTCCTGGTATGTCATCTCACGGCTCAAAAACCATATGAAAGTCCTTAAAATGTGTTTAGCTAAATATTGTATCTAACTATAAATAAAAAAAACAAAGTCTTTGTTCATAGTATTGGATGATAATATATTTAATGTTTCTAGCTAAATATTATAAAAACTTAGCCCTCGACTTAAAAAAAACAAAGTCTTTATTCATAGTATAGGATGATAATATATTTAATGTTTGTAGCTAAATATTATAAAAACTTAGCCCTAGTCCTGGTATGTCATCTCACGGCTCAAAAACAATATGAAAGTCCTTAAAATGTGTTTAGCTTGTATCTAACTATAAATAAAAAAAACAAAGTCTTTGTTCATAGTATAGGATGATAATATATTTAATGTTTGTAGCTAAATATTATAAAAACTTAGCCCACGACTTGGATGTCACATCTCACGGCTAAAAAACAATATTAAACTGCTTAAAATGTGTTTAGCTATATATTATAAAAACATAGCCCCAGTCTTGGATGCATCTCACGGCTCAAGAAAAATATTACAGTCCGTAGAATGTTTCCAACAATACATAATAAAAACAAAGTCTTTGTTTATGGTATTGGATGATAATATATTTGGCCCTAGTCCTGGGATGTCATCTCACGCCTTAACAAAAATATTAAAGTCCTTAGAATGTCCTTAGAACAATACATAAAAAAATCAAAGTCTTTGTTCATAGTATAGTCTAACAATACCTAAAAAACACAAAGCATTTGTTCATCGTATTGTATGATAATATCAGAAATTATTAAAGTCCTTAGCTAAATATTATAAAATATTAGCCCTAGTCTTGGATGCCATCTCACGGCTCAAAAACAATGTTAAGTCCTTAGAATGTGTTTAGCTAAAATATTATAAGTGTAAACATGAACAAAATATAAAAAAATATTAAAGTGTTTAGCTAAATATTATAAAATATTAGCCCGCGACTTGGATGACATTTCGCGGCTCAAAAACAATATTAAAGTCCTTAGAATGTTTCAAGCTAAATTTTACACAACTTAGCCGCATGTCCTGTATGTCATCTCACGGCTCAAAAACATTATTAAAGTCCTTAGAATGTTTCCAACAATACATAAAAAAAACAAAGTATTTGTTCATCGTATTGGATGATAATATCAGAAAATATTAAAGTCCTTAGCTAAATATTATAAAATAGTAGCCCTCGACTTGGAGGACATCTCACGGCTCAAAAACATTATTTAAGTCCTTAATATGTTTCAAGCTAAATATTACACATCTTAGCCGCATGTTCTGTATTTCATCTCACGGCTCAAAAATGATAATAAAGTCCTTAGAATGTGTTTAGCTAAATATTATAAGTGTTAACATGAACAGAATCCATAAAAATATACAAAGTATTTGTTCATCGTATTGGATGATAATATCAGAAAATATTAAAGTCCTTAGCTAAATATTATAAAATATTTGCTCACGACTTGGAAGCCATCTTGAGGCTCAAAAACAATATTACGGTCCTTAGAATGTTATTAACAATACATAAAAAAAAACAAGGTCTTTATTCATAGTATTGAATGATAATTTATTTAATGTTTGTAGCTAAATATTATAAAATATTAGCCATAGACTTGGATGACAGTTCACGGCTCAAAAACATTATTAAAGTCCTTAAAATGTTTCAAGCTAAATGTTACACATCTTAGCCGCATGCCTCGCATGCCATCTCCCGGCTCAAAAAAAAATTTTTTTCCCTGACAAATTTCGACCTTATATTTTCAAGCTAAATATTATAAAACATAGCCGCAGGTCAGGCATGCCCATCTCGCGGCTAACAAATATTATTTTTACCTTAGATTGTTTTCAAGCTAGATTTTTCAAAACGTAGCCGCATGCCTCACATGCCATCCCGCGGCTTAATAATATTTTTTTTCCCTGGTTAAAAATCAGATGGGGGTCTCATCGTAATTTTGTAGCCGCGCGCCAGACCCCTGCCTTCGGGCGAAAATTCATAAGTGCCTGGGGCTCAAAAAAAATGGACCTAGAACCGGTAAATAATATCTACTAACATTATTTTCTTTATTTTTCATTCTCCGCAACGTTTTCCAAATATTTTTGTTGGGAGTATTATAATAGAAAGTTTCACAGTAAATTTTCCAGGACTCTTTTTTTCGTGATTTAATAAATTTAGTGACTTGTGCGCTCTTTTTTTTATATTCTAAGAAATTTATCATGTTTGGATTGTATTTATATTTTAAATATGCACATCTACGTTTTCTAATTAATTTTTCGCAGTCGTCATTACACCAGGGTTTGGCATATCCTCAGTGGTGACCATTTTTGTAAACAGGTATTGCGGCTTCATCAGCTTTATTTATATTACCTATAAGTTCATCATAAGATATATCTGAAAGAGTGCGATTGTTTATTTGTATTTTATATTCTTCCCAATTGGCTTTATGCATTTTCTATTTTCGCTTTGGAGAATAATAATTAAACTTAAAAGGAGTATTTATTAAAGAAAATGTGGTCCGAGCCTAATGGATCACTTAAGAATTCCAGTTGAAATCTGTAGCTATTTCTGACGATGTAAAATTAAGGTCTAGTGCTGATTTGCTAAATTGTGTAATGTTATTGATATAAGTGGCTGAACCATCATTTAGAAAAACTAAATTATTTGCTTCTGTAGCTTCCAATAATTCTCGTATACCTACTCACCAGCATTTAAGTTTCTTTTATAATTTCATCAAATAATATAATTAATTTTCGATGTTTATATCTTCAGTTGACATTTATATGTCATCTACATATTAAATTTTTGATTTTATCAAATAATATAATTAATTTTCGATGTTTATATATCCAATTGTATGTCATTTACATATTAATTCTTTGACATTTATAATTCATTTTTTTATGTTAATACTTTCAATTACAATTACGTATTAATTCTTTGACATGTTAATTCTTTCAATTACAATTACATATTAATTCTTTGACATTTATAATTCGTTTTTTTATGTTAATTCTTTCAATTACAATTACATGTTAATTCCTTGATCTTTATAAATCAGTTACTATGTTTTCAATAACAATTACATATCTGTATAATAAGTCTATTTTATAATTATGTTATCTTATTAACTGATATAACTTACCTTATAATTCATTCATTATGTTATCTTATTACTGATTTAAATTACTTCCTATGTTATTATTTTCAATGGATATCTGTATAATAAGTCTATTTTATAATTTCATTCTTTATGTTATCTTATTAACTGATATAATTTACTCCCTATGTTAATATTATCAATATAATACGTTTACTTTATAATTACAACAGATATAAGTCATTTTTTTTTATGTTATTAATTTCATTAACAATTATGTATTAATTCTTTGACTCTTATAATTCATTTCATATGTATAATTCATTTGCTATAATATTTACATGTAATATTTTATGGTGACTCGATCAACCGATAATTGTATTTTTAACGAAACAACTAAGTTGTTAACCTTATAATACCTTTAATCCTATATAATTAGTATTACTATCAATTTCTCATGGTTAAACTCATTGTTAAAAATTACACATTGTCAAATTCTCAAAAGTTACAAAATTGCAATCTAAAGTCATTGTTAAAAATTACAAAATTGCAATCGTATCAAACCATGAATTTTATAAACTATGTATACAAATTAACAAGGTATAAATAATTCAACTAAAATGCACACTAACTAAATTAAATTAAAAAAATATATATCTATATATATATATATATATATATACGGCACGCTCGTACAACGGCGAACATGCAAATTCAGCACCCGCCCCCGCAACAATTTTTTCATGCTGAAAAAATTTTCACCGGGGAGGGGATGATGTAATGACATGGCAAAGTCATTGACATCGGCAAAGTACGCCAAAGAAATAATCAACAAAGGGTGAAAACAGTAACACTGTTGGCCGCCGACAGCCGCGGTCAACCAAACAAACACAAAGCCTTTTCATCAATTCTCACATCAAAAAGGCAGGCACCGCGATAACTATGGCCACTAAAAAAGGTCAGAAAACTACGAAGGTCGCACAAGGCCGCACACTAAGACAGATATCTTGGTGTGAGTGTGAACAACAGTATATAAAAACCCTATGATATACGACGGGATTATTATTATATCATCTACGACCAAACTATACACGAGCGGTAATTCACAGTTATATTCAACTTATCATTCACGTAGTTGTGCACTTTAGTTCGTTATTTTAACCATTCTAAATTATCAGCTATTTATCTTCTATTTATTATTAAGTATTTTATTATATTATTAGTTACCATTTATCACGTTTAAATTATTGTTAAAATACAGTTTATTTTTATATAAAAAACCGTTTAATAATTCGAGCACTAACTTCCAAATCTCTCAAACTAACTTCCGCCCTCTTCAAGACATCTGCTACTCCAGGAATCACACATCAAACGATCCCATTACATCTAATATCTGATTCCATTACACAATCATTTCTATCTTTACGAACGATATTATAGCAGGAAAATGTAATATTAATTTTTGGTTTGAACCAGTTTCGCATAAAAGCGCGATACTAATATTTTGTTTTTGTAAACATATTTCTAGGCTTCCTTTATTTGAAATTGCCGATCTGGCATTCCATTGTAAAAAGTTTATATTATTCATTTTATTGTTATTAAGAGTAAAATCCTATTACATACACAATAACATAGAGCCTTATCATACAGAGCCTTATTTACTATAGGGTAAAATATAAAAGTTTGCATTTGGTTAAATTTGAATAGAATATAACAAAGTTGTTTTAATGCACAGTACCAATATACTTTGGAACTCAAGCATAAACTATATATACAATATTGACAGCATAGAAAAAATTTTTTTTATTTTTTTTTTGAAATTTACATCGGCATGATTTTGCCACTGGTAAATAGGGGAGAAAAATAGAATACAAAAAAAAAATAGAATAAAATATAGAGTGGAGAAGCTACCCAGCGGTAGCACTCCTCGAATTTAGTTTGTACTCGGGTGTCTGGATAAGAGGTCGCGAGGCCATCTACGCCTCAAGCGTCTAGGTGGATTATCAGGGTGAGTGAGGGAACAGAGACGGCGGACGAGGGGATTATGATGTAGGGATAGAGGTTCATGAAATTTCTTATATTTGGATTTGTTGACATCTGCAAGGAAAGGGATATTAAGGTCGTTGTGGATTGTTCTGTTGGATACGTAATAGGGAGCGTTCACTATGGTTCTAAGGATTTTTGATTGTTGGGATTGGATTCGTTGGATGTTAGTGCGTTTGGCTGAACCCCACAGTTCAATTCCGTAGGTCCAAATGGGTTTCAAAAGTGATGTATATATGAGTCGTTTGTTAGTTAGTGAAAGTCTTGATCTGTTGTCGAGGAGTCTTTTAAGAAGTCTGTAGCGTGTAGTTAGTTCTTGTCTCTTCAGTCGTGTATGAGGGTTCCACGTCAATTTTTTGTCGATGTACAGCGCAAGGTAGCGGACGACATCTGCAGTTGGGATTGGAGTTTGGTTGTAATATAAAGAAGGAGGAGTTATTCTGCGAAGAGGGAACATGACATGCTGGCACTTGTTTTCGTTCAATTTAATTCGCCATTTTTTGAACCATTTTTCAGGTTCTAGCTGGTACTGCTGACGACTCTAAAACTGATTTGAACGATTTACCCTGTAACCTTTCTTTGGCCTCCGTGAATGTCACATTTTCATTTATCATCAGATTTTTTATATATTTTTGTTTATTAAATTCTGGGCAAGCCATATCAGCAATAGAAGAGTGACCTCCTCCACAATGCACACATTTATTTGGAGTCTCGGGAAGACAATTTTTTTTTCATATTCCCCCCCACACTTTCTACAACGTACTTTACTTTTACAATATGTGGTTATATGCCCAAATCTAAGACACTTGTTGTGGAATATTTACTGGGAATTATTACACTTGCTAAAGATTGGGATTCAGGTGGACAGGGTAATAAGAATAAGTTCCGAATTTTTCTTTTGAACTGTACACTTATTTCCGTCACTACACGTAAATTACAGTGATAACCCGATTCCTGGTCTTCAGCGAGCAAAGTTGTTGTGCATCGCACTGGTAATGGCCTGGATAGTGATGTTGATCACATGCAAATCCTAGGTTCTGGCGTCTTAAGCTATGGATGCGAGAACAAGCCCCACGATCCAGCTTCTAATCAATGGAGACTAGCTCTAAACAAAGAATAGAGCAATGTTAATAAAAGAAAAATACACCTTCAAGAATCACTACAAAAAAATAATGTATTTAAAATGCCACAATGTCTTGTGATAAGTAACAGCTCCAATTAAGGATCATATGATAAAGTTATACACCCTTGAAATAGGTGCTGGCAGAAGTTAATGTAGCACATGCAAAAAGAATTAAGTTAAACAAAAGAAATACCTGGATGTGAAGATTCCCAGTGCACGAGAAGTGTGATAAAAGTGCTATATCTGACAGGCCACACTGTTGAGTAAGGCTGTGTCATTCAGCTATTAAATTCAACTGGTACTAGTTCCTTAAATAAGTTGATGTAAGACATTAAATAATGAATCACACTGCACTTGAAGTTGTCAGTGATGCAAATTGGATCATTCCAATTGAGATGATGATTACAGTAATGTATGCAATATTGAAAAATGCTTCTTTAAGGTTGCCAAGTCCTCAGCTAGTGAAGCAAGAATGTTAAAGTAGATATTGGCAATAATAATTAGAGGAAATTGGGATGGGAAAGGACCAAATAACTGCTACCACCAGCCTTGGCGTCCCAACCTGATAAATAATTAATTGCGAAGTTGCAATAACTCCTCTTGAAGGTGTTTGTGACGAGATGTCTTCAATAAAATTAAATTCAGTTGTGAGAATTAGCTGCTTGGAGCTACAATAAAGTTGAGTTCCTGTGGAGGAAAAGCATGTGCTGATTATTCAAGATGCGTCAGTGGCCAGGAGCAAAAGGTACAAGTATTCAATTCAATTTATACAGACGAGCCCTATACAAAGGAGTTGCTGAACAAATCAAAATACAATTAAAAGAACTTAAGTACCTTATGAATAGTAATAATTATAATTTATACTTATAGAATTTTTATAAGTAAAATAACCAAATGAAACAAAAATTATATACTTCTGTAGATGATCGAACTAAATAAAAGCATTAACTGCTTCCTATCAGAGGTTGCATAGTTCATCAGAATACCATATTATTCATTTAAAATAAATGCCCTCAATTTCATTGCACTTTCCACATAATAAAATAACTTTTTTACGTTTACAATACTAATATTATGAAATAATAAAGGAAAATTAAAATAATCTACATCCTTTAAGAAATCTAAATATTCAGAACGAAGTGGTAGATATATTATTGCACAATGCAACCAAATATGGGGTAGATCCTCAAATTGATAAGTATTACACAATGTGCACAATTGTCTAGGGTTTATTGTATTTATAATTCTACCTGTAGTTATTTTCAATACATACTTTGAGGACAGACGTAATTGGGATAACAGACGTATAAATTTAATAGGAATATTAAACCTCAAGTAGTTTTGTGGTTCTTGATCTTCAAATACTATTGCAGAATATATTAAACTAAAATTAGAACTGTGAAGTTTTTTTTAAGTCAGTCTCTTTAGGAAATTTTTTATAGTTTATTAAAGATAATCTTAATTGTTTTTTCAAATTAATAATATCATCGGTATATAGTAGATCTAAAAGATTTATAAAAGAGAAAGTATTACTTAACTGCGAAATCCAATTAAACTTAATATTTACAGCATTACGATTTAGATACATCAGTTTTAGAAAGCATAATAAAGGGTATCGATTAGGAGACATACTTTCTAATTTACAAATCCAATTTGCAACAAACTTCAATATAATATAACTAATGTGTACAACTCCAGCTTCTAGACGCACAGCAAAATTCGGTGTGGACCGCGGCAGTCCAAGTAAACGTTTATAAAAATTCTAACTACTTGCATCCAAAATATCAGAGTATCTGAGTCCCCAGATATATGCGCTATGGCTTGCAATGACTCATTGCAATGGCTTCATTCAAGCTTGACTCTTGAATCCCAACTATTTAATTTGGAGGCAGCACAGATATTCAGCACTGTGCCAATAGCCGAATTGGCCTTAGAAACAGCACTTCCAGCTGCTTTTAAAAAAAACAGCGGAAGTAGAAAACAGGACACCCAAATAATTATATGTAGAGACTTGTTCTAACAACACATCATTAAAATATAAATTTCTAACCTTCTTCTTAAAAGATTTAGAAAATCTTATAATTTTTGTTTTATTGGTATTTACGGTTAGGTAATTCTATTTACAATAAGATTCCAGGCACTTTAATTTTGAACGAATATCCAGAAAAGAATCCCCAAAAATTATGAGGTCATCCGCATATAACAGCATTAGAATATCTGCGCTTGATCCCACGGGTATGCCGAATAAACCCCTGTCTCTAAAATAAGTTTCAATATTAGAAATAAATAAGTTGAATAACAAAGGACTCAATAACTCACCCTGCAGAACACCCTCTGTGACCTCTATCAACTCCAATAATCTAGATCTAACTCTAACTCGTACAGCCTTCTTAAAGTTCTAATAATTTTGCCACTAATTCCGATTTGGAACAATTTAAACCAAAGTAGACTGTGGTTCACAGAATCGAAGGCCCTCTTAAACTCCACAAACACACAGAAAAGTTCACCACCATGCCGAGAAGTTTAAACTGTATTAGAGAGGTTAAGACGAAAATATTATCCACACATCCCCGACCAGCCCGAAAACCATTCTGGCATTCAGGCATTGCTCCTACTGTTTCAGACCAAGTTATTACAACTAAAGTAAATATTTTTAATAAGGTATTAGCTAGAGCAATTAATCTATAATTTGTTAAAATAGACTTGTCTCCTTTCTTATGTAAGTTGAAACCAATAATGCTAGACCAAGAAGAAGGAATCTGCTCATCTAACAAAATTTTATTAAACACTGTTTCAATATATTGTAATGTTATGTATAATTGGGGGGTATAAAAAAAAGAAATTCAAAATAGTAAATAATTATAATTCATATTTGAAATCTTCTCTAAAGTGATCTCGTGAGGTCTGTGTTCACCTGAACTAGGAGAGGATGTAAAATAAATAATACATAAAGCATTATTACAATGTCTATATTTAATAATAACAGAATATGTGAAAATAGATATCGAATAAAATATTGTCTTTAAGATAATTAATTCAAGAAAATGAGAGGTATTAATTTTGTAATAAGACTTACATATAAACTTGGCTGAAGGTTGGGTTTACACTGTGTCACTACTATACATTTTTGGATAGCACTGCTTTTTTATGTACTCCGATTTTCCCTTAACACAAATTTGATCTAGTATATATATTTTTCCTCCCTCCACTGAACCGTGGAAGGAAGGGCAATTCCTTTCTGTTGTGAGTAAAGGTATTCTACCTTCATAACTGTTCATTATTGTTTTCACCCAACCTTCGAAAAAACCCAGGCATGAGAGTGCTCTAAATAGCAATCAATATTAAATATATTTTAACTAATCTTTTTACTAAATTATAAAAATCATGATATATATATATATATTTTTAATTATTTCTCTCAAAGATCTACACATTACAATATAATAGCCAATTTTGCGGCAGGTATTTATAAAATTCATTAGATATATTATTCACTCCAGGAGCTTTACCAGACTTGCAATTATTCAATACCAAATATAATTCGTTCGAATTTATAGGGAGATCAAAGAACGGATTCACCACATCAATAAACAGCTGATTGTCCAATATTCTACGTGGATATAAATCATTATAGTAGGATTCCCATTGTTCACAAGTAACAACTGGTGAAAGATTACTGTTTTTTTTACGATATTTATTTATGGTTTGCCAAAATACTTGACTATTCTTACAATCACTTAAACTCTGTACCAACAAAGCGTTGTGCAATTTTTTCTTAGTTTTTATTAGCTGCAGATATTTTTTCTTTTCAATTAAATAATTATTATTACCTGAATGTTTATTACTAGACAACTTTAAATTTTTTAATAATAATTTAAGTTTAATTTTTTGCTCAACACACTCATGATCAAACCATTCTTTATTTGAGAACATTTTATTCGAACTTCCGAAAGTAAAAGTTTTACAGAGCTCCAATTTTTCATATGCATCATAAATAGCAGAGATCAAATTATCATTTACATAATCCAAACTTGACTGCAAAAAATAACTGAAATTCTAGAAGAGTAATATATAATATTACAATATTGAGAGAGTTTAGAGCTGTCCCAAACTAATTTATTTACTTTCTCATAATATTTATGTTTAGATGGTAAAAAATCGGGTAATCTTAAAGTGATATTCAATGGGAAATGATCAGATGCAGTAATAATCGATCTATCCTTAAATCAGCAATTAAATTTAAATGATATATATCCGTCCAAAATAAATCAATAGTACTTGATCCAAATGTATGAATACAAGTATAATTCCCCTTCGAATCGCTTAAAGATCTACCATTAATGAGAACCATTGAATAAAGCTCCATAAAAGACACCAAATGTTTACCCCTTGAATTATATACTAATCCTCATTATAGGATAAAGTAAAGTATCTTGAAACAAATAAAAATCTAATTGATTAAGGTCTGCCAAACGGCAGTTAAAATCCCCGCCAATAAACAGAGGTAAAGTGTTATAATTTTCCTGAATATTAGTTAAATGAAATAAATCTAGCACTATTTCCAAATCAAAAGAGACATTGAAATAAATGAGACCTAAAATAAACGAATAATTTTCATAAGAAATACAAACAAAAATCCAATATTCACATTTAATATTCAATATTAAAACAACTTTATATTGTTACCTTATGAACATTAATAGGCCTCCACTAGCTCGACCAAAACGTTTAACTTTAACAGCGTTTGAGTGTATTATTACATAATCGTTGAGAAATGGGCCTGAAATGTTATTAATATTTAGCAAATGTGTTTCTACTAAACCTATAACACCATACTTCACAAAATTATTTAAATCATAAAAATTATTGAAACGCCTGACATTCCATATAATTAAATTAAGGTACCTTTCGCTTAGTCCAAAGTCATTAAAATTCGTTTCACTCACTGCAATATCACCTTTTTCTTGCATATTGATGATTTCATTTTACTTCTTCGGCGAGCGTTGTTTGAACGTGGGCGACGAAAAGGAGAGCGTTTCGCAGGGGAACCCTCAGCTTTTCTTTTTGATGTTCTTTTCTTCTTAACGAATTTTCCGTTTTGCAGCCACTTTCTGAGAGTACCATCATACAAATTTTCGGTCCCTGTTAGTGAAGAGTCATCTCTTTCACTCTCCGAACTATATTCCGCTACTGTAACATTCCTAGATTTAAGTTCCTCTAAACTCCAAAACTTATTATCAACAAATAATTTATCGTATTTGATATAAGCCCTTTTATTCTCCTGCCTAGCTGCTTTCCAATAAGAGTAAAGCTCTTTTCTTATTTCTCTTATTTTTACTGGAAAATCCTCTGATAATACTAAATTTGAACCTTTTAAATTTTTTGCCAACTTTAACACTTCCGTTTTACGTCTGTATGCTATAAATCGTATCAATACTGGTCTATTACCTTTCTTGACACCAATTCTCTTTATAAAATCAATTTCATTTAACGTTATTCCAGACTTTAATACATTTTTTAAAAATTGTTCTATTTCTGTCTCCAACTCCCATAGGTTTTCTTTCGAATTTTGAGGAAAATAAAAAGAATCAAATTATTTCTTTTATAATTGTTTTCATAAATACGGTTTATCTTCTCTAAGTTAATTATTTTATTTGACTGCTCTGACAATTTTCCTCGCAATTTATTTATATTTATGTCCATAGTTTTTATTTGATCAACTAAATTATTATGTTTCTTACAAAATTCTGATTGTAGTTGTTTTATAGAGTCAATTACGTCTTTCAAATTAAGCGGTTTCTCCGACATTTTTTATTTAATATTTTAATTAACTCGCTTTATTATTTTATTATAATTACGTATGATTTTATTCAATGAATAAAAACTTATTCAATCACAGAGAGGTGAAATACATAGTGATGAGGAGTGGGAGAATTCTACGAGAGAGCAAAAGTTCTATACTTCTCTTTCTCTTCACTTTTGTTTATCACAACTGTATCAACAAAACTTCCCCACCACAACAACCTTTGCACCATTAAGAGGGGGGCTCCCACAATTAATTGTCCCCTCTATTATCAATTCGCGTAGAAATACGCGACACTGGGGGCCGGATAGGAAACGAACCCCTTTAGCGCATGGCGCTAAATATAAGAAACATGCAAGGCCTAAGCCTGAGTAAAACAAAATAAATGAGCAGAGCTTAGGTGTAGCACTCTGGCTACAGGGAGGTGAGTAACGAGAGAATAAGCATACACAAACCCGACCTCTACTGGCACTAGCCCAAGGGAAGTCACACTAGGGACCAAGGTTGACAAGACTGAACCCTAGGGATCAACGTCGTCGAGAGGCCTTGAGAAGATTAGAAAGGGCCAACAGGGCAAGTAGTGGCGCTGGGCCATGAATTGAACTCCGTAGTGAACAATCCTAGCAAAAACCGATAGGCAAGGAATGAAAGATTAAATGTATGGTAACACGAACAGATTAAATGAACTAACAATATCAAAAATAGAAAAGAAATCACTCAAAGTGGATTTGAAGTAGGAATATGATTGGCGATGAGCCTGTGCAAATGGAATTCAGCTGATTGGACAGCGCGATCCCACAACCCTCCTTGATGAGGGGCAGAAGGTGGGTTAAAGTGAAATGAAATAGATTTAGAAATACAAAAATCTTTAATGAGTGTTGAGAAGTGTAACTCCGCTTGTAGCGATCGAAGTGCTCGTGAAAGGGCCGCAGAGACGCTAACAAAGTTAGTTCCGCAATCTGAGTAAAGATGGGCAGGACATCTGATGTTCCGACGCCGAATTCACTGGTAGACAGATCCGAAGCAAATGTAGAAAAGCAAATGAATATCAAGAATAGGAGCCTTACGATAGTCTGAGGTCCTAATATGAAATGGGCCTGCAAAGTCCATGCCCGTATGTGTAAAAGAAAACAGGGATTGACCCATTAAAGGAACATTATGTGAAGGTTTGGCTCTAAAGCACACCATGCATTTGTGGAGGCGTGAACGAATAGCTTGCCTGCCGAAATAATCCAGAATGAGCGTGAAATATGATAAAGCGTAAGAGTTAGTTCCGAATGGAGAAACACTATATGATAATGATCAATCAATAAGTTGACTAGGTAATGGCTCTTCGGAAGTAAGATAGGGTGACTTATTTTAAGAGAAGTTGTATTCTGCAGTCGACCTCCCACTCGGATCAACCCACTGGAATCAAGAAAAGGAGTTAAACGCTGTAGTCCGGCAGAGCAGGATCGTCCTCACCTTAAGGCAGAGAGAACCTTCACGAATGCAGTCGTGGGAATATAAAAATAAATCGCAATAGTCACATGACTTAATGCCGGGGGAGGATACCCCTTGATTTTGGACTTCCAGGAAAGAATTAACTTGACTACACGGAGCAATAAGCTCCAAAATGAAATGTGATCAAAAAATTTAACTGATGGGTCCGGAACTACAGTAGTGCATTTAGCTTGTTGTGAAAATTCCGAAGAGACTGAGGCCACATGAACTGGTCATAGGCAGCCATGATGGGCCATGCCACCATAGTGTATTATTTAGAAGTGTAGAGGCACTGCAGCCTCTGGAGGCAATGTCAGCCGGATTATCGGTAGTTGGTACATAATGCTAAATGGCAGTGGGCACCCAATCTTGGATCTGTGATACCCGATTTGAAACGTCAATCTTGAACTTATGAGTTGGTAGTTGCACCCAATGCAGAACGATCTGCGAGTCGGCCCATAGGTGGACGCCCGTAATGTTTAAAACAGAAGAAAAAAAGTTCAGGTAATGTGCGGCAAGTGATGTTAGTAAATGTGCTCCGCACAATTCCAATCGTGGAATAGTTAAAGTGTGCAAAGGAGCAACACTCGTTTTAGCGCTTTACAGGGCTGGCGGTGAGCTTGAATCTATACCAACCAAGTATAGACTGCCGAATAACCTTGTGTTGAGGCGTCAGAAAATCCATTGAGGATATAAGTAGTAGCCACTGTGGGCGTAAATGGACGTGGCAAGGTTGCCTACTCCAGAAGTGAAAAATTATCAATCAGAGAATGCCATTTTGAAGCAAGTTGCTCTGGCAAAGGAGTGTCCCATTGGAGAGACTGTCACCATAGAGATTGTAAAAAGGCTTTTAAAAGGAATGTAAAGGGTGCTAGCCAACCGCATACATAAAAAATCTGGGCGATGAAAGAAAGTACAAAACGTTTTGTAACAGTGCCACTGGGGCAAGACTTGATGTCAAGTCGTATGCTAAAGGAATCCGATGTACGGTTCCATAATGCGCCCAACAAGGAAATATTGCACGCTGAAGTGGTGCCAAGAGAAGAGGAGACAACATGGTGCTCCAAAGGAATTCTATTACAATACTTCCTCTTAGTAGGAGTAAGAGAAAGTAAAAGTAATAATTACTGTCATAATTAGTGTTGTTTTTGAGAAAATACCAAAAAGTTACTCTGAGAATCACAGTTCCGATTTTCTTCAAATTTGGAATTCTAACAATGCTTTTTTTTTTTTTTTTTTTTTTTTTTTTTTTTTTTTTTTTTTTTTTTTTTTTTTATATGGCTTGGGTGTTTTATTAAAAACTCCCATATTGCCTAACAATGCTTCTAATGTGTGTTAATTAAATATAGGTGGTAAACCCATGGTACTTTAGAGGAAAGCCTAACGCTACTGTTCTTCTGGAGGCCCCCAAAAATCAATTTTCCCGGGAAAACGTTTCATATGAAAGGATAGGTATTAATAGTAATTAATAATATTACATTAGTAGAGGGGAAATGGCGGATCTAGCGCACTTTTTTCAAAATAGCGGCCATCCCCACTCCTATCTACCCCACCCCTCCTCAACATCCACCTCTCCCTAAGCTACGCCCACTTCCCAAACCCCTCTCCCAACCTACCAATCGTCTGGACGAGCACTTAGGCCACGCCCACTTACCTCCACCACTTCCCCGCCATCGAACTAGACGAGCGCTTAGACCACGCCCACTTACCCCCACTTCTTCCCCAACGACCAATCATCGAACTCGACGAGCACGTAAGCCGCACCCACTTACCCCACCACCACCACTGACCTATCATCGATTTCGACAATTCACTAAACCACGCCCTTCTCTTAAATCCAAATCGATGGCTCCATATTCCTCCCTAAAAAAATCTATTATCTTAATCGCTTTTTATTATTTTGTTTATTCAACTTTGTACTCAAATAAATATATCTTGCTTGTCCGAACATGTTACTTACCTTACTTATGAGGTATTTTGTATATACAATGAATCATCATGCATGTCTCAACAAAAAAAATGTAAACACCTGCCACTCCTTCGTAAAGTTTATTTCTTTTTTCTAACAATGTTAATACTTAATCGTATTAAGGAAAAATAAAACTTTTTACTCATTATCTTTCTTGCCTGTCCGGTCCTGTTACCACAGGTCTTCTTAGCATGTTTTGTAATACTTAATCGTATTATGAAAAATAATATGTTTATATAATGATATACACTATACAGTCTTAAGGCAATGCCCAAGGAGAATATTGAGACCGCTACAATCTGCCCCCCCTCGACGTCATTTCTCAACCAATCAGAATGCAGTGTTATACTATCAATAGTTTATTTCGAATATGGGCCCTAGCCAATAGAATTGCGACTCTCCTGCGCTTAGCCAATAGGACGCAGTATTTACGTACAGCCTAATAACCGATTATTTTAAATATCGATTCATCTTAGAGCATAAAAGCCTTGCATTCTTTGTGCTCGTTCTCATTCTAGTTTTGCTGTGCCTTGTGACAACATCTGAAGAACTAACCGTGAGTTCTGATTCGTTTATTTCTTATACATTTTTAACTTTGCTTATCGTTCATTATTATTTTATTGCTTTTATATCTCTATTTTATTTTACTATAATTATTCATATTTGGTTCTTATTTTAATTTTTACTTTATTAATATACTTATTAAAAATCTAAAGTTTTATTATTTTTATTTCTTATTTTTATATTCTTGGCTTATTATTATTTTATTGCTTTTAAAGTTTTATTATTTTTATTTCATTTTTGTATATATATTTGTAAGTAATTTTAGTTTTTATATTTTATTTTGGTGTTGGGTTCGTAGTTTTAAGTTTTGCGCATCATTTTTTTTTATATTTCTAAAAAAAATGGATCCCAGTATTGTAAGAAAATGTTTATAAGGAAGGATTTTAAGGAACGCCATGAAGCCGCATGCGAGGCACATGAGCAAAACCGGACTTGTCAATCTTGTGGTGAAAGATATTCCTCCAGGAAATCTTTACTTGCTCATGTGCGGCGCTGCGGCAATGAAGTACCGGTCATCATGCTCGACTACAAGCGGCTCAAGGGCAATTGTATGAGGTAGAAACCGCTTTCGGAGGGACTCTGCGAACATACTTTCTTCCATGCTCCGGTGCAGCCGATGCATTAGAATTTCTAACTAGTCAGTTGGAAACATTCCAACAGCTGCTGACGGAGTACATGGCAGAGAATGAAGCTCCTTAAAGTATAACTTGGTCTTGGAGGCGACATTTGAAACATGAAAGGTGAAACTACCGATCGCGCCTTCAAGACCAAGAACACAGTCATTTATGAAGACCCCTCCATCCAAGAAACCCTCAATGAAGGTTTTAAAAAAATTATAGCTGAGATGGAGGAGTCCGCACTGAAAGGGAACGGTTGGACTCTGAAGGTATTTGACGTGGTCCTCCTGAGAGTCTTTACACCAATTCCGATCGTAAACTGGCGGATCACGATCATATCACAGGTATGTATCGTGGTCCTGCTCACTTTTCCTGTAACATCCTTTACCGCACTCCCCGTTTCCTTCCCGTGTTTCTCGACAATCTAAGCGGTTATGACGCCCACTTTATTGTTCGTGAGTTGGGGTATGACTCAAGTCGTATTGACGTCATCCCTAACAGCAAGGAAAAATACATTTCCTTTAGTAAAGAAGTGGACGCCCTAACGTCAGATTTGTGGACACCTTCCGGTTCATGGCTTCCAGCTTAGACAGGTTGTCAAAGAATTTACCCAGAGACAAATTCAATGATACGGGTAAATTCTTCCCCGCCGATAAGATGGATCTGGTCGTAAGAAAAGGAGTGTACCCCTAAGATTACACGGACTCATTCGAGAAACTTAGGGAGACGGTTCTACCCCCTAAAAAGGCATTCTACAGCACCCTAAAGAATGCCACTATCAGCACGAGAACTATCAGCATGCGCAGTCAGTCTGGGAGGCGTTTGAATTAGAACCCTAGGGGGGTACAGCGAGCTCTACCTTAAGGTAGACCTAATGCTCCTATGCGAAATCTTTGAAAATTTCAGGGATGTTTGCATAGGAGCATATTCGCTGGACCCTGCCTGGTATTTCACGGCTCCCGGGCTGGCGTGGGACGCCATGCTGAAGTGTACAGGAGTAAAACTTGATTTGCTCACCGACTATGACCTCCTGATGATCGAGCGGGGCATTAGGGGTGGTATTTGCCAATGCAGTCATCGCTGGTAAAGCTGATAATGCCCATCTATAACCAGATCGAGACACCCATAAGGAATCGTCATGCATTGCCTACCGAGATGCAAACAATTTGTAAGGGTGGGCAATGTCAAATCCGCTTCCTTATGGCGGTTTCGAATGGGTACAAGATCCGAATACTCTAGACTGGGGCAATATGCAAGAAGATGGTCCCTTCGGATATATTGTCGAGACCGATATAGAGTATCCAGCGAGTTGCACGATTTGCATAATGATTTCCCCCTCTTCCCGGAGAATAGGGTGCCTCCGGGGCAGGTTAACAAGAAATTGTTAACCACATTAACATCTAGGGAGAAATACGTTGTGCATACCGTCAACTTGCGGCAAGCCATGGGGTTGGGTCTTGTGAT
Source organism: Triatoma infestans (assembly GCA_011037195.1). Classification (NCBI taxonomy): domain Eukaryota; kingdom Metazoa; phylum Arthropoda; class Insecta; order Hemiptera; family Reduviidae; genus Triatoma; species Triatoma infestans. Next base: position 115,239 of record JAAEAF010000090.1, on the reverse strand, counting down.
AAGCAGGATAATGTACGATCTTACTTTTGTATGAGACGTCACAATGGAGTCGACATATTTTACCTAAGTCAAAGTTATACTAGAATTCCTAAACATTTGGTAAGAGAAAATGCCAACTTCCTAATACTCTTCACACAGGATGAATTAAATCTGCGACGTATTTATGATGATCACATCAACTCTGATATGGAATTCCAAACTTTTAGAAAAGTATGTCATGGGTGCTGGAAGATGACAGGCACGGTTTTATGGTGTTGGACAAAGATAGACAAATTAATGACGGACGGTATCGAAAATGTTTCGGAGTCTATATAATACCCTGAATGTAGGTGTAACAATCAGTCTATTGCAAGACATGGAAGAGTCAACTCAAGCAATGCCGATATAATCGCCGTCAGGAAAGCAATCCAAGAAAAGTATAACTTGCTAAGGAGAAACAGGGAAGAGACTGATGAATATTTGAAAATGGAATATCAGCAGTAGATGTAATTGGGGCGTTCTAGGTCCATTTTTTTTGAGCCCCAGGCACTTATGAATTTACGCCCGAAGGCAGGGGTCTGGCGCGCGGCTACAAAATTACGATGAGACCCCCATCTGATTTTTAACCAAGGAAAAAAATATTTTTGAGCCGGGAGATGGCATGCGAGACATGCGGCTACGTTTTGAAAAATCTAGCTTGAAAACAGTCTAAGGTAAAAAAAATATTTGTTAGCCGCGAGATGGGCATGCCTGACCTGCGGCTATGTTTTATAATATTTAGCTTGAAAATATAAGGTCAAAATTTGTCAGGAAAAAAAATTTTTTTTGAGCCGGGAGATGGCATGCGGCTAAGATGTGTAATATTTAGCTTGAAACATTTTAAGGACTTTAATAATGTTTTTGAGCCGTGAACTGTCATCCAAGTCGAGGGCTACTATTTTATAATATTTAGCTAAACACTTTAATATTTTTTGATATTTTGTTCATGTTTACACTTATAATATTTAGCTAAACACATTCTAAGGACCTTAATATTGTTTTTGAGCCGTGAGATGAGATACAAGACTAGGGCTAATATTTTATCAAATTTAGCTAAACACTTTAATACTTTTAGATGTTTTGTTCATGTTTACACTTATAATATTTAGCTAAACACATTCTAAGGAATTTAATATTGTTTTTGAGCCGTCAGATGACATACACGACATGCGGCTAAGATGTGTAATATTTAGCTAGAAACATTCTAAAGACTTTAATAATGTTTTTGAGCCGTGAGATGGCATACAAGACTAGGGCTAAGTTTTTATAATATTTAGCTTGAAACATTTTAAGGACTTTAATAATGTTTTTGAGCCGCGAGATGGCTTCCAAGTCTTGGGGGCAAACATTTTATAATATCTAGCTAAAGACTTTAATATTTTTTTATATTCAATACTTTGTGTATTTTTATGTATTTAATTCTGTTGTCAATAAGGTAGTCATAATAAAACAATTATTTCAAAAAGAAAACTTGTTTATTTTATGTTTATCTTACAAATCGGTTCTATATAAATTATTTATTATGTTTTGTTTTCATAATTACATCAAGAAAATTACAATGGTAAATTTCATCCAAGTCTCTAATAATATTATAATATGAGTGTCCGATAAGGCTACATATGCAAGTGTCAGGTCCTACTTTACACTTTGGGTTTGACCAAACACAACCTATATAATGGAAAGGTTTATGCTTGCTTTTTCTAATATATTCTTTAGAATAATTTTCCAATTCTTTCATATGATTGTATATTCTCATGAACTTAACTGCATCGGCTCCATCTTTTCCTAAGGTAATTTTGGAGAAATCTTGTAGAAATTGTTGGTAGAAAGGGTGTGATGTAACGTAAGTCCACTCCTCCATTTCTTTTATATTGTAACAGCTTGCTAATACAAACACAACTAATCTCTTGTTGGATGTGTTGCATTAGTTTTGTGTTAAAGTATATATTTCATATAATAACAGTATGGGCTTTCCTTTTTATGCAATGTACAAGGACAATCGGTTACCATATTTAAATCCAATACAAGATTACAATACACACATGCTATTGTATCTTTCTTAATATAAACAAATCCATTAAAAGCTAACACATCTCTACTAACACAGTTGTAATTATTACATCTAGTAAAAGTATTTAATCTAGCTTGAGAGTTGAAAAGATCTAATTTAAATTTGTTAATGTTTGCCCAAGAGGCTAATCTATACACATATTGAAGTGAACAAATATACTTAGTATTATTATGAAAATTACACTTAAAATGATTTACTGTGGGCAATGTTTTTATTGGGGGACACCCAAAATCTTGTAAATCATATACAGGTTTATTCAGTTTCTTTTCTAAAAATAAACACTTTTCCAATCCTTTAGAAAGCAAATACGTACAACCTAAAGTGTACCTCTGTAAAATGGGGTCCAACTGTTCGTAATCTAAATCACCATCATCTTGTGCAATTCCATGATGATTGTTCATTAACCATCGGTTAGGAGCACTGGATAAGTTGTTAGCATTGTGGGGCAATTTAAACATCCAACATCCGAAGATGCTTAAGTTTGTGTCAGCAATGGCCATCTCGCGAACAATAAACGTATCATCATCATCAAAACTTTTCCTTTTTTGATATCCCTGCAAGTCAATTATTAGAGGATGCATGATGATGATGGCGGAGGCACACATACAGTGTATGAATGTGAACTAAATCCTATTAGTTGTTTCCTTGCATTTATATTATATTATTATTATTATTATTATTATTATCGGGTGCCCAAAGGCGCGGGACCTAAGCCTATATGGCTCTTATCCCCCCGGTACCCCCCGTAACCCCTTAATTAGCCTCCCCCGGTAACTTGCCGGTTAATCTACAATATCTCAAGATATCACTATACTCCAACTCGCCCAGACAATCCTGCGAGAGTGGTGTCCTCCCAAATATACGAAACCTAGTTCCAGCGAAACGGGGACACTGACATAAGTAGTGATACACCGTTTCCCTAACTCCGTCATCACAGTTCTGACAAATGGGACTCCGCGTCTTTCCTATATTAAACAAGTGGCTGGACACCCAAGTGTGTCCAGTCACTATTCCTACCAAGGTCCTCAAACCCGTCCTACTGAGAGACAGGAGATACTCCGAAATTCTCTGCTTACCTGCCTTTATAAATCTTTTAGCTTGGAGGCACCCCTGCGTGTCCCCCCCAGCATTTCTCCAAAGCTCTCGTCTCCCAAAGTCTAATCTGTTTGTCGCGAAACGTCTTTGTAACGGCCAGGGCTGGTTCAGGACCACAGAATGGTAATGATGATCCCTCCCTGGCCAGCCGATCCGCCCTCTCATTGCCCTCTATTCCCGCATGTCCGGGTATCCAATAGAGATGCACCTTACCCCTCCGAGCCAAAGCGTTGAGCTTCCTCCGACATTCTCCCACTAATTTCGAACTCCACCAAGGCTTACTCAAAGCCCTTAGTGCGGCTTGGCTGTCCGAGAAAATCCGCACTTCCTTGAACTCTCCCTGCCACTCCCCCACCAGGTGGCAGCATTCAATGATGCCCACCACCTCAGACTGAAAAACAGTGGCCAAGCCACCCAAGGCCACCGAACTCTCTTTATCCAGTTCCTGAAACCAGGCTCCCGCCCCCGACAGGCCAGTACCCTCCTGCCTAGAGCCATCTGAATAGCAACGAATAATGCCGCTGCCCGACTCCGTTGGCCTCGTAAGATTATCATCTCCTATACTGCCAATCGTAATCTCATAATCTCTCTCAAATCCCCATTTCTTGCTCGTCTCATCAAGTTTGGATAGCAAGAATCGGTTTACTCGCCAAATTTTTTCCTCGATCCTAGTGTGATCCCCCCGGAAGGTTCTCACCCATTCTCCCTTGCACCTCATTCTGAGGTACCCTTTCATTGCCTCTCCCACTACCACATACTGAAGGGGGATTAGCCCCAGCAGCATCTCTAATGCCACCGTCGGTGTCGTTCTCATCGCGCCAGTAATAGCTAAACAGGCCGTACGCTGTACTCCCAACAGCTTTTTGCTATTCCTCCCCACCAAGGAGCCAGACCACCACACCACAGCCGCATACAGCATCCTTGGCTTCACCAACTTTTCATAAATCCAATGGACATCTCCGGGATTAACTCCCCAGGTCTTACCCGCTAATCTCCTACACTGCCAGAAAACCTTCTGCCCCTTCTCACAGACATGCTCAATGTGGGCCCGCCAATTCAACTTATTGTTGATGAGGACCCCCAAATATTTAACCTCATTGCTAATTTGCAATTCCTTACCGAAGAGCCTAGGTCTCCTAAACCCTTCCAATTTCCTCTTCCTAGTAAATAGAACTAAAGAACTTTTGTCCGGGTTAACGGACAAGCCATAGTTCCTACACCACTGCTCCACGTAAGATAACGCCGACTGCATCAAGTCACTCACCACACTCAGATGCTTCCCTGTGATTAAGATTACCCCATCATCGGAATACATCTGCAGGTAAAATCCCCTACGGTTCATCTCCCAAAGTAGCTCATCAACGATGAGGCACCACAAGTGAGGTGACAAACTCCCACCTTGGGGAAAGCCCCTACTGGCTTTCACCCTTCTCTCCGCAACTCCCAAACGAGAATAGACAATCCTCGAAGTTAGGAGGTTGCCTATCCATCTAACCAGGGTCTCATTCACGCCCCTCTCCTCCAATAACACTCTGATCCTATCATGGGCCACGCTGTCGAAAGCCCCCTCAATATCGAAGAAGCATCCCAGCGCGTACTCTTTAGACTCCAACGTACGTTCAATTCTCCCCACCAAATTATGGAGCGCAGTCTCCGTTGACCTTCCCGCCAAGTAGGCATGCTGATTCCCATGGAAGGTACTCTTTATATCGCAATCCTCCATTAAGAAAAGGTCCACCAGCCTCTCTAAGCCCTTCAACATGAAGGACGCCAGGCTGATTGGCCTATAAGCTTTAGGGTCTAAATAGTCCAACTTTCCCGGTTTGGGAATGAACGCGACCCTACTAACTCTCCAAGCCCGAGGGATATAGCCCGAACTGAGGCTATCTCTCAGTATCTCTACCCATGTACTACCGAACATGTTCCAACTCTCCTGAATCAGCACCGGGTACAGACCATCCATACCTGGCGACTTGAATTTACTAAATGTAGCGAATACCCAACTCGCCCTCCTTAAAGTAACCACTTTACTTGCCAACTCCTTATCCTGTAAATTTACTCCCTGTACAACGGGTGAAACATCCGCGCACTCTCCCACATACTCCACATTATCCGGTAGATGTCTATCCAGCATCACCCGTAACACCTCATTATGGTTATAGGTGATCTGTCCGTCAGGCCTCCTAATGCTGTCCAACGACATCTTCCCGCTCTTGCCTAAAAACCTGAAGACCCAGTTTACCTCCTGTTCCCCCTCCAAGGTTTCGCAGAAGGTCCTCCAAGAGTCCCTCTTCGTTCTCCGAATCTCCCTTTTATACTCTCGCTTGGTCTCAACGAACCGTTCCCAATCCTCCTCCGCATTACTCCCCCTAGCCTTTCTCCTTAGCCGCCTCATCTGTCTATTTAAGGCAGTTAGTCGGGCCGTCCACCACTGGACCTTCCTGTGCAATACCTCATGCTCAGGGCATGAAGTCTCATAAGCGCGGACGATCGTACGAGTAGTCCGATTCACTCTCTGATCCAGGTCTTCCCCCTCAACCGGCGGTCTACCCGGACCTAACCTATCATTTCCCAAGGCCGAGGCAAAACTGCCCCAGTCCGTTCTCCTCGGATTTCGAAACTTCTTCACCTCTCCCATCCCAAGACGCAGGGTGATTCTAATACCTCTATGATCAGACAACGTCCAGTCATCCATAACCTCCCAACCTGTCATCCAGGACAGAAATTGCCTGGAAGCCGCCGTTATATCTATAACTTCTTCCCTGTTCCTAATAACAAAGGTAGGTTTCTTACCTCTATTTAAAAGAAAAAGGTTTCTACTTACCAAAAACTCCGCCAGTGTCACCCCACGCCGGTTGGTGTCGCTGCTTCCCCACAGCGTGTTGTGTGAGTTGGCATCGAATCCGACCAGCAATGGCAGGTTCTCCTTTTCACACCACTCCACCAAACGCTCCACATCCTGACCAGGTGGTGGCTCCTCTGAATCATAGGGTAGGTAGGCCGATGCCAAAACCAGTCTGCCCACTGCCTCTCCCATCCTAATCGAAACTACCGTCAGGTCTCTAGAACAAAACTCTCTCAACATTGAACACTCCATATGCTTAGACACCAGGACGCAGGTCCTGGGCCTATCCATTCCACAATCATAAAATGTTCTCAACCCCATACCACCCCATCCGACCACACTGCCTCGGATGGTATAGGGCTCCTGAATTAAACCTACCATTAAGGGTGTATCCCTTATGACTTCAGCCATCTCCGCTACAACTTCTCTGCTCCTGTGTGTATTATATTGATACACACAGAACATTATTACTGTCCCTCACTCTCCTCCTTGCCAGACTGGCCTCGTTGTTTCTCCTCCTTCCTTTTAAAGGTAATCCGTGTCAGCTCATAATAGGGCCTCCACTCCTTCTCTTCTAGAATCCGGAGTGAATGGGGATCTATAAAGAAAACCATCCACATACCTTTGTCTTTCTCAAAGGAGCTGAGCACTCTCCAAAGATCGGTCCGCAAACCAGGATTTTGCCCTGCTAAGCGTTCCAGGAATCTCTCCAACGGACACCTCTTGCCTGGCACCCAAACTGATACCCTAATCATCTTTGGGATGTCCTCTCCCTCCAACATAACATATTGGATGTTACCTCTGGGTGTGATAGCCTGCCTGGCTGTCCATGCCCTGGTCCTCTCATCGCCGCAGGTGATAAGGAACATGCCCTCACCTACCACGCCGGACTCCTCAAATTGTGGCCACCAACCTTCATCGGGGGTGCCCTTCCTACTCCCAGTATCATCCAGAGCACCCACAAGTTGTGCTCTGACGTACTCCGCGTCGTCCTCGGTCATCACTTCACCATCTGCTCTGACCACGGCGACCTGTGGCTTCTTGGCCTTCTCCACTTTCGGGCGTTTAGCCTCGGGGACGCTTTCTGGCGTCTCCTCCGCACCCTTCTTCTTCTTCTTCTTTCTCTTTTTGCTGGATTCCCTTGTTCTGGTCTCACTCGGGGTCCGCCTTTCAGCGGTCCCCTCGCTTCGACCAGGGGAGGCCAGCAAAAGCTCCTCGATACTCTTATTTAAACTCTCTGTGGAGGCACCCCTCTCCAGGCCTCTCAAAGGAGAAGCCGGGAGGTTCCCGGCAGTTTCCTGCCTCGAGGATGCGCCCCCACTAAACTCACCTACAACATCTTTATTGGTGGAACAAGTAGCCATGACTACCGGTGTGCCTTGTTCCTCAACAACACCGGAGACCTTCGTGGTGATTTTCGCACCCTCATTTGCCACGGACTGAGGGCCTTTATTTATTTGTCCTTTCATTTTTTTAATTTTGAAAAAGGGGGGTGGTATAGTGTTGGTGAAATATGTGTGAATGTGGTGTTGAGCTGTATGGTGTTTGCTGTTTCCTCACCAGGTCCCTACACTACAGGTACCTGGACGAATCTCCAGCGTGTAAGCCGCTCCCCCACATCCGCCCCAGGTCCTCCAATGTCGAAATAGACTCTCTGAAGTAAAGACCTGTTTTCGGAGGCCCAAAAATAATGGGCCCCGTCAGGGCGGCGTGAGATCGCTAGTGTGTCTGTGGTGTGAGTAAGTGAGCGTGTTACCACGGCGGATGCAGAGTAAATGTTGTGTAGCTCCGCAGTGGTGTCTGCCGCCAGAGCCCGATTAGCCGTGAAAGCACGTTGCCCAGTCCCTGCGGCGTGGACGCTCGGGTTGGCTCCAACCCCGCGACTGGAATCGCCTAAGCTTTCCACCAGTCACGGGGTTGTTTAGGGACCTCCTTGCATTTATATATACACCCCTCTAGAAATATGGTTTAGTACGTGCATGCGCATGTGATGATGAAATTGAAGAAACAGCGTCTAGTTTTACCCGTTCTAAATAATGATTCAAACCTGGAAAAAAGAAGTTTATTTAGACATAGTGCACTTTTCCCCAACATCATTCGTTGTTTAATATGCGGACCAAGTAATTGTGCCAAAACCAATTTGTTATTAACCTTACTTATTCAAAAGAATGGCTTACGTTTTAAAAATTTATACATTTATAGTAAATCACTAAATCAACCAAAATATGAATATTTAAGTCAAGTGATGAAACATGTTCCCAAAATTGGTTATTATAGATATAGTGATATGGACGATATAATTAGTCCCCAAGATGTTAAACCTAATTCTGTAATAGTGTTTGATGATTGTGGTTTAGATAGTCAAAATGTGATTAGTGAATTCTTCACCAGAGGTAGACATCAAAATGTGGATACATTCTACCTAATACAAACCTATGCATACGCCAAGAAACATATGCTGCGCGATAATACAAATGTAATCATCGCCTTTAAAATGGATGATTTAAACTTGAAACACATTTATGATGATCATGTTAACGTGGATATGAGTTAGAACAAATTTAGAGAGCTATGCAGTCTGTGTTGGGATGATAAATATGGGTTTTTAGTGATTGATAAGGATAAACCGTTAAATAATGGAAGATATCGTAAAAGCTTTGACATGTATATTGTGGACATTTAGATTTCTCCGTAGTCTCAAGATGGAACGCGAAGTGAAAACAACAAGAAATATTGTAAAAGCTGTTAAATCGTTAAAACGCAAATATAAAGCTTTAAAATATCAAGAACAAGAACAAGAGAGTCTGATTAAAAAACAATTGAAGCCAGTTATAGAACCTTTAGAAGAAATAAGTAGACATGCTAGGAAAAAACCTAAAATAGATGATTATAAGGATGGTAGCACAATTAAACAAGAAGAAGAAGAAGAAGAAGAAGAAGAAGAAGAAGGCGAGGATGGTAGCATAAGTAAACAAGAAGAAGAATTAGAAGATGATGAAGAGGAGGAAAATTATGAAATGGTAAAATCTTATATAAATTTAAAGCAACCAGAACGTGATTTACAATATGGTATAAAATTTACTCATTCTGGAGGAAAAATGACAATAGGTATGATCCCGCTTACACAATCATTTCAGTCAGTTTCCACCACTGCCACATCATCACATAATAAACTCTATACCACGCTAGAGGATAAACAACATTATGTGATTCATTACAAAAATTTGAAACAAGCTCTGTCGATGGGTGTTGTTTTGAAAAAAGTACATAGAATATTAAAATTTAAACAATCCCCCTGGCTTAAACCTTACATAGAACTGAATACTAACTTACGCAAGACGGCTAAAAACGATTTTGAAAAGGACTTTTGCAAATTAATGAACAACTCTGTTTTTGGAAAGTGTATTGAAAATAAGAGGAAACGATTGACCATCAAACTTGTCACCACGGAAAAAGCATTACTAAAATTATCCAAAAGACCAAACTTTAAAGACAGGACAATTTTTAGTGAAAACGTTGTTGCAGTACACTTACAACAGGAAACAATATATCTGGACAGACCTACTTACGTGGGATTTTCGATTTTGGAACTCAGCAAACGGTACATGTATCAATTTCACTACGAGGTTATGGTACCATTTTATAATCATACTTCCCTGAATTTGCTATACATGGACACTGACTCTTTTATATATAATATTCAAACAGACGATGTATATGATGACATGATTGAATTGAAAGACTATTTTGACACTTCCAACTACCCTGTTACGCACAAATGCTATTCAAACCACAATAAGAAAGTGTTGGGTAAATTTAGCGATGAAACTGCCGGAGTTCCTATTCAAGAGTTGGTGGCATTAAGACCTAAAATGTATAGCTTCACCATTTTCAACAAACACATCGTTAAAAAGGCAAAAGGTGTTAAAAAAAGCGCTGTGAATAGAATATCATTTTCTGATTATCTAAATGTCTTCTTCTTCTTCTTCTTGTTTAATTGTGCTACCATCCTTATAATCATCTATTTTAGGTTTTTTCCTAGCATGTCTACTTATTTCTTCTAAAGGTTTATAACTGGCTTCAATTGTTTTTGTTCTTGATGTTTTAAAGCTTTATATTTGCGTTTTAACGATTTAACAGCTTTTACAATATTGCTTGTTGCTTGTTGTTTTCACTGCGCGTTATATCTTGAGACTACGGAGAAATCTAAATGTCCACAATATACATGTCAAAGCTTTTACGATATCTTCCATTATTTAACGGTTTATCCTTATCAATCACTAAAAACCCATATTAATCATCCCAACATAGACTGCATAGCTCTCTAAATTTGTTCCAAATTTATTCCAACTCATATCCACGTAAACATGATCATCATAAATGTGTTTCAAGTTTAAATCATCCATTTTAAAGGCGATGATTACATTTGTATTATCGCCCAGCATATGTTTCTTGGCGCATGCATAGGTTTGTATTAGGTAGAATGCATCCACATTTTGATGTCTACCTCTGGTGAAGAATTCACTAATCACATTTTGACTATCTAAACCACAATCATCAAACACTATTACAGAATTAGGTTTAACATCTTGTGGACTAATTATATCATCTATATCACTATATCTATAATAACCAATTTTGGGAACATGTTTCATCACTTGACTTAAATATTCATATTTTGGTTGATTTAGTGATTTACTATAAATGTATAAATTTTTAAAACGTAAGCCATTCTCTTGAATAAGTAAGGTTAATAACAAATTGGTTTTGCCACAATTACTTGGTCCACATATTAAACAACGAATGATGTTGGGGCCGGGCATGAACAAGGAAATCCTAAACGTATGTCCCTGATACAGTAGACGTTAGAGGGGCTAGGACGGAGCGTGTATTTCACCACTCTGGACCTCGCCAGCGGGTACCACCAAATCCCCATTCACCCCGCGGACGCGCACAAGACGGCGTTCACTACTTCGGAAGGACACTTCGAGTACCGCAGGATCGCTCTTGGTTTGTGCGGGGCGCCGGCTGCCTTTCAAAGGTTAATGGGCCGCCTGCTCCCCCTGCCGGAGGTGAAGGGATGGAATGCTTTGTCTATTTGGATGACGTCATCTCTTCAGCCAAACTATAGAGGAGCACGCGCTCGGTTGGACCGCGTTTTGGAGATTTTTGCCCTCGTCAATCTGAAAGTCAGGCTTGCTAAGTGCAGATTCGCAGTCGGAGGTGAAGTGCCTGGGACAACTGGTCACAGGTGATGGGGTAAAACCAACCCCGCGAAGGTGGAAGCGATCCGCAAGTATCCTGTGCCGCAGCACGCGGGATAGGTACGCGCATTCCTGGGCCTAGTGGGTTACTACAGGAGGTTCATTCAAAATTTTGCGGCCTTGGCGGCGCCGCTAACGCGACTTACCAAGAAGGATGAGCCGTATACGTGGGGGCCAGATCAGGAGACCACATTTGCCGCCCTCAGGCAATGGCTGTGTTCAGATTCCGTGCTCATCTATCCGGACTTTCTGGAGCCGTTCATCCTGGCCACCGGCACCTCTGGCGTCGCCCTAGGGGCATTGTTGTTACAGAGACGGAATGGCCAGGAAAGACCTATTGCCTATGCAAGCCGGCAGCTCAACCGCGCCCAAACGAGGTACGCCACAATAGAGAGGAAGCCGCTCGCTGTGGTTTGGGCGACCGCCCAGATTAGATACTATTTGTAAGGGCGTCGGTTCACCTTGGAGACGGATCATGCGCCCCTACGATGGTTGCTGAACCTCAAGGACCCCTCATCCCGGCTCACCCGCTGGGCGCTGAGATTGATGGAATTCGATTATTAGGTCGAAACTGGCCGGGGAAGCGGCCCACCAACGCGGATGCACTAAGCAGGGTCTTGCAGGCGGTAAATGTGACTACCGGGGACCAGCGGGAGTGGGAGCGCCTGGCGGAAGAGCAACGGCGGGAGGGGTGGTGCCAAATCTCGCAGGCTGAGCGACCCTCGCAGGTGGTGGAGCACGCGGATGGGGTGCTGTATTGGAACAAGGATCGGGGCCAGTCAGGGAGAAAGCTGATGGTCCCTAGGTCGTGGAAGCGGCGAGTAGTCCGGCAGGGCCACGACGAACCATGGGCTGGCCATCCTGGGGCCCGCCGGACGCAGAAAGTGGTTAAGCTAAGGTACTTTGACCCTCCCTGGCCCGAGATATCAAGGCCTATGTGTCCGAGTGATAGGCCTGCGCTCGGCGGAAGAGCCCCGCCGGGCTCTGTGTCCCCATCGCCGATTCTTATGTAGCGTACTCCCCATTGAGGTGGTATCTATGGACATCGTAGGGCCGCTGCCGTCCACTGGGAGGGGGAATCGATACCTCCTTACGTGCATCGACTTTAGCCGCTACGCTGAGGCCATCCCTCTGCGGGAACAGACCGCCCTTACGGTGGCCATGGGGTTCGTGGAGCATGTAATAGTGCGGCATGGGGTCCCCAGCGCCTACTCACCGATCAGGGACGCAACTTCGTTTCGGACCTCATGAAGGGTTTGTGCAACTACCTGGGAATCCGGAAGGCCCAGACCACACCCTGCCACCCTCAAAGCAACTGTATGGTGAAAAGCCTCCACCGTACCCTTGTGGATGCGCTGTCCCATTATGTCCGCAAGGACGGACGGGACTGGGATTTCATCTTGATGGCATACCGAGCGACCCCTCACTCTGCTACGGGCTAATCCCCCAACAGGGTAATTTATGGACAGGAACTTCCGGCCCCCTTCTAATGCCGAGTGGACCCCCAGAAGGAACAGGAAACGGGCCACACCTTGGAGGAGCTGGGCCGCCGCCTTGAGGAGATCTACCGGGAAGTGGCCGAGCGGAGCGGAGGGCCGCCGAGGAACACACTCGCCAGGCTAACCAGGGTCGACTGACTCCTGGAGGACACATACTCATGTGTTCGTATACAACCCAGTGCTCGGACCTGGGGTGGCCAAGAAGTTTTATAAGCCCTGGGAAGGCCCTATCCGGTTGTGCGCCGTCTCTCAGACGGCCAGTTGCGTATCCAGGGGGAACGGCTGATCACCATCCATATCAACCGGCTCAAGCCTGCCAGGCGAGGGGTGCCAGTGGAACCGCTGGAGCTAACCGAGACTATGGCCGAAGAAGCTCCGATTGGGAGGGCTGTAGACGGCCGCTTAGCCCGGAGACCTATGCGGAGGAAACAGCCATTCCTCACGGAGCCCCAGCCCCGAACGGGGCGAAGCCGTTCAGACTCCGCCGGAATCTAGGGAAGCAAGCGACGTCCAGGGAGAGTCCCCCGGAGGGAGCTTGGGAGACATGACCGAGGAGTTTTCCCAATTGTGGCCAGAATCACCACAGCTGGAGGCACGGAGGTATGCTGATTGGGAGCCCATTACACCAGTGGTCATTAGGCCAAGGTCCCCCTACCGCCAGAGGCGACAGCGAGAAGCCCGAGAACCAAATAGTCTATATGTTGCAGTGGCCGGGGCTAAGGAGCGAGAAGTCTAGTGTTATTATATATAGCGGCCTTAGTGAATTATTCTATGGCATGAAGAAATTCAGAGTTGGTCATGCTCAGACATCCTTTGAAAGTAATAAAATGTTCACGATTGCTGGGTCGACTACACTGTATTCTGGTCAGATAGCTCTATTCCTGCCAAGGAATTAAATGAAATAAGCATGAAGTAGACAAAAACAAAAAAAAACACCAACACCTTTTCTGATGTCGGGTAAAGGTGATGGATAAATCTACCTTTGCTATTCGTAAACCGTGGTTAACGTCATGGCCAGTGGGGGCCATCACTCTGCTGCGATACGCCTTTCCAAGATGTGGTACGACCGTTCTAGTTCGAAGAGCTCGAAGAGCTACCAATCACAGCCAATTTGATATTCACTTTCAGTTTCAGTATCAGTTTCATCTACAAGACTTGACAATGTCTCTGACCTCCTGGTATTGGCCACACATGATGATCCACCAATGCCGAATCTGACCGCCAGATTCGGCCGAAGAGGCGTGTACTGGTATGAGGCAGCCAGCGGGTGCAGCGAGTCAACCAGGTCGCCCGGTTGCCTTCCAAGGGGTGAGCCTTCTGAGCAGTGAGACTTCTGAGAAGAGGGGAGCGAGCAGGGACATGGCCCCCCCTAAGTAGCAACATCAAAGGAAACAATTAGCAGAAGAAGGACGACTAATACCCTATTAGAATAGCTGAGCAAGGCCAAGGAGCAATTAGAAAGGCGCAGCAGAATCTGGACGAGGGGATCAAACCATGGCAATTCCCAGAGCTTAGCAGTTGCCGTCATTTGGAAAACACTAACCGTATCCATGGCTAGAGGAGTGAAGAAGAGCCTATTTCCTGCTGAAGCACCCTTGCGATCTGCGTTCCAACCGGCGAAGGCTGCAGCTGCGGAAGATTAAGTGGTCTGCAAAGTGAAGCTCATGGAGCTTCACTTTGTGAAATGGGGGAGTAATGTATGGGGGCGCGCAATTAAATCTAAAATATTTAATGTATTAGAATAATTCAAAATAATATTAAAACTAATGACTAAAATAGAGTTGAGTAGTTAGAAAATTAGGAAATTGCTGAGTCGACATGTACCACGCTGGCATAGCAGCTAGCATTGAATTCATTCTGGTGAGTGTCGCGGTGAGTGAAGGGTGGTCCTGCACCTGCGGCTGATCCGGTAAGTCCTAGCGCAGTAAGGTATTTAAAGGTAGATGTGCAGTTGGTATGTCAGAGTGGTAGTCGGCTCAGCAGATAGCAAGTAATATATAGTGGTAGTCGGCCCAGCAGATAGCAAGTAATATATAGTAGATAAGTGATAGCAGATAATTGTTAGTATTTAGTTGATAGTAGATAGTAAGCTAAGGGTTACTTAATCGGGGTTTCTTGTTGTAGTTGTAAGTATATGTTATATATTTTCATAGTAGTTTATAGTGTTATAGTTATATATGTAGGCATTATATATTAACGGGGTAGTGTTGTATTAGTCTGGGTTATATGGTAGTTTCATAGAGTGTACAGTTATATTGTGTATAAGTTGTCCTGCATAGTCTGTTAAATTATAATAAATATATGATTTCTGAGTGTGACCTACTTTGGGTTCCTTGGCCAAACCTTCTATTAAGATTAATTAAAACAAATAAATCATCTATTACCGAGTATCCTTTTCTAAAACCAGTTTGGTATTCGCTCAATAAATTATTTTGCTTTGTGTATGTTTCAGGATGGGAGAGTAGGAGACCAGTAAAGATTTTACAATTAGTGTTTAAACATAAAATGCCCCTGTAATTATTTACATTATTGACATCACATCGTTTGTAAAATGGAAATATTATGGACTGACCAAAAGTTGCCGGGGTGCTTCTTAATTCTTGTACTTTCGGATAAATCTTGATGTATAACAAGCCAGAGTTTCTCAAAATTCGGGCTGCATTGAGAATGTTAATTTTATCTTGTTTTTTATGAACACTAATTGGGCAATTAGAACCAGGAGAACCGAGTGGAAAAGCATAAATATTTTTAGCATTTTGTATATTTACTTTTAATACTTAGGTACAAAACTCACTAACGATCTGGGTAAAACTTTTGTTCAAACTGCACTTATGCCTTAAAAATTAAATTGTTCCGACGGATTTATTGTCTAAATCCTGCATAAGTTTCATTTTTCAATTGAACTTCCTTCAAATAATCCACGTCTCTTCTTATTTGCTTATTTTCTTCTTTAAAAGAAATAAAAAAATCTTTGAGTTTACATCCTCCTTTGTGGGTAGGAACTTTAATTTTGAGTCCAGAACTTCTGAAATAATAGCTGTAAGTTTGGAGTCTAATAAATCTGACAGGGAGTTCTTAATTTTGGAAACCATTTGAGTTAAAATTGAATCTATGAGGTGAGAAACTGAAGGTGACGTAACTTCTAGTGGCTACTAGTATTAGGCATATCAATTTTATCAGATGAAGCTTTCTTAGAAAACGACCGAGAGAATCAGGGGAACTGCTAATCTCTTCAAATTAATATTTGAAAAACGTGTTTTCGAGTTGATCGAATTTATCCGACATAGAGGATTGAAGAATTTTTTTTTTTCGTTCAGACACTCCAATTAGATTAATTAGTTAACAAATCGAAAAACTAAATAAACTTTCGTGAAGTAGCAAAAAATAAAAAAATAAAATAAAAAGTCAATTTTATTTAAAAAAAGTTATATGGGCTACTTCATTATATGTTAACTTGCATGATTTATAAAAATATTTATTATTATGCCAGCGAAGTAAAAATTTTTTGAACTTCTTACTTGCAAGGTTTAAGATTCTTTAAGATAACAAGAGAACAAGTAAGAGGTGAACTCCCACCACAGCACTTTCTATTTATTTATTTATTCATATAAACGGGTTTATACCCAGTTACAAGGTTATCAAATATAAAATTAAATATCTATACACTAAAAACACTTGACACATTAATATTATGACTAAGTAATTACTAAAATATACGTTACTATAATACTAAAATATTTTCTTAAGTTTTTGTAAGTATAATAATATAAAATATAAAAGTAGTTAAAATAATGATAATTGAAGGTAAACATATATGTCTTAATACGAAATTTGTAATATACACAATCATAGTTCCTTTCCTAGTGAAAATTTAGTAATTAATTTTTAAATTCTACAGGTGAAATATGGAGAATATCACATTGCAGTTCGGTCGTTGATTACATTAGTCTGGGAATAGGGCTAAATATTAAATAGTCAGTCTCGTAAGTATTTTTTGAGAATAGTATTTTCTGTCTAATAGTAAACTTTGGAATGTGAAAATTCAGTAAGTTAAGAATATAGGAACAGTCACTTTGATTGTGTAAGAGTTTATACATGGAACTCAAATCAGTATGTCGTCTCATAGAATGTAGTCTGAAAAGTCCAGTAGTTTCCATGATCAGATCGTACGGTACGTCTTAAGTTCCAGTCTCCCGATACCAAGGAAGACGTAGAAATCTTTGTATGGCTTCAATAGCATCAATATACGTTTTCTGATAAGGTGACCAGATAGTAGAACAATATCCTAAAATAGGACGTACCAGAACCTTGTACAAAGAGACCATTACCTGAGGATCCTTAAATTGTTTGGTTGTTCTCTGAATAAAGCCTAAAATTTTGTTCGCTTTATTAATAGTCAATGTGTAGTGTAAGTAGGTTGTAAGGTTAGTTGTGTACTTAATACAAGGTCTTTAATAGAAGTTTGTCTGTCAAGAGGATGTCGTGTATAGAATAGTTATAATGAAAGAATCGCGACAGAGAGTGAAAGATACTATTTTACACTTATCAATGTTGAGTTGCATTTTATTAGCATTGCACCTATCAACAAGACAATCCAGAGAATGCTGTAGCATGTCAGCACCTTGAATGGATCTTATGATAGAATAGATCTTTAAATCATCTGCAAACAGAGCAAAATTAACAACTTGAAAACAGGAGGAAATGTCATTAATAAACAGTTTGAAGAGGAAAGGGCTAAGCAGTGATCCTTGAGGGACACCCGAAGTGACAGCTATTTTTTTTCGAAAATGCCGATTTCAGTTTTATAATTTGGTATCTATCTACTAAGTAAGAAGTGAACCAATTTAGGAGCGAACCATGTATACCGTAAGAGTAAAGTTTGTGTATGAGTAGACAGTGATCCACTCTGTCAAAAGCCTTAGGGAAATCCAGGTATATCGTGTCAACTTGTCGATGGACAGCTAGAGCTTTAATAGTGTAGTCATGACAAGAAATAAGATTTGTTGCAGTAGAACGTTTGGGATGAAAGCCGTGCTGATGAGGTATTATGCAATGGTTAAGTAAAGGACCATTTGACTTCAATACCAGGGCTTCAAAGCCTTAGGCTACGGCGGGTTGTAGGTAAATGGGTGGGTAGTTATTAATGTTCATACGATTTCCATTTTTATGTAGAGGAATTACAAAGCTAAGTTTTAGAGAATTAGGAAAGACACCAGTTGATAAGGACTCTTTAAAGAGTAACGTAAGGACAGGAGCAAAAGCCAGTTTACAGTTTTTTAGGAGCAAAGGCGGTATCTTATCAGCGCTATCAGGTGCAGCACCTTTTCTAGCACCCATTTTAGATAAATGCTCTGTCACTTCATTAATGGTAATTTCTAAATTATGAAGGTTCAAAGAGGTTGTAGAAATCAGTGTTATCAATGCTAGATGAAGTGGAGTAAATGCCTCTGAAGTAATCTGCAAATAGATCTGCCAAGCGATTTTTGTCGGAAATAATAGTACCATTTATGCATAGTGAGTCAACTGTGGAGTTACTTTTGTTCACACTGTTAATGTAGTTCCGAAAATCCCTAACATTATTCGAATTGCAAATGAGGATTTTACACTGTGTGGGTAAGAAGAAAAACACTTTTTAGACAATCTCTTACACTCTGCTCTCAGTTTAGAAAAAATGTTATAACTACTGCAAAGACTTGTCATTTTAAACTCATGATGAGCAGATATTTTTTTCTTGGTGAGATCTTTGGTGAACCATCTTGGGAATGTTGACTGAAATATTTCCTTGGATGGTGTATATGTTGAAATGAGTGATTGCACAAAGTCATTGAAGATGACATAGGCTAAATTTGTCTGTTGAGTTTATTATATTCTCCCAGTCTACCGCTACAATTTGTTCGGAAATCTCAGCAAAGTTACAGTTTACAGTTCTTAAAGTCATAATCAATCTGAGCCCTAGATTTAAAATTAGAATCACAGTCTTCAGTTATAGTAAATTCTAGCGGAGGATGGCAGCTTTCAGTCTTAAAGATTGGATCCTTTGCCTCTTCTATCAGTAATTCATTGTTGGAAGAGAATAACAGATACAAATAATCACCATGTTGATTAGGTATATTGTTGCCTGAGTCATTTGGGCGTATGTATAAGTGTCCAGTATGAGCTGGCCCACGCTGGATAAAGACGTAGGATCAGAAGAGCAGCTATTTAACCAGGCTGAGGAAGGAACATTATAATCACCCACAATGTACGCACTGCTGTAAGAAAAATTGTTGAAACAATTCCTCAATAGTATAGCAATGGTCTTGATATACTTGTAAGGAGGATGCAGGCGGTATATAAACCCACCGATCAGAATGGTCGATGAAGAAGTCCTTATTTTAATAAATAACTGCTCAACATTCGATCGGGATATTTTCACCACATAAGATTGGAGGTTCTTCTTCACAGCGATCAGTACTCCGCCACCACTTTTCTTATTGCTAGTATCACAGTCTCTATCTTTCCTATAAACACTGTACTTTTTATTGACAAGTTTGCCTCCGTAAAAACTAAGATATTATATATGCTACTATTTACATATTTTTTTAAAACATTTATTCTAGATCTAATTCTATTTACATTTTGATAATACAGATGTAACTGGATAACTTTTAGTTTTTTTGGTTGACTATTTGAGGATGCCCTCTTATGTATTTAACTGTTAAATCCTTATCACCAGCATTAACTCTCTCATTAAGTTTATTACGAAGTTGAATCAATAGTTCCCATTCCATTAAAGTTGTATAATCCTTACTCTGTAACGAGGTTTCAGTGTTTAATTTATTTCTATTCCTAAAAACCAAGGAGGCTACGTTTTTGTTTTCAAAGATAATTTTGAGAGGCCTAATTTTATTCCCTGAAGGTCTGCCTAATCTATATGTGGTAACAACATCTGACTCACAAGCGCCTATTGCATTTACAATAGTTAAAGCAACATTTTTGTCGCTAGTTTTTCCATCATTGATAGTTTTTCAATTAGATTCAGGAATATTAAATAAGATCAAATTCTTTTTCCTGTCCCTCCTATCTTCTATTTCCATGATTAGCTTTTCTTGCAAGAAAATGTCACATTCTGACACTTACCTTCTACTCTATTTTGTTGTTCTTTGAGCTTTAGTATATCACTTTTTAACTTAAGCAATAGGTTCTTTAGTATTGGTAATTCCTTCAATCCAATGTTACAGTCTTGACATAAGAATTTAAGTGAACGTTTCTCAAGAGTCATGCATTTAAGTTCAATCGCTGCAAATGCAGCACATGTGGAATGTACATATCCATTACAACCATCACACATAAATACATTTTCACTTGACAATTCTGATACGTTTTACATACATTACAATACTTTTACAATACATTTTTTCTTACAATTTAAACAATTTTGACAAGCCATTGCGTAAAGATATTTTAAAAACCACAATAAATTACGGAGAATAAAATAGAAGATGTTAACCGTATAACCGACTCTTCAACCAATCCCCTCCAAGTGGAATTGCTGGTTTTGTTATTAAATTAATAAAAAGGTCTTAAATGTTCAATAACAAATATTACCAAAACCACTCGATGAAATTTTTTTTAAATTTCAGTAGCACACTAGGGATAGTTGAAGGAGCATATACACCAAATTTCACTTTTCACTTTAATGTTTAAACCAGTTAAAAAGACAAAAAAAAGCGAAGAGGAAGTCATTCGTAACCCACTATAAACCAAACTCTCGATAGGTATTAATAATATAAACAGTTTACGAAGTTTAACGAAAATCGTTGGAACCGTTTTCGAGTAAATTGCGAAAAGCTGAAAAATCATTCAGTCAAAGCTCACTTCCAGTTGATGGATTTTGATCAAAACCTTAATGTCAGATGCGGAGGTGGTACCGAAACGGAATACCAAGTTTAGACTTCCTGCGATTGTTTGTTTTTGAGATATTTTGTTGTTGACAGATTGAACAGATTGTATGGGATGTAAAATATGACATCTCTTGGAGGTGCACGAATCTCGAACCATACAAATCCTTGTATAATGGTCAGCTGCCCGAACAAATCTATCTACAAAAAAAAAATCTTGTTAATGAATGAATAAAAAGAAGAAAAATTTCGATTGAGGAAACCTCAGTGTTGAGGCAACCCCTTGAAATATTGTATACATTCACACAGATAATTCGCTAAAAAAAAATTCATATTCAGGTTCCTAAAAACACAATTCTTTATTTCAAGAAAATTTGACACGATAAAGAGAAAGAGTAAGTAAAGGTAACGAGTTTGGATGTTATTAGACTAAGCAAAATACAATTACGATCATGGAAATAAGTGGATATCTCTGGTGGGTGAAGTTGGAGAAGATGTTACTAATATATAGCGAATAACATTTTCAGTTTATCAACTTAGATCAGTTTATCAACTTAGTTGGCGGCCAATGTTACTAATAATTACTCCAGGCTCACAAACACAAATTACTATGTAGCAGACGGCTATGATCAGTTTAGTTTGAGGTATTGGCCGATAGGTGTCGCTAAGGTCAGTGGTCTAGTGCCAAAATTCATATTGTTGATAGAAGTTACATCGAGGTAACATTTATCTTTGTAGTAGTTATCGCAATTTGGTTCCTAACCTACTAATCACTACCAACTGCTATAATTTTTTTCATTTCTTATTGAAGGAAATGTCATTTTCTCTTCATGTATCATCATATTACGGTATCTTTCTGTAATCATATTGGAAATCATGATCGTATAGAAAAAGTTGGGGAGTTTTAAGCTCACAAAGCCAAAAAAAAAAAATCTATATCTATTATTGCGTTTTAAAGTGACATACTATTTCAATGATAGCGTAACACTTTCTTTTTTAAATGTAACTTTCTAATCTGGTCGAAAATGATTATGTTTTTACTTTCTCCTACTGCTGGAAAAATATTATGTTCATATCTTCTCTTTATGCTTCAAGAGGAATTATTGGGATCGTGTCAAATTTCGTTTTCACCGGAAATACATGTTTGAGACACGAAAAAAATCCGGTGTGAAACTGACATGACTTCTCTTACTATAATTATTTTTACATTCTTGTTGACAAATTTTCTTTTAACTGCAGGTTTTACTAAACATTGAGTTGGACTTGCATTTAAATGAACTAGGTGGGGAAATCATCTGTCTCCACAAAACGCAATAACAGATATCGAATTTTTTTTTAGTTTTGTGAACAACTTAAAACTCATGAACTTTTTTTATGCGATTATGATTTCCAACATAGATGCTGTTTTAGCATTATAAATGCTGTAGATAGAATGAAGAATGTTCATACTTAATAACAATTCAAAAAAAAAGAAATAACACCCAGACTTAAATGTAGATGACCAAAAATAATAAAAGTAATCAATTGAATTATTTTGTTGATATATTTCCTATTAGTAATTACTCCAATACGTATCAAATAATAAAACGCAAAATTCAAAACTCAATTTGGGAGCCTAAGCAGTGGTATCCGCAAGATTTAATAATGGTTAGGAGAAAGTTGGGAAAAAAACAAGAAGAATTCTAAGCAGCCGAATCTGCATACATTTTTTTAAACTGATGTTACTGTTTAAAGGTATTATCCAATAAAGAAATTAACATCCTGACGAAGAAAGAGGAAGAATGGCGGCACAGATTAGAAAAGAAAGAGGCTGAATTAAATAAAAAGTGGGAGAAAAGAGAATCTGATCTCTTGCAAGAACTTGCACTAAAATCGGAGGAATGGAGGAAAAAGGAACATGAATTGACACAAGATTTATTAAAACAGACGAATGAAGTTAAAGCTGCTATAAAATTAGCTGAAGGTAATCTTTTCTATTTATTTTTAAGATTACGTGGATCGTTGGGCGTGGTTAATAATTTTATGTAAATGTAGGTTATGTATTGAAGTTAGAGTTTGCATGCGTTCACTTTACTCTTGGCACTATAGAACCTCTTGGCGCCCTGCCTGAAATGAGTGGTTCAAGAGGCTGTAGAACAACCACGATATTTAAAGAAGTGGCTTAACGCATGTTTTCCCAAAGCGAGCTCCACTACTGCAATTCTAGGGAATTACAAACTCTCACTTGTTTTTTAATTAGGGCGCTATTTTAGTTGTCATTTCTCATAATGGCGTATGATACAGCAGGGGCATGCCGAGGTGTAAGGGAGGGTGTTTGAAGCTTTTGATCTTACCTTTATTTGTTGTGGTTGGTTCAGCAGGGCTGGGAAGCTTCAGAGATATTTTCCGTGATAGCTGCTTCTTTTTGTGGTCATCGACCGGTTTCGGGCGTTCACCCAACATCAGGATGCTTTTTGTCAGTTTGATAACATAGACTTGTACAGAGCAAATTCAGTTGATGCACTCTGTGCAAGTCTATTTTATCATACTGCTCTGTCACTTCATTAATGGTAATTTCTAAATTATGAAGGTTCAAAGAGGTTGTAGAAATCAGTGTTATCAATGCTAGATGAAGTGGAGTAAATGCCTCTGAAGTAATCTGCAAATAGATCTGCCAAGCGATTTTTGTCGGAAATAATAGTACCATTTATGCATAGTGAGTCAACTGTGGAGTTACTTTTGTTCACACTGTTAATGTAGTTCCGAAAATCCCTAACATTATTCGAATTGCAAATGAGGATTTTACACTGTGTGGGTAAGAAGAAAAACACTTTTTAGACAATCTCTTACACTCTGCTCTCAGTTTAGAAAAAATGTTATAACTACTGCAAAGACTTGTCATTTTAAACTCATGATGAGCAGATATTTTTTTCTTGGTGAGATCTTTGGTGAACCATCTTGGGAATGTTGACTGAAATATTTCCTTGGATGGTGTATATGTTGAAATGAGTGATTGCACAAAGTCATTGAAGATGACATAGGCTAAATTTGTCTGTTGAGTTTATTATATTCTCCCAGTCTACCGCTACAATTTGTTCGGAAATCTCAGCAAAGTTACAGTTTACAGTTCTTAAAGTCATAAACAATCTGAGCCCTAGATTTAAAATTAGAATCACAGTCTTCAGTTATAGTAAATTCTAGCGGAGGATGGTAGCTTTCAGTCTTAAAGATTGGATCCTTTGCCTCTTCTATCAGTAATTCATTGTTGGAAGAGAATAACAGATACAAATAATCACCATGTTGATTAGGTATATTGTTGCCTGAGTCATTTGGGCGTATGTATAAGTGTCCAGTATGAGCTGGCCCACGCTGGATAAAGACGTAGGATCAGAAGAGCAGCTATTTAACCAGGCTGAGGAAGGAACATTATAATCACCCACAATGTACGCACTGCTGTAAGAAAAATTGTTGAAACAATTCCTCAATAGTATAGCAATGGTCTTGATATACTTGTAAGGAGGATGCAGGCGGTATATAAACCCACCGATCAGAATGGTCGATGAAGAAGTCCTTATTTTAATAAATAACTGCTCAACATTCGATCGGGATATTTTCACCACATAAGATTGGAGGTTCTTCTTCACAGCGATCAGTACTCCGCCACCACTTTTCTTATTGCTAGTATCACAGTCTCTATCTTTCCTATAAACACTGTACTTTTTATTGACAAGTTTGCCTCCGTAAAAACTAAGATATTATATATGCTACTATTTACATATTTTTTTAAAACATTTATTCTAGATCTAATTCTATTTACATTTTGATAATACAGATGTAACTGGATAACTTTTAGTTTTTTTGGTTGACTATTTGAGGATGCCCTCTTATGTATTTAACTGTTAAATCCTTATCACCAGCATTAACTCTCTCATTAAGTTTATTACGAAGTTGAATCAATAGTTCCCATTCCATTAAAGTTGTATAATCCTTACTCTGTAACGAGGTTTCAGTGTTTAATTTATTTCTATTCCTAAAAACCAAGGAGGCTACGTTTTTGTTTTCAAAGATAATTTTGAGAGGCCTAATTTTATTCCCTGAAGGTCTGCCTAATCTATATGTGGTAACAACATCTGACTCACAAGCGCCTATTGCATTTACAATAGTTAAAGCAACATTTTTGTCGCTAGTTTTTCCATCATTGATAGTTTTTCAATTAGATTCAGGAATATTAAATAAGATCAAATTCTTTTTCCTGTCCCTCCTATCTTCTATTTCCATGATTAGCTTTTCTTGCAAGAAAATGTCACATTCTGACACTTACCTTCTACTCTATTTTGTTGTTCTTTGAGCTTTAGTATATCACTTTTTAACTTAAGCAATAGGTTCTTTAGTATTGGTAATTCCTTCAATCCAATGTTACAGTCTTGACATAAGAATTTAAGTGAACGTTTCTCAAGAGTCATGCATTTAAGTTCAATCGCTGCAAATGCAGCACATGTGGAATGTACATATCCATTACAACCATCACACATAAATACATTTTCACTTGACAATTCTGATACGTTTTACATACATTACAATACTTTTACAATACATTTTTTCTTACAATTTAAACAATTTTGACAAGCCATTGCGTAAAGATATTTTAAAAACCACAATAAATTACGGAGAATAAAATAGAAGATGTTAACCGTATAACCGACTCTTCAACCAATCCCCTCCAAGTGGAATTGCTGGTTTTGTTATTAAATTAATAAAAAGGTCTTAAATGTTCAATAACAAATATTACCAAAACCACTCGATGAAATTTTTTTTAAATTTCAGTAGCACACTAGGGATAGTTGAAGGAGCATATACACCAAATTTCACTTTTCACTTTAATGTTTAAACCAGTTAAAAAGACAAAAAAAAGCGAAGAGGAAGTCATTCGTAATCCACTATAAACCAAACTCTCGATAGGTATTAATAATATAAACAGTTTACGAAGTTTAACGAAAATCGTTGGAACCGTTTTCGAGTAAATTGCGAAAAGCTGAAATAATCATTCAGTCAAAGCTCACTTCCAGTTGATGGATTTTGATCAAAACCTTAATGTCAGATGCGGAGGTGGTACCGAAACGGAATACCAAGTTTAGACTTCCTGCGATTGTTTGTTTTTGAGATATTTTGTTGTTGACAGATTGAACAGATTGTATGGGATGTAAAATATGACATCTCTTGGAGGTGCACGAATCTCGAACCATACAAATCCTTGTATAATGGTCAGCTGCCCGAACAAATCTATCTACAAAAAAAAAATCTTGTTAATGAATGAATAAAAAGAAGAAAAATTTCGATTGAGGAAACCTCAGTGTTGAGGCAACCCCTTGAAATATTGTATACATTCACACAGATAATTCGCTAAAAAAAAATTCATATTCAGGTTCCTAAAAACACAATTCTTTATTTCAAGAAAATTTGACACGATAAAGAGAAAGAGTAAGTAAAGGTAACGAGTTTGGATGTTATTAGACTAAGCAAAATACAATTACGATAATGGAAATAAGTGGATATCTCTGGTGGGTGAAGTTGGAGAAGATGTTACTAATATATAGCGAATAACATTTTCAGTTTATCAACTTAGATCAGTTTATCAACTTAGTTGGCGGCCAATGTTACTAATAATTACTCCAGGCTCACAAACACAAATTACTATGTAGCAGACGGCTATGATCAGTTTAGTTTGAGGTATTGGCCGATAGGTGTCGCTAAGGTCAGTGGTCTAGTGCCTAAATTTCCACTTGAGAGAGTTCGTGTTCCTCGCCTTATGTGTCAATTTGATACTGATAAAAGGTTAAGAACTGCAATTCTTTCGTGTAAAATGTATTTATTAAAAACTTTCCGTGGTGAGAAAGCGTAATGGTCTCTATATGATACTTAGTTTTCTTTTTAAATATATGATTAATTATATAAAGGTAAGTACATATATTCATATTGTCTTAGATTGACCCCCTTTTTTCTAGCTAATTAACTCCTCCTGTTGCTGTATAATATTAATAATAGTCATAATTTAATGATTAGATGTTTGCTTTTGTTTTTTTATTCACCATATCATAAGTATCTTCTATGTTGTAGGTTATACAATGTTTAATAGTATGAAAAATCAGTTTCGTGAGAAAACCGGGAAGGATTTGCCAAAATTTACACCACAAAAAGGTGGTCTTTCACGTCAGTCTAGACAAGGATCGGAGAGTAGTATTTGTAGTCTTGTGCTAGATAATTCACAGCAGCAATCTCAATCACAGTCTTCTACTGCAGCAGTAATTCCGGTCACAACTCAAGATGTACACCCTTTGAAGTTATCCGATGGCAAGGTAAAGCTAATCTAGGTAGTACAATTATTCGGGCAAATTTTTGGGTAATATCCTTCCCAGCTATCACTCTTACCATTACATCGTTTAGTCAGAGTGATTAGTGAAATCCCTAATTACAGTTTTTAGTTTTCCCATTCGTTATTCCTTGTACAAGATATAAGAGCAACTGAACTATCGTGAACTTGCTCTGCAATTAAGGTGAGAATCCGGAAAAGAATCCGCTAGTACCCAGGTATATGTAAGTAATTGTTTAACTATTACAGAAGAATTATGAGTAAGAATTATGGTTAACTATTACAGTAAGTATACTGTAATAGTTAACCATAATTCTTCATGGTATACTTAATTATAATATGCATAGGAATAGGCTTTGATATTGTAGGAAGGGTGACAGTTGGGAGATTATCAGCCATGTTTGTTCACAATAACTCAGTTTACCC
This sequence comes from Triatoma infestans, assembly GCA_011037195.1. NCBI lineage: Eukaryota > Metazoa > Arthropoda > Insecta > Hemiptera > Reduviidae > Triatoma > Triatoma infestans. Next base: position 87,795 of record JAAEAF010000090.1, on the reverse strand, counting down.
TTATCTATTTTAGAGTTTCTTGTTGTAAAGAAGGTAACATGTGTTCATTCTTCATAATCTACTATGCTGTCGTGGATCCACAGAATTTAGTATATTTTCATTGTTATTACCACGTTGAGAAAAAAGGGTCGTTAACAGTTAATTTAATGTTAGCATATAGACAGACCTACAGAAGAATTGATAGTTTTATCATTAATTACTTTTTCAAACTAATTTTGATATGAGGTTTCTATTTTTAAAACCATTATCCTATTTATTATTTTTTAAACTAATCGGCACATTTGAAGACAGTTTTCATAGTAGGATTAGATTCTGAACACAAATTCACAGATTTTCTTGGTGATTTTCTTGCTTTGTATGATATTAGGTGTAGAGGAAGAGGCTGTTAAGTCAAATATCTACTGCCATCTATAATATGACTCTCTCGCATATCAGTGTTACACAGAGAATGAAGTCGTCTGTAAAGTCTACAATGATTGAAGGACAACTATAATTTCCCTGTGTATTCGCTAAACCAGTTAACTACACACATCATTCACGTCTGCATGTTCCAGTGAGTTTCACACTGGATTTTTTCGTGCCTCAAACATGTGTTTCCGGTAAAAACAAAATTTTCTAAATTTGACACGATTGCAATAATTATTGTTGGGGACAATGGAAGTGTTTTCGTGTAGTCCCTGAAGAAGCGGCTAATCCACGGGATTAAACTGAGTTACATCTCTTTGTATTAGTGTAGTTCGGACTGTTATCGATCGCTTTCCGTAAGAATATAAATATATTGATTTGGAAATCACATTGCTTGAGGATTAGTTTTTCTAAAAACTTAACAAACTAAATTTTTTCTTGCAAAAAGTAGATAGAACATTTCCTACTAGTCATAAAATAACTTTTAATATTTTTTCATAATTACTTTTAAATAACGAAAGAAGTGATGTTAGTGACATTACAAAATGGTATACAAAGTAGAAATTTGCTATCACTTTTAAACTGCTAGGTTATTGTTCATTTCATATTGTTGATAGAAGTTACATCGAGGTAACATTTATCTTTGTAGTAGTTATCGCAATTTGGTTCCTAACCTACTAATCACTATCAACTGCTATAATTTTTTTCATTTCTTATTGACGGAAATGTCATTTTCTCTTCACGTATCATCATATTACGGTATCTTTCTGTAATCATATTGGAAATCATGATCGTATAGAAAAAGTTGGGGAGTTTTAAGCTCACAAAGCAAAAAAAAAAAAATCTATATCTATTATTGCGTTTTAAAGTGACATACTATTTCAATGATAGCGTAACACTTTCTTTTTTAAATGTAACTTTCTAATCTGGTCGAAAATGATTATGTTTTTACTTTCTCCTACTGCTGGAAAAATATTATGTTCATATCTTCTCTTTATGCTTCAAGAGGAATTATTGGGATCGTGTCAAATTTCGTTTTCACCGGAAATACATGTTTGAGACACGAAAAAAATCCGGTGTGAAACTGACATGACTTCTCTTACTATAATTATTTTTACATTCTTGTTGACAAATTTTCTTTTAACTGCAGGTTTTACTAAACATTGAGTTGGACTTGCATTTAAATGAACTAGGTGGGGAAATCATCTGTCTCCACAAAACGCAATAACAGATATCGAATTTTTTTTTAGTTTTGTGAACAACTTAAAACTCATGAACTTTTTTTATGCGATTATGATTTCCAACATAGATGCTGTTTTAGCATTATAAATGCTGTAGATAGAATGAAGAATGTTCATACTTAATAACAATTCAAAAAAAAAGAAATAACACCCAGACTTAAATGTAGATGACCAAAAATAATAAAAGTAATCAATTGAATTATTTTGTTGATATATTTCCTATTAGTAATTACTCCAATACGTATCAAATAATAAAACGCAAAATTCAAAACTCAATTTGGGAGCCTAAGCAGTGGTATCCGCAAGATTTAATAATGGTTAGGAGAAAGTTGGGAAAAAAACAAGAAGAATTCTAAGCAGCCGAATCTGCATACATTTTTTTAAACTGATGTTACTGTTTAAAGGTATTATCCAATAAAGAAATTAACATCCTGACGAAGAAAGAGGAAGAATGGCGGCACAGATTAGAAAAGAAAGAGGCTGAATTAAATAAAAAGTGGGAGAAAAGAGAATCTGATCTCTTGCAAGAACTTGCACTAAAATCGGAGGAATGGAGGAAAAAGGAACATGAATTGACACAAGATTTATTAAAACAGACGAATGAAGTTAAAGCTGCTATAAAATTAGCTGAAGGTAATCTTTTCTATTTATTTTTAAGATTACGTGGATCGTTGGGCGTGGTTAATAATTTTATGTAAATGTAGGTTATGTATTGAAGTTAGAGTTTGCATGCGTTCACTTTACTCTTGGCACTATAGAACCTCTTGGCGCCCTGCCTGAAATGAGTGGTTCAAGAGGCTGTAGAACAACCACGATATTTAAAGAAGTGGCTTAACGCATGTTTTCCCAAAGCGAGCTCCACTACTGCAATTCTAGGGAATTACAAACTCTCACTTGTTTTTTAATTAGGGCGCTATTTTAGTTGTCATTTCTCATAATGGCGTATGATACAGCAGGGGCATGCCGAGGTGTAAGGGAGGGTGTTTGAAGCTTTTGATCTTACCTTTATTTGTTGTGGTTGGTTCAGCAGGGCTGGGAAGCTTCAGAGATATTTTCCGTGATAGCTGCTTCTTTTTGTGGTCATCGACCGGTTTCGGGCGTTCACCCAACATCAGGATGCTTTTTGTCAGTTTGATAACATAGACTTGTACAGAGCAAATTCAGTTGATGCACTCTGTGCAAGTCTATTTTATCATACTGTTTCCACATAATTTTCATAGAAAAAACACATAAAACAAAAAACTAAAAACTTGAAAGCATGAGAGGTATTTTCCGTGATAGCCTGCATCTTTTTGTGGTCATCGACCGGTTTCGAATGTACGCCCATCATCATGATGTTTTTGTCAAAACAGTGATAACATAGGTTTGCAAAGAGCAAATTTAGTTGATACACTGGTTTTAAAAGTGTTTTTGTTAGGACCTAACTAGGTTAAGAGGATTGTTGAAACCTGAGTTGGAAAACACATGTTGCTTTTCGGTCTTCAAAAGGCATATTGTTCCTTTTAAAAACGGAAACATCTAACAAGTGGGGATAAGTAACTTAAACTACGTTTCTGAAGGAGATTTACTTTGATAATTACCCATACTATCTTACTATTTTATTTATTTATTTATAACTGAGCGAAGAACTCTGTGTCAGCCATGGGATACTGTGGAATTGTTACTGGCAAGAAATTATAAAATATGAGCTGAATGATCGTAAGATAGTATAGATACATAAATATGTTTTAACCTAAAAACAACATGTTTTTTCCAACTCAGGTATCAACACTCCTCTTAATCTATGTAGTTAGATCCTAACAAAAACACTTTTAAAACCAGTGTATCAACTAAATTTGTTCTGTGCAAGCCTAAGTTATCACACTGTTTTGACAAAAACATCCTGATGACGGGCGAACGCCCGAAACCGGTCGATGACCACAAAAAAAAACAGACTATCACGGAAAATATCTCTGATTATCTTTATTTGGCCCTATTTTAACGGTTTAGTATATCTAGCGACAGAATTTTATAATCATTTATGAACAATTCTAGATTGACTTCAAGGTTTTCGTGAAAAAGTGTTTAGTCCCGCAAGTACAAAAAGCTTCGTCTTGACTGCAGCTGAAGTTACATTCAAACAGTGAAAGTCAAATTTAAATAAAACTTTCAAATTTGGATTGATTTTTATTAAAAAAAAAACTTGAAAAATGCTGTTCAAGCTTTGACCTATTTTGACAAGGGGTTTATTGATTGGAACTATTATAGAGACTACTCTTGCTTCAAAAAAGCTTAGAAAACAATGGTTTTTGTAGCTCTTGAAAAATTGACTTTAACTTGAAGAAAACAGGTTGCAGTGCAAACATTACTGCCCAGGAGTACTGTCTGGTATCGAACAGGCTTTCGATAGGGTTTGGTGTGAAGTTTATTGTCATAGCTCAAGGGAATTCTCCTGGTGCCTACTACTTAATGTTAAAATCTTCATTCAGACAGACTTCCAGGTCAGCGGAGCCATTTTCACCCATACAATTCATGCCTGCGTTGTATTCTTGCCCTCCTTCTTTATTTAATATACCAGACATTCCCAATCACCAAATATCTCGTTGTTTACCTCGCCGACGATGTGATAATCCTTTCAAATTCCAATCCTGTTATTGCATTCCTCTTCTCTTCAATGTCGCCTTACACTCCTTGAAACCTGACTTATTAAGTGGAAGATTAAATAAATGTAGGTAGATGCAGATACATAGTATTCAGCTTCGTACCCATCCCTCCTATGGAACCCTCCGAAATGGAACACCATTTCGTTAAAAATCGTTTCAACTCCTAGAAGTTATTCATAGACTACTATAAGATTCATAAGACTACTCGGTAATCGCACAAAAGGCTTCTTTACATCTCTTTACTGAGTCTATTGTGGACATAGGACTAGTACATAAGAGACGGCAAAGCATACTTTTCTGAACTATAATCCAAACCCTTCAATCTAAAATCTTCTGCCATATTACAGATGTTCTTATTGTGTACCCAATCTTATCTTTATACTGACCTCGACATTCCATTCGTCTCCACATTTGTCATAACCATTTATAATACATTTCATTCCAGATTCCATTCTAGCTCTAAGCCTCTAGACTCTAACCCTCTCGATCAATCAATCTACTATCAGACTCCCCAAACAGATCCAAAAGGCGCCAGTAACCCCGACCTTATAATATCTATGGTAATCATCACTGGATGATTCCATTGAAGACACCATCACGCGACATTATCCATTGTAAACATCACATTTACTTGTTCTATTTGTATACAGTTGTAAATTTCAAATAAATAAAAATGATGGAATCAAGTAATTTGAAGGAACACACTTTTCCTTCAAAAAGGAGGAAGCGTAAATGCGACTGTGAAATCAAGTCTAGGAAATTATTTTGCTGTCAGGCATCTTACATAGAGATTAATGGTACCCAGAGCACTTAATACTACTTCTCTGTAATAATTATTACTTCTGTTTAGGCGTAATTAAACGTTTGATTCATTGATTTTCAATTTCACTTATATGTTATAAATGTAAAGAATCAAGACTTAGTAAACACGTGTGCCGGAGGCAGTTTTTCCCAGTGTCTTCGAGGAGCTCTAAAATTCTAAAAGTCTGTAAAATTCTAAAATTTAACAGAAAATTGCAAAATGTAGATTGTTTATTGATTACTTTTTTTCGGTATTTATAACGATTGAGTTGTAACAATTCTGAAAAAAGAAATTATCGATTTAGGATATTTCTACAAGAAATTCAGGGAACTAGAAACCACTTAAAAAAGCTTGTTTATAATTTCTTTAAAGCCACAGATTTTAATAATAAGTTTAATGTTTTTAGAATATAAGAGGAAAATATGTCAATATCAGGAGGATAAAGATCAACTGGAAGGATTTCAGACTCAGGAAATGGCCAAAGTGAAACATTTGGTGAGAGTTAAGATTAATGATAAATTTCGTATTTCTAACTTAAAAGCCAGAGAGATTTGGAACTAAATTTCTTTAAAATATAATTTTAGTTACTTGCAAAAGAGAAAGAAAATAATGAAATGGCAGCAACCTTGAAAGAGAATTTAGCACTGCTAGAAACATTGAAAGCAGAAGTGAGTCGGTTAAGGCCATTTGAAGAAAAGATTAGCAATTTTGAGGTAATTAACCATTTCTTTTATAACTTGATTTAAAATAATTTTATTTGTACTTGTGTTGTAATAACAAAAAAAGTAGTTTATATATATATATATATATCTTATCAATTTTAGATCGTATGTCTTAAAGATAAACAAATGATCAGGTAAAGTTGTTTTTTAGACAGCTCAATAAAATTTGAGATTGTCAAAATTCGAAATCCAGATTTACCTACAATTAATTATTACGTGAATGCTGTTCATTTGTTTAGCAGTGAATAGTATTTCCGTAGAAAACACGTATTTCCAAGTCCAATATCTAATGCAGCTATTGTTCAAAATAATGGAAACTCTTTAAGTTGTAAACCATTTTGTTGTATTTAAACTCTTCTTAACTTCAATTGTTTTGATTTTTGACAGCCTTTTTTCCCTGCAAAGTTCTTAAAACTATAGAAAATATTGCAAATCTTGTATAATCATGATAACTCACATGATTTTCTGTTAGTACAATTTTGCATTTTCCAGTTGACAAATTTTGTTAAAGAGGATTTGTGCAATAGCCTTTAATAGTATGTAGATGACAAAATTTATTTAGATGATCGTAATTACAGTTTTTCTATTTATTTCTAAACGTCATTTTTTCTGAGAAAACGTTTAAATTGTTAGGATTTGAAAAATAAAAGACTTAGAGCGAGAGTGTTCTCTATAAAGTCGTATTTCCTGTAGCCGATTATTTTTTCAAACTTGGAATTCTAGCAGTGCAATCAATATACATTGAACGTGTATTTAGAACCTGCGTACAGCAATGAAGTGTCACTTTAAGGATAGTTTAAGTTGCAGCTTCCCAAAAATCAAATTTCCTGGAAAAAGTTTCAAAAAAAGTGAGAGGTCTTTATTTTGTTAGTTAAGTTTCAAGAAAATTGCTGGCGATATTTTCAAGAAAAATCGCAAACTGTACCTAAATAGAATATCATATTTGATGTCTTGACATTTTTCTTTTTAGGGTTATTTTGTGTTAACCTAGACACATACAACTCACTTACACAGATCGTTCCCTAAAAACCTTTTTTGCTTATTCAGGGTACATGTATTTTCTGTGAAAACTCAATTCTTCTGTATCAGATATAAGAGAAAATAAAAATTTCCATTCACTCTTGGCGTTCTTTATGAGAATGTAATTGATTTCTTTTCAATTTTTCGTTTTTTATTTTATTGTAGAAGTCTTGAAAATCTGACACGATTGAAAACTTGCCCTTAAGAAGTAGGAAATAGTTGCAGTCTCATATTCCAAGCAAGGATTTATTTCTTTGAAATAAATAAAAACAACATGCTAAGAAATTTCAACCAAATCAGTTGATAAGTGTTGCCACTAAATTTTTACATTGTATTTCCTTGGTCCTTGGTGGACAGTAATTCGTGAACTCTGGAAATCTCATACAAATAAAAAGTTACCATATCGGTCACTTCCCAAAGACGGCTCTTTTTATTATGCTTAACAAAAAATGTATTAACTTCCTTATGTCACCAAAAGAATTCCATCCAGCCTGTATCTGCTTCAAAATTAGCATGCTTCTTAGCTTATGTTAGTTGTTTTCGTTACTTTCTTGGTAATGTAATTAATAAATATCTTTATGTGCATGTTTATATTTAAATTTGAATATCGATTTTGTTTGTTACTTTTTATATTTATATTTTATGAATATGGATAATAATAATTTCTTTTTATAATCCACTATAATTTAACACTGCAATTTGGGTAGAATACACACTGCTTGTGTTGTAAACACATTGTTGCATTTAAAGGAATTCTTAGGATCGTAATGCTGTTCGTCCACATATTTTCATATTTTTTTTCTTTTGTATGCAATATTATTTGTTCTATTGAATGTCTTTTTAGTTTATTTATTTTATTCTCAATTTATAATTAATACCAACAAGGACTTTTTATCACTTTTTGTTTTTGCTGCAGTTTTTCTTTCCTTTGTGTTTTATTCTATTTTTAAAGCGGTTTTATGGATCCCTGAAGAATCCTTAAACACAAAAGAAATAGTTTATTAGGTATGTATTTTTTTTAAGTAATTATTAATTTGTGCTCTTGTATAAATTATCTGCTGCGCGTTTGTACTTCCCAGGTGCTATTTAATTGGCTTTATTATATGCTATATATGCTTTATATGCCCTCTACATATAATAGATGTAATCTTTGTATATATAGTATAAAAATTAAGTAAAAAGTAAACTGCCATCTTAATATTGTTAAACACATAACGATATTGTTTTATGAGGTGATTGGTCTTTTAAAGAAGAAAATCTGGTATGAAATACTTTAACTTCTTCAAACTTATAATTTTTACTAAATGTTTGCTTGTCCACAATTTTATTTCAGTTAAAGAATCTAAACTTAATTAAATGACTTTTTTGATGAAAGCATAAATCTTTAAATGAACTTACTCAGAAAAAAGTTCCCGCCTAAAGTGCCAGGTCTCTGTATTAGTGTAACAAATTAAATGAAATCTATTGGTGTTTTATGGATAAAATCGTAGAAAATAATTTCGGTAAAAACACTTCCGGACAACCGATTTTCCTCAAACTCAGAATTTTAATACATATTTATTCTAATTAATATTATTTAGATGAAAGAATTGAGTAGTAAAGTAAAATATTATTTTAGAGGAAAACAACCCTTCCCCTCTCCCAAAAACCAACTTAAATGAATTTTTCCGAAGGAATGTTTCAAGTAAAAGTTGTAGCTCTTTGTATGGTAATTCGCATTCCTAGTTCAAAGAAAATTGTTAAGCTGTTTTCGAGAAAATCTCAGAAAACTGGAAAAATGTTCAATAGTAAAGCACTTTCGGTCAACCGATTTTCTTCAAACTCGGAACATTGGCGACATATTTTATTTTATTAATTATTATTTAGATGATTGAATTGTATTGTGACAATATTGGAGATTTTAAAATCGTATAAGCCACGGAATTTCAAGAAACGGAACATTTTTATCACAGATTTATCACACTTACAGCCTTTATTGCTAAAACATACATCAACGTAGAACAAATGCTGGTACCAGAAATACAAATGAAAAATATAGTTCTATGCGAATTAACACACTTCTGTTAATTAAGAATAAAACAAAAATCGAGAAAAAAAAACGTAACACTTTTATTGTTAATATTTTTCAAGCGGAACAATCCTCTAGAACGCACTCAACCGACGAAAAAACTCTCTCTCCATCTCAATCAACACTCCTCTACTCTATAATAATCTCTCCCCCACTCCCTCATACGAATATAGCTTGCAATCATACCAAGGATCATTTTGCTCCTTACTTCAGAAGATTCATCACAATGTAATAACTTGATAGCTGTTACTTGAGTCACTCTAGAGAGAGAGAGCCACTGTACTTAATTTACCTTTGCGGTACTCTACAGCAAATTTAATGGCTGTAATCGGAGAGCCCATCGTGCTAAACGGCCAGAGGGGTCTTTGAGATTTAAGAGCCGCTTTAAACTCAAGTGGTCCGTAGTCAAAGTGAAAGAGTAACTGTTGAAAATGTGGGTGGGTCCGCAATGTTGGATAAAATACCGGATGAAAGAGTAACCTTCGAGATAATGCCTGTTTTTTCGATACCAAAGAGGACAGCCATGCACTCCTTTTCTGTAACGATGTAGTTACGCTCCGCCTTGTTGATAATTCTGGAACAGTGATAACTCTTTCCTGAGGAGTGAGGAGTGCTCCTGAGCCGGAATCACTGGCGTATGTCTGCAGATGGAAGAGCTGACAGAAGTCTGGTCGAGCAAGAACTGGAGCTTGCGTAAGTGCCTGTTTTAAACAGAAAAGCTCTCTCCTACATAGGACCCCACACCCATCGGGAACGAGTTTTTAAGAGAAGCGTTAAGAGCAGCTATAGTGGAAGAGTCTTGCATGAAACGCCTGTACCAGCCAGCCATACCCAAGAACCTACGGAGTTCACTAACAGTACTAGGTGACGGAATAGAACCGCGCTAACGCAATCTGGATCAGCGGACATTCCTTCATGGTTAACCCGATAAGCTAAGCGCACTTCCTGGCAGCCAAACTCGCACTTTGCGGAATTTATTTGAAGGCCCGAATCCTTTAGGTGACGAAAAACTTCTTTGAGTAATCTTAGGTACGTCTGGAGATCTGGGGTGCACACCAAAGATATCGTCTAGGAAGGCAACAACGCAAGGGTATATAATTCAGGGCCAAACACGCGGCCTACAAGCCGTTGAAATGTAGCGGGGGAGTTGGTAAGACCAAAACGCATTGCGGTAAAACGGAACAGTTCCCTTCCGAGAACTGTAAAAGCGAGAGATGTTTTTGATATCTTCAACTGCCAACGGAACTTGGAGAAATGCATTTTTAAGATCTACCTTGGAGAGATAACGCGCCTGCCTCAGCCCATCCAACAAAGAGGTCCTATTGGGCATTGGATAGGAATTTTTTACTGTCAAGGAATTAACCTTTCTGAAATTCACGCAAAAGCGATATGTAGCTCCGTTTCGCACCATCACCATTGGTGATGACCAAGCTGACTGACATGTTTCTACTTGACCCTGGAGCAACATAGAATCCAGTTCAGCCTGCCTCCAACACTTTTGGAGAATAGTGGTACGGGCGCTGCTTTATCGGATGAGATGTTCCGACATCGATACTGTGGGTAATCAGATTTGTCAAACCTGGCGAAGTTTGGAGATCACGTAACCCTTCCTGGACTACTTGGTCCAGCTGCTTCCGCTCATTCGAGGTCATTTGACATATCCCACAACTCAACATCTAGTTACCGATACCCTCAACGAAACGATAAAAGCGATAAAGGGACTGAAGGCAGCCAGTAGCCACCAAGTGTCAGAAGAAGAATCTGTGCAGATTCCTACGACGGTAATAACTAACCCTAGCAGTGACGGTAAAACGTTCTAGGTGACGGGGAAACTCCGACGCTCCAATCGGATTTGTAATCTAAAGCAAGACTGATGGAAGTTACATTCCCGTTCGCACTTACTGCCGTAAACTCAGGCACAGCTACTTCCTCTGCCCCTGAATTCCGCAGGAGTTCGGCCTGCTTCCTTGCGATATAGGATACCGCGGACCCTATGACAAGAGTCCTTGGCATTTTAGTCTACCTAATTGGAGCTGTACGTATCGAAGGTTAGACGATACGGATTCGGTATTCTGATCAGCGGCAAGCTGCTCGAGGCAGCCCTTAGGGTCTTTGTCGTTAGCGGAAATCGGTTGGACCCTTAAGTCCGACTTCCTATTATGTTTCCCGAAGAACATTTCGAGCAGCTTGCTATCGCGACACCTGAAACAAAATACTTTCCGCAGGTACGGACCAGCTGATCGCTAGAGTAGCGATGAGGGAGGACCTTCACAGTTCCAACATTTTGTATTGGTTTCTGGAGGGGTAACCCCTTTACTTCGTCTTGGGGCTTTCGAGTTGAGGTGTCAGTTGTTGGCCCTCCCGGCTTTGCATAAGAGGAATTCGGTGAAGGTTTCTTCCTATCGGCCTTCCTGTGCCTTTTGGAAGAGGCGACCTTGTCGGCAGTTCTACAATTAGGCCATAGACTCCTTCGGTAGCTGAACCTTTGGAATAGGTTGGGGTCGGACATGGTAAATTTTGGGAGATTTCGTTTTGGTGGAGGGCCTTCCTTCCCGGGCCAACACCTCCGCCACTCGGGCGCGTGCAGTAACAAACTCTACGAGACTAGCGAAAAGTGGGTAATTCATTATTTTTTTGTTTGTCTTCGAATGCTCTCCTTGTACCGGGGTCGAGATTTCTTAGTGCTAACTGCACTTTGAAGAAGTCAATCATGTCAGTGATGCTCAGAGCTTCGAGGGCATTGAAGCTTGTTTCGTGAGTCCTTAGGAACCGATGGAGGTTATCCTATGAACGGTTGCTGGCTAAAGGGTATTCTAAAACTTTCTGGAGATACATCCCTGCCAATCTTTTTTTGTTTTGGTATCTTTTTCTCAGGGCGACGAATGCCAGTTTATAGTTCTCTTCATCCAAGGCATAGTCCGAAATTACTGATAATGCATCCCCCTGTAATGATCGTCTTAGATAATGAAATTTCTTGATAACAGGAAGAGATGCTTTCTGGTGAACGAGGCTGTCAAACAACCCTATAAATTCCAGCCAATCCTCCAGGTTGCCAGAAAAAAATTGGTAAGTCCAGTCGGGGTAGATCGCTCCCCACTGGATGAAAATGAGTCAAAGCGGGGCGCACCTTTACTTCTGCCTATACTGATCAATTAGATCTTCCAAAGCCACGCGGGCTTGGACAGTGTCAACTCGGAGTTTCGGGTCAGCGGAATCGAAATTATGTTCCCTAATTTGACACGATTACAATACTTCCTCTTACTAGGAATAAGAGTAAATAAAAAAAATACATTAGTTTTATCAGCGTTTCCACTTATATTTGAAGTTTTCCTCATTCTTAAACTATTACAATTGATTAATGAATTAAATAGTAACTGCCACATTGAGGTGTGGGAGATCAGATTAGGATGAGGGTTATATGGTTGGGTCCACAATGCTGGATAACATCTATGATTTATACGTTCATACTATATGTTCAAATCATCTCTCTAAACAAATTGATTGCAAACCTTACTCTGACGATGGATGAAAATCTGAAACCTCAGAACCAAAAAATGAAGCATGCTGTAGGATAAAGTCATAGATAGTAGTTTAAACATTAGGAAGACTTAAATACAAGACGAAACTCTGCTCAAGATTGGTGTAATTTTTTCTACAATAAATAGTCTTCTCAAAAAACAACTAGAAGATAACATTTAAGAAATGGTTGAAAAATTTATATTTGATAAAATAATTTTGTTTTCTTTTTATTTAATTTTCTTTGTGGAATATGAATATTATAGAAATGAGTGTAAAGGCATTTTATAATTGCATGACATAAATTTTATTCATAATTTATTTTTAATTTTCAATTTTTCGTTTATGTAATACAAAATCATCTTAATTTTTACGGATTAAATAATTTTTATTTATTAATTGAAATAACAGGGACGCACTCTTGTGGTTTTCAGTACTTTAACGAAAGCGGAACATTAAGATGCTAAAAGTTACATGAAGTATCAGATTAGCAATTTGTTTTTTTTTTTTTGTTTTTTTTTTAAGCATATTTTAGTGTTTGCATTTTGGCGGAAATATCGTAAATAATAGTTCACGGAAAATTCTGTCAAAAATCTTTATTAAATAACTTGTTTAAATTAAAAAAAAATTCTCTCAATGATTGAATCATTATAACCAGTACTAAGAAACATTAGAGCTGTTACTGTCATTATTCATAACATAGAGCTCTAATCACATTTCACCAGGATGATCTGGAGATACTACGTCATACATCAGAGAAAGAACGTTGGTTCCTGAGTTCTAAATTGGCGCAGAGTGAAGAACAAGTAAGACATCTAACTGATCGAGTGGCCGTACTCACAAGACGGAGTGAATCTGATGCTGGATTAGCATCATCTTTACCACCTGATGACAGAGTACAAGGTAATATGATCTTTTAGGTTCCCGCAGCCATTTTCATGAAAAACTCCGTAGAGTTTCCGGGTTGAGGCCGCGCCACTGGTTTGCTAGAAACCGACGTTTTCCCATATTGCAATGAGCTTTTTCAAGGTCGTTACACCTTGAAAGCTAATGGAGCAATGAACCTTGGTTCCTCCACCATCTTGGGTGGTGAGCGGGATTTAATTTTCTCTTCTTTGCATTGAGAAAGAGGAAACCATCTATATAGAAACGACCCTTCGTCTAAGCAGGACCCTTCCTCAGGAAAAGGAAGGGAAAAAACGTTTAATGGTTTTCTGGAGCTGAACAAGGTTAAAACTTGGGTAGGGAGGCAGTGGGATGGGAAATTTAGACCTCGTCACCGCCAGCCACGCGAGGGCAAGGAAGAGAAAATTAAATCCCGAGATGACGGAGGAACAAATGTTCATTGCTCCATTAGCTTTGAAGGTGTAACGACCATGAAAAAGCTCATTGCAAAATGGGCGAAACGTCGGTTTGTGGCAATCCTCCGAAGCGGTCTCAACTCGGAAACTGAAGTGCTTTCAGAGTAGAAGGAATTTTTTTCTTTTAGTTTATATCAAAATATAATAGTAATGGTAAATTTGTATTTTAAATGGAGTGATGGTGTGAATTTCTTTCATTCAAGGGAGAATTAGAAACATGATTCAAATTCATAAAATAACTTTCTATTTCCGAAGTACTAGAACATTTGTTTTTGAATTACAACAAAATCAGGAATTATCAACTGTTTAGTACTGATATATTATTAGCATTATAATTCCATATTGTACTTATAAATTATTAAGTAAATACCTGTGAACCACAAAGTAGAAATATTGCATCACTAAATTCCGATCCATTAATACAAAAATGTAAAATTATGAATACTTCATCTGGCTTGAAAGATTATTTTGAGATTTAACGTGTTCCTTGAATTCTGAATTATTAATTGATGCTAAGAAATGTTTCTTTATCAAGGTTTTTATTTCTCGTCTACTTTGGCCAATGTGACTCCACATTCACAGTTGGTTCATTTCATTTCTTAAAATTTTGTTAATGGAGTCTTTTGGGCTGGATAGTTATTTTTACTTTCTCTTACATAGAAAGTATTGGTAAGAGGAAGTATTGCGGTCTTGCCGAATTTCCGATAGAGTTCATCCTCTGAAATAGAAGTTTTGAGGCCCCCTGCGTCCAAAAAAGGTAGTTTAGGAAATTGGTCTGTTTAGGAAAATGCTGTTTGTGGTGACCAGCATAGCTCGAAAACGAAAAACGCAGAAAATTCATCCTCGACATTCCGTTTGGATATTCCCATGGGGTCCAACAGGAAGTTATACCAAATAAATGTGTAAATATACTTCCAGTAATGGAATCTTTTCATAAGGTAATTATACAAAATAAATAAACTTATGGCACAACAGCCCGAGACCAAGGCTTAAGGCTTACCAGACGGCGATTTGTATTGGGGGGCGTGTGGCAAGCGCCGCGGTTCCTTCGCCCTTTAGTTCCGGCCTTCGCTACCTAGGTGCGCTACCAACTGTAGCTTCCCACTTTTTCTCACGATGCTGTGATTCAACACCCGGCATCACGGGAATCGAAGCCAAATACGAGTGCGCTAGCCACTGGACCAACGCATGAGGACAAGGCAATTATATTTGGAAGAAATTAAACTTATGAAATCGATGAGTACTCTCACTCAAACTATCTCCTACCAGAATTACAAAAATGATTGAAATCTTGGGAAAACCGTAATTACTGAAGTCACACTTTTTTAAAATTAGCCTTATATTAATATTTATTTATTTATTATTATTATTATTATTATTATTATTATTATTATTATTATTATTATTATTATTATTATTATATATATTGTCTTCTTCAGGGATCTGTACAACAATCAAAAAAAGAAATAATAAAGAATACTATTGAGAAAAATATTAAACAACATTAGAAAACAAAACAATTTGTTTTGATTACTTACAAAAATACAAAACGATTAACAGGGATTATACGTAATTTTCATAGTAAAAACGCATTAAACAAAAACTAAACAAAATGAAAGAAAAAGGTACTTAAATACTGAACTACATCATCCCAAATGAAGGTAAGTAGTAGATGTATACGTTATTAGAAGGTAATAAGAGGGATGGAAAGACAAACCAAGTCTTATGAAGGATAGGAATTTCCAGGACGGAGGTTTAGGATACTGTTATAGATGAGTGATAAGTTGTTTGTGTCCGTTCTATAATTGATGGAAGTTCTGAGTTTAACATTTCTAAAACCTTTTTTTTTTTTTCTTGTTAGTGATGGTCTCTAGAATTGTAGGGTTGTCATAATCAAAATTGTGGTTTAAATCAATATGATGACTTGTGAGGGGTAGTCTTGTCGTTGTATTTTTTAATTTTGCAATCGTATTGTGTTGGTATAGTCTTTTGTTTAAATATTGTGAATCTATCCAAAGTATGTGGCTGGGGATTCTTTTCAGTCAATTTTGTAAATTAAATCTGATCGTAGAGTAATAGGTGTTGTATCTTGAAGCAGCTAGACAATCGGGTGTTAAAAGTAATTTTACTAGTGAATGTTCATTTAACTGAGTCATAATGATGTCAGCCAAATACTTTTAATACCCCTTTCTTTTCCAAATATGTTGACGATTGTCTAACTGCTGTTCCCAACCCTCAGATTTCCTTAATAGTCCTTAATATCTTCAATTCTTTCCATCCGAGGCTTCAGTTTACTTATGAAATTGAAAGTGATAATAAATCACTTTTCATCAATATATCAATTTTTCATATATCAATTTTCTTGATATGACCATTATTCGTACAATCGATGGCTCTCTTGTTACTAATTGGTACATGAACTCCATTCGATCTGACCACTTCCTTCACTTTCATTTTCACATCCTTATCTTCAAAAAGTAAACTTCATCCGTTGCTTTACCAGGCGTGTATTATCTCTTAGGCATACCAGTTTCCTTGAAAAAATCAAATTATTACTTACCATATTTAAAAATAATAGCTATCCCACCCATATTATACAGAATATCCTTACAGAAGTCCCTAATCACTTTACCTCCAACAACACCAGCATAACTAGACTACAGTCTCTTACACAATCCTAACAATCACTTGCACTTATATCTCCATTCCTTACTTAAAACTTTATCGGCAAAAATTGCAAAAATCTTTCGGGCTTACAACATTTCTGTGGCACACAAAAGTTCCAATACTTTCAGAAACTTTTTACTAGACTTAATTTAATGTACAAAATTGATTGCAAACATTGCCCAGCCACATTCGTTGGACAGACTTCACAATATTTAAAAAAAAACTATACCAACACGAATACGGTTGCAAAAGTAAAAAAACACGACATGACTACCGCCCTTCACAAGACATCATATTGATTTCAACCACAATTTTGATGAAAACCCTACAGTTCTCGCGACTAATACTAACAAGAAAACAAGAAACATTTTAGATATGATAAATATTAAAAAAACATAGAACTTCCATCACAAAACGGACACAAACAACTTGTCACTCATCTACAATAGTATCCTAAACCGCCGACCTGGAAAATCCAATTCTTCATAAGACTTGGCTTTTCTTTCCAACCCCTACTCCTCAATACTACGCTTTAATCACCTACATCTACTACTTACGTTCATTTGGGATGAAGTAGTTCAGAGCTGGAAGGCATCAGAGATATTTTCCGTGATAGTCTGCTTCTTTTTGTGGTCATCGACCGGTTTCGGGAGTTCGCCCTTGATGAAGATGTTTTTCGCTCCTGATGAGGATGTTTTTCCAAAACAGTGTGATAACATAGGCTTGCACAGAACAAATTTAGTTGATACACTGGTTTTAAAAGTGTTTTTGTTAGGACCTAAATAGATTAAGAGGAGTGTTGATACCTGAGTTGGAAAAAACAAGTAGTTTTTCGGTCATTAAAAGGTCTTTTAAAAATTGAATGTTTCCTTGTAAAAATTGAAACATCCAACAAGTGGGGATGTGTCACTTAAACTATGTTTTTGAATCAAACAGCTTTTATGTTTGTACAAATATGAATATTGTATGCAAGTCGAGAAAATAGAATGTGGTGTGTACGCTACATTAAGGTCGGATTGCATACTTATAAATTTTTCTATGATGTCTATATACATGCTCGTTTGGACTTGTTATATTTAAGCCTATAAAGAACCCATATTTAAGTTTATATGCATGTGTGAACGGTGTATATGAATTATGAAAGGTAAAATGTGGAATGGAATATGTGATTATCAAATAACTTGTTTATGAAGATGAATTGTTCAACAACATATTTATTTATCTATGCTATCTTACGAACATTCAGCTTATATTTTATAATTTCTTGCCAGTAACTATTCCACAGTAGCCCATGGCTGGCACATAGCCCATGGTTCTTTTGCTCTGTTATAAATAAATAAATAAAATAGAAAGATAGTATGGGATAGGATAGTATGGATCCTAACAAAAACGCTTTTAAAACCAGTGTATCAACTAAATTTGCTCTTTGCAAGCCTATGTTATCACAGTGTTTTGACAAAAACATCCTGATGATGGGCGAACGCCCGAAACCGGTCGATGACCACAAAAAGAAGCAGGCTATCACGGAAAATATCTCTCATTTTTTCAAGTTTTGTTCAGTTTTGTTTAATGTGTTTTTTCTATGAAAATTATGTGGAATCCCTATTAATCGTTTTTTATTTTTGTAATTACCAAAAAAAATTGTTTTGTTTTCTAATGTTATTTAATATTTTTCTCAATAGTATTTTTTATTATTTATTTTTTTGAATGTTGTACATATCCCTGAAGAAGACAATAAATTTGTCGAAACGTCGGATAATTTTAGAAGTGTATTTTTATTGACCGCTCCTCGTGAGGTTCTGCAATTATAATCTAACGGTCGAGAATCATTATTATAATATAATGTAAAGGTACACAATACTTATACAGGCACATACATTATACTGTTATTTCAATACATACACAGAGGTATGTATCTTTTTAATTTCTTCCTTTGAGTCTGTTTGTGTTAATTTTAGTGAGGTGCTTATTAAAAATGATTTCTACATTTGATGTCATTGAACTATCGTTTCTTGAACTACCGTGTTTATAGCACTTCTGGGTGAAAGAGCACTTCTGGAAAGGAGATTGGAAGAAGCGCATGTACATTTAACAGATATCAAAGCTTCATGGAGTGCTCAGATTGCATCTTTAGAAACACAGGTCAGACTTCAAAGTTTAGTTTTCGTTCATCAAATTCATCAAAACTTACACCTGGTTCTTTTTACAGGAAAGTAGTTAATAAATCACTTGGCTTAATAAATGCTTAATACTTTAAAAGAGGTAAAATTTATTATATAGGTGCGGTGTTTTAAAGTTTGAAGTTTTTTTTTCCTTGTTTGACTTGTTATTAGTATTTTTAGTATATACTCAATAATCATGTAAATTAAATCATTAATGGCATTATGTGATTGATAGATACGTCATAACTTTTTAGTTATGATTAAAATGGTGTTTTTATGTAACTGATTGGGCGATTGAGGAGTGGTTTATTTTTCAAGCGAAAATTCGTGATTCATGTACAGGTTTTAATTAAGTTGTAGTTGGCTAAAATTAGCTGTTTTTTTTTTCTTTTAAATATAAATTATATTCCTTTGAATGCAACAGTGTCTTATATGGATAATTTGTTTACTCAATATAATGGAATTGTTGAAAAGTCATAATTGCATTTGCACAAACAGCGCATGGTTTATGATTTCTGAATAGGTAGGTCGGTTGAGTAGACAAGCTGGTGAAGAAGGTGCCGAAAGGAGAACGGCTGAAGCTAAACTGGCAGAATTAGAAGCTAAGTTGGAAGAAGAATTGAAAGAAAAACATCATCTCATCATTCGTATCAACACAGTAACTGAAGAGTGTGATGCACTCGCTGCAGAATTGAAATCAACCAATAATCTTATCGTAAGTAGTGATATTTAGAACTAAGGTTTAATGAATATTTGTATTAGCTGCGTGAGTAATTAAAAGTGAATGATATAATTAAAAGTGAAAAATTGTGGGCCTATCAAAAAAGTTTCATTTAATGGTGGTAGATTTCTTATTAATGACATTAAATAGCATGCAGTTTTAATCTGCTTAACTCTCAAGGTTTTTGCTGGAAAAATTCAGAATTTGTAAAGGGATTTGAAAAGGCGAGAACCAACTTTGGACTTCTTAGTAACAACTGTGATTATAGACTTGTAGAAACTCTGAATGAAAAATTTATGAAGTAATTGTAATATGGACAAACTTGCCGATTGTATTGAGAAAACCGTTCTAAATCTGATCAAGGACCTAGGAGGGGAAGACTTACCTTCCCCTAGGGATGTAGTTTGTACAATAATGGGTGGGATATCGTGAGTTGTCTGACGAGCCTCTTATAATGGTGGGATGAAATATCCATATGTACAAATAAAGACGCCCTAAAGATTGGCTGCCCCCCCCCCCATGCGCCCTTCCTAGAGAAGCTAAGCAAGGCTTCACCTTAATAAGTGAAAGAAGTGTTGTTAAGGAGTATTTTGAAGCGTATCGCTTTGCGCCGCTCTTCTTTGAAAATCCTTCCAGTATTTCTAAAAGTTTACAATTTTACTTGTTACTAAGTAGTTGGTGAGTTAGTTTTTGTCTTTCCCAAATCCAAAGCAGTTGATTTGACAAAGGTTATTAATTTTTTTTCCCCGAAATGATTTATTTCTATCCTACAGAGTGGGTTATTGGGACTTAAAGGTTTTTTTTAGCTGGAAACTAGTTCAGTTGTTGGGATTAATTTTTAATTTTCATGAATGCTGCGAAGCCATGAAGAATTCAGTGTGATTTCAATTTTTGAACTTATTAAAGGTCGAATTTTATATAATTATTAATGCTTAGAAAATTAGATTCATACCATTTATTATTATATATTTCTTTAGTAATAAGTTCTTATAAGATACCAAATTGACAGAGTCATCATTGGTTCTATATTTTTGTAGCAAATGGTAGATTAAAAATTAATCAAAACATTTGCTAGATACTGAAGTAGGTTTTTATCTAACAAGAACCTGTCGAAAGTCTCGATAATAACCACAGAATAGATAAAGGTAAAAATAGAAGAAAATAAATGGTTTCTATTTTTCTAACGATGGTTTATGAACTTCTGTTAATATTAATATATTATTAAAAAAAATCTAGTGTGAAACACTCACACAACTTTCTCTTACTCGTATTCTCAAAATTATAATTGACGAAGGTTATAGTTTGGGTACCAAATATAACGAAATTTGTCGAAAACTGAAAAAAGTGTTCAGTAAAAGCGCACTTCCGGTTTTTTCTAATATTCTTAAAACTTGGAATTTTGGTCATCCATTTATTTCTAATTATTATTGTTTGAATGATAAAATTGTATAATCAACTATGATACCACTTTAGAGGAAGCTGTAACCCCTCCCCTCCCTAAAAGTGCCTTAAATGAATTTTCTCAGAGAAATGTTTTAAATAAAAGATGTAGATCTTTGCATGTTTAGTTTATATACGAAGTTTCAAAAAAATCGTCACAGCCATTTTGAAAAAATCGGAAAAAGTGAAAAAAATCATTTAGTAAAGTGTTAAAATAAACGCACTTCCGGGTTATCAACAACATATTTAATTCTAATTAACATTATTTAGATGACAGAATTGTCTAATAAACTAAAATAGCACTTAAGATGAAACCTAACCCCACCCCACCCCAGAAGTGCCCTTAAATGAATTTTCCCAGAGAAATGTTTCAAATAAAAGTTGTAGCTGTTAGCATGTGTAGTTGATATACCAAGCTTGAAGAAGATCGTTGCAGCCATTTTTGAGAAAGTTTGAACTTTCTACGATTTTTCGTTTTTGAGCTATGCTGTTCACATATACACACACACCATTAGCTAAAAACCACTTTTTTGGGCTCAGGGGACCTCAAAACGGTGAAAACTCAATATCCAAAATTTGACACGATTACAATACTTCCTCTTACAAGGAGTAAGAGAAAGTAAAAATACAGATTTTTTCCGCTTACCGTTTAGATACTGTTACATCCAATATGCCTTTAAGAGAATTTACTCTAATCTGAACATACAAACCTCCTTGCTGTATATTTATTCGTGGTTAGGTTCTGCACTATATAAATTACCTATCGTGGGATGATTTTCTACAAATAGTAGATTCTGAATATTGTGTATATAATGTGCTTATGTAAATGACTACAACGGTGAAGGCTTAACGGTAAAGGATCTAAGGTTGATATATCTTCGTCAGTACTAATTTACTAAATATGTTCACCTCAAAATCCGATCTTGATTGAGCTTAAAGTGTTTACGGGAGATGTGATCAGACAAGATCAAATGCCATATTAAGATTCTAAGTGGCAGTAAAAACGTTCAGCTTAATTGGATCTTAGATTTGTAAACGGAAGAACATTATCAAAAGTACCTTAAGCGGTGCAGACTGTATAACAAAAATTAAGAATCTAATTGTGTATTATTTTGAGTAATGTATGTTTATTTAAAGGAATCCTTCAATATCTTTAATAATTTCATCGAAAACCAAAACGTTGCATAATTTTGAACAATTTGTGTTGTTGCCAGCTACTTTAATAATTATATTTAGTAAGTATGTGTTATTACTGAAAATACTGCGTATTATTTTAAATAAAGGATTTTTATTTATGATTTAGGACAAGTTAAATGGGCAACTTAAGAAAACACAACTACAATAATAACAATCTATGTGTGAGATTTTATTTGGCTCTGCAACGGACTTATATCACTTGTTTTATCCTTTTTTGTTTTAATTTTTCATTTAAAATATTTTAAAAAATTAACACAGCATGTTGTCTTATCATTTTAGTACTCATAAGCATGTTTGTAAATGTCATTAGTGCACAATTCTTTTTTGTGCACTTCTATATAATTTGTAATTTTACAATGTTTCCTTATGTTACAGCTATTCCGTAGTTTAATCAAATAGATGTCACTTTAGCTCTGAGTTGAATAATTTATTTTATTTTTTTTTTTTGTTTTAAATAGTTTAACAATTAAAGTAGAGTTAGTTTTTATGTAAATAGTTTGTTGATTTGCAATTTAGAAATAAATAGTTTTTGGTCTGTGACTCTTTAACATTTATTACTTCTTCCTATCTAAAATTAGTTGAAACAAAAATTTTTGCTTTAGTAAGAGGCAATGAGCTGTCACTATTTTGTATCTAACACTTCTAACAGGCCATCTTTTAGAAGAAGAAATTAAGGCATGCGGCTGAAGAGGCGAGACCAATTGCCAGACATAATAGTTACAACTGAGTTCTGGGTGTATTATAAATGCATACCAAATCCTTTTATTATTTGTAGTATGTATGGTTATTACATTAGTATTGAACTTTTACTGTAACCAGACTTTGCTTATGTTTTTAGTAAAGTGGTAATTGTCATCTAGGTGTATCTTAAGAATGTTTGGTTCTTTAATTCGGAGCTATAAAATAATTATATAGGCTGTTTATTCGTAGTGCTGGAAAATATGGTGAGATATTTTCTTTGATAGTATACGTTAGGATAGCGATCGATTTTATAGCATTAATTCTTCTGCAAGAATGTACGCTAGCAATGTGAGAATGTGTAGACCATTCCAAGCACAGTTCATTAAATATTGGCAATGATAGTCCCAAGTTTCACATTTTGTGGTTCTGCCAAATCTTGGGTGATAAGATGCCCTGTTATTACTCAAAATATTCCCTACTGAGTGATTGCTCCAGTATGGTCAGTATCTACAAAATGAAGCATGCTATCGTGAACAAATTTTCGGACAGGACAGTAAAATAATATGTAACATTTAAAAAGTGAAACTTAGTTTACATGTATGTTAAATTATAATTTACTAGAAACAAGAACACATTTTTAATAGATGTTTGGGTCCGCAATGGTGGACAATATCTGAGGCTGTGTCCATCTTAGCAACTTCTCCTTAATAGTTTCGGATATTCGTCCACCATCACTGTCTAGTCCATCAAGTTTGTTTGTAGTCATTGACTTCGACTTTTAAAGTTTCTGTCAACATTAAAAAGACTGAAACAGACAGGGAATTTCCTTACCAATGGAATTTGAATTTTTTAAACATGAATGAATATTTGATAAATTGAGGTAAGTAAAATAATATTGCAAAAGTAGAAAGAATAGACTGAACTTACTTTGCTTGGAATAAGAATTTATAACTCGTTGAATGTAACTTAGCTGATACAATTCTTATTTAGCGAAAACCTTTGCAAAGCGAATAGTCGCAACTCCTGCAAATCCACATATATATATTAGATAACATATTTATTAATAGTGTTAATTTAAAGAAGAATTTTGTGAAATAAGTAATTTTTCAGAAAGTTATCTCACATCTTTTTTTCTTAAAAAGAATCCCTAAAAGAAAGTTTTACTTTCTCCTTACAAATCTGAGGCAAGTACTGTAAAGTGTGGCATGAATAATTAGAGGTCTTCCTCTTTACACTTCTTTTTAGGAGTCTATGCTCACGATACGTGAGAGTAGATACTTGAAAATTGTACATCACACTATTTTAGTTTAATAGAATAAGAGAGAAGTTTGTGTAATTCCCTGTTTGACTCTTTGTTCCTTCGGGTAATATTATATCTAGTCGCCTGCAAGTATTTAAGAATACTAAGTTTTTAACCTTGTTTTATTTGTGGGTTATCTTGTTATTAGATGAATGTATTTGTTTTATATATATGAAAATGAGTAGCCCGTTTTAAATTCTTTAAAGAAGTTTCATTTCAAGAATTACATAAAAGGGAATTATTGTAATAGTGTGAAATGAAACTTTTACTAAAATTCTAAAACAAAGCTATTCTCTTTTATAAAAAATTAAAACAAAATTACATTCATCAAAGTTGTTAAGTTTCCAAAGGTGTCAGGGCAATTTGTTTGGAGAAAAACTTAGGCAAACAATTTTTGCCTACCTATCAATTTGTATGTTCAATCCTCTTTAGAGATACAAACACGAATACAGAATATATGTACTCTACAAACTAATATAAGTCTACATACTCCTTTTTATTGGATATTACTAATTTGCAACTGATTACAGCTTAAGAGAGTTTACTACTGATTATCAGGGATATTTTCCGTGATTGCCTGCTTCCTTTTGTGGTCATCGACCGGTTTCGGACGTTCGCCTATCATCAGGATATTTTTGTCAAAACATAGACTTGCAAAGAGCAAATTTAGTTTACACTCGGTGATTTGCTCTGTGCAAGTCTATGTTATCACACTGTTTTGACAAAAACATCCTGATGATGGGCGAACGTCCGAAACTGGTCGATGACCACAAAAAGAAGCAGGCTATCACGGAAAATATCTCTGATGCTTTCCAGCTCTGCGGAACCAATCACAACTACTACTGATTATTTTATATGTACTCTAATGAATTAGACACTACTAATTTGTTACTGGTTTACTGCTAATTTTAACTATAAGATAATTGTAAAACTGTAATTACAATTATTACGCTGTTAAAATTTCGTGTATATACCTTACTAAAATTTGAACTATTTAAATATATTGGTGCTAAAACTGTTTACTGTAAACAAGTTTGGTTTTCAGGCTTTTGAAATTTCCTGGAAATTTTAATATACATTTTTTTCTGAGTGTTTTAAGTAACTAGGATTGATTTTTGGTGCGTGTGTGTGGGGGCGAGTTGTGAACTGGAGTGGGTTCCAAAGTAAGGAACCCACTTTGCCTGTGGGTTTCAAAGTAAGGAGTTCTACATATCAATCACCTGCAGCAGGCAAGTGCACGATTAATAAAAATATATAAATATATGCATATCAGATTGTTCGTGCTTTAGGCCAGAAGAGTAAAATAAACCTCATGAAGAAATGGTAGTTCGGTTCCTCCTAAGAGGGATGTCCTCCATAAATAAGGAATTAATATAAACATATTTCGTTTCGCAAAAGAACACAGAGGTTTTCTTTAATGGTTACTATTGTTAAAAAGAGTACAGATGTGAGAATCCGTGCTTGATAATAGAAAGCCTACAAAGCTAGTGTTTGCTGAACTGATTATATAATGCATTGTATGATTGTATGTATTGTATTGACTGATTGTATGAATGGCAATAATTTTCTCATTTATAAACCAAATTTTCCATAATGATACAGAAGCATTTAAAAAAATATATATTTTTGTTTCAGGAAACTAAACAGAATGAAAATACCGAAATCTTGAAAAAGTTGAAAGATTTGGAGCAGTCTTTAAAAGAAAAAGAAAATGAACGAGCACGTTGGGAGGGTGAAGTTTCTAACGAGCGTGAAAAACGTGAAAACTGCGAAGTAGCCCTAGTTTCAGTCAAGGAATATTCAGAATCTGAATTGATTAAATTACAGAGTTCATTAAACGAGGAGAAAACACGGAATGAAGAACTGAGTCGAGAAATAGACAAAGAAAGAACCGCTAAAGATGATGCATTACTTAGAAATGCCCAGATTTCACAAGAGATTGACATTATCCGGCAAAATCTTCGTGAACAGCAAACAGAAGCCGAAGAACAAAGTCGTAGAATTGTATTTCTTGAAGGAATGCTTTCCAATAAGGAACAGGTACAAGATCTCTGTTTGTGCATTAATGTGAAAAATTTGGGAATTTTTGTTTCTCCTTTTGGGAATATTTATTTTTTAATTAACAACAAATGCTTTCATTTTGCAGGAGCTTACCAAGTTAAAAACCGATATTTCTGAATTCACCACACAATTTGGGCAGCTTCAAGAGGAATTGGAAGCCCAAAAATTACAACAAATCGAAGAAGAAAAACTCAAAAGTAATTTGGCTCGATTAGAAGAACAACTTTTTGAAAAGAACAAAGTAATTAAAAGAGGAAGTCTTGCAATTTCTTGTCAATTTTTCGAAATTGGGTTTTCGCCAGAAATACATGTTTGAGGTCCTTTGAATATGAAAATAATTTTTCCAGCGAATTTGTGTGTGTGTGTGAAATTAGGTTTCGGTTTTTCCTTCCGTACGTACCAAACACCATTTTGTATGGTATTCACGTATTTTTCTATGCCACGCATTCTTTTCTTAACCCAAGACCTCCATTCCATAGATCTGGCATGCATTTCAATCTTCCACGACCCAGCGCTTCGGCATTCCTGTTTTTGTCCAGGGTGATGACATTATAAACGAATTCGGCCAATTGATAACTATCGAATTAGCAGAAGGACAATCTTTAAGATGCACTTTCTTTTCTACGCTATTTGAGGCATTTCTGCGATTTTGCGGGCAAGCCCAATAATATTCAGCCATTGTAGTGTATATTATATACACTACGTCGTCATTTGCAGGGATAGTAATATTTTATTGAATGACCGGGAACCAAAAAAGATGATCCGCTGTCATTTCCTCCACCGAAGGTGCACAACTGAATTGCTCCGATCTGTACTAGACCTGCTCATTACCATACAATCCGCAGTGAGCCGGAATGCACTGCAAGACCACCTCTTTCAATGGGTTAGAAAGGGCAGATAGCTTTTTGCGGCATTCGGATATAGCTCGACTAGTCGAAGGCTTTCTGTTTGTGATCGCTATTAATGCTGGCATTGAATCAGAGAACGGCTTCCCTTAAATTTTCCTAGAGCCGTGGCAGTGGCCAGCTTTCGTTTAGTATCCGGCAAAGATTACCTACAACACCACCTTCATAGGATAGGAAGTGACTGGATCTCCAAATGGCATTTGTGCACGACGGTGGAGGAAATGACAGCGGATCAACTCTTTTCGTGCCCGGCCAGTATTGACTCCTTGTTAAAGCCCAGACCCTTGAGTTTGTCTAGTGCAAGATCTTTCGCACCAATCTCACCATCATAACTGCTTGCCCATTTTTTAACTGCCTTTGAGATCTGAAAGACTTTCGAATAAATTCCGGCCCCGCTAATTTTAACTCTCCTTCGGCTGACCTGTCCGTGTAAAGGTGAAACAGTTCATCTTCAGGGTCAGAGCCTTTCAGCAATGGTTTCGAGCGTTGCAGCGTTAAGCATGTATTTGGGGGTGGTAGATTTATTAACAACTCAACTAACTCCATTTTCAGCTTGAAGTCTATACTGAGGTCGAAATATTGAGGATCAACGTTTCTTCTCTATTTTCTATGTTAAGTACTAGCTTTGTAATCAGTAACCTTACTGTAGTGGTAAAGGTTTGTTGAGTTTTTAAACGTGGAGTTGCTTCTTTATAATTTGTCCAATAGCTATCGCTATGTCCAAGGACTTTCTCGTAAATACAATGGCATTCCTTTTCCGTCTGATACCCAATGAGTCGATTCCAGTCTGCTATAGGGGTAGTCTTTGCAGCCCGAGAATTATGCATAATGCCTTATTCTGTAACAGATTAAGGCGTTTAGAACTGGTTGTGAAGCTGCCACTAAATCCTCAGTTCCATATTCCACTACCAGTCTTGTAGAAGAAATTTTAGTCTTGATTACCCCCTGTAGCTGCATATTCACTCTGTTTTGCCCATATTTTGCTTCATACATCCTAGGGATGGGCTGATTATGAATCTTAGCCTCCATCTCGTGATGTTTTGTGGACAGGGTAAAAAGTTGGAAGGTAGTCTTTACTGGCTTTATTATCATTTCATTTTGTAGCGTCCATTTATCCAATATTGAAAGCGCTTTTTTGCCCACAATTCAAGTGATCTTATGTTACTACTCGTGCCCCACACAATGAGGTCATCGGCATAAAGCAGCGCCTCCGTACCGCAACATTTTCCATCACATCTTTAATGATGTCTTTGACCATGACGTTGGAGAGTAATGAGCTGAGAACCGAGGCCTGCGTAGCCCCTTGAGTTGGCTATATTTTGAGGTGCACTCTCTGAACTTCACGTTAAAATGGGCGTTATGAAAGGAAGGCTCTGATCCAACCAATTAGGCTTCCAGCTATGCCTAGGTTAACAACTTATCTACTAACTTTGCCTTCCATAATCTATTGAAAACCGATATGAAGACGATGGGAATAGCAAGCTTACTTTGCTCTCGATGAAAGCCAACTTTAATTTGTTGAGAAAGGCAAGCTATTTGCTCAATCGTATTCCTATTTTTCATGAACAACCGCAGAGCTGGAAAACATCAGAGATATTTTCCGTGATAGTACTTCTTTCAAGGTCATCGACGGTTTCGGGCGTTCGACCATCATCATCATCATGTTTTTGTTAAAACATTGTGATAACATGGATTTACACGGAGCAAATTAATTGATGCACTCGAGTTTAGTTGAAATTTGTGCAAGTCTATGTTATTTCACTGTTTCGGCAAAAATATCCTGATGATGGGCAACGCTCGAAACCGGTCGATGACCACGAAAAGAAGGAGGCTATCACGGAAAATATCTCTGATGCCTTTATTTGTGTTTATCAATTTTTGTAATCTCCAGTGCCAGTTTTTCAACTACTTTAAAAAGGCACTGGTTAGTGATATAGGGCGATAGCTACCAAAGAGGTTATCACTTGGTTTGTCCTTTTTTAAAATTGGAATAACTTGGGATTTCCAAAGGATGGGGAAATCATCACATAATCCCATGTGCTTTAAAAACTCGGAATAAATGCCGTCAACTCCAGGTGTTTTACCTGAGGGAATGTTATCTAGTACCATCAGTAGTTCTTTCATGGTGAAAGGGTCGTTGGCAATATAAAAATCGCGCTCAGTGAAATATCCACTTACCAAAGTCTTGAGAATCTTGGTCTGTAATTACTAATCTTAGCGAAGGTCTTACAGAACCTATTTCTCCATGGTAATCTTTAAAATACCATGTATGCATGAATGCCAATTAGAGAGAACTTTCTCCCAAAGAAGTAGCATCTAAAAAATGAGCTGGCTCACAAAGGCGTCCAGTCCAAGAGTATGTGTTCCGCTGGGCTTAACTGGCTGCTAGCCTAGTAATTAGCCTCTCTCACCAACAGCAGCATCTCATGCAAATGTTGATGAATGACTGGTCCTTCATCCGGTAGTAAGGAGGGCTCTGAACGGCGTTTCGTAACCAGCCTTTCCTCCAAAGTACCAATTCTGTGAAACCCTAAGACATCCTTCGCAGCCAGGAAGGTCAAAGAGTTTCTCTTAATGCTGCAACACTGCTAATATCATCTGCTCACTGTTTACTTCCAAATGCCCCAGTTTAACTTCAAGATCAGGTGCTACCCACAATCGCTTTCTCCCTCTCTCTCCACCAGCATAGTAAACACAGGGTATTCATATTCATCAATAGCCCCTTATCCGACTCTACCCATTACTTCTACTATATAAGCAGCTCTAACACAACACAGTTTCCAAATTAGGCTTCCCCCAAACTATTCCCATCGAGTTTGAGTCACTAGAAATAGTTTGTGCCCAAATTTAAAACAACAGTTAGCGAAGACCCGCGCGCTGACGGAATGAATTCAGTTCCAATAAACATTGTGCCGAAGTCGTAAGATCAACAATCTTTGACGGAGAACTCTTTTGAAATCTTAAAATTTTTAATAGAGGCCTTTATTCTGTGTGTTCGGCATTATATAAGGCCGCAGCTTCTGGTAATTTGTTCTTGCATACTATCATCAGATCTGCTTGAGACGCTCCCTAGCCACATTCACTAAATTCTGAATAAAAAACTTTTCCACAGAAACCTTATCACGGCTTTCATCTGATGGTTTCACGAGAGCCTTCAAATTGACGTCACGCTTCACACAAAACTCCCTTCCTTGAGACTCACCTAACTTAACCTGACTTAATTCTCTCTTTACCTTCACTATTTGTTAATTCAGCTTAGCAACTTCAGCCTTCATAATACCACCAATCGACGCGCCTAAATGAGCTAATTCGTACAGTACCACCAAACATTTGTATATTATTATATTAACATAATTTTTTTAAACAAGAAAACTTTCATTTCAGACTTTAATAAATTAAAAAAAAATTACATTCAACTTTTCTTTATTTCAAAAACTAAAACATACAAACAAAAATCCATCGTTTTTGAGATAACGCACGAGCGCCTTTCAAGGCCGCTCCAAGCAGCTCCTACTCCCCCGTCAGCCAGACTAAGACACACCGATCCCCTATCGAAGGAAGGGTAGGTGGCTCGGAATTTACTTACGGGTGTAATACTGGCAGCGTATTACAAAGGTCATACATACAATTTAGAAAGTATATTATACTTCTAAGCGCTTACCTACTTCTCTTACTAAATAAAATATTTTTCAATTATAAAAACTAAATTCAACGTAACTTTCAACACAATTACTGTAAAAAGTGTAGCAAGTGTCATTAAGGTACAATATCCCCTACTTTCTAACGTAAACACCTCTAGCTCACGATGACGGCAACTCTACTTGGAATATTATTAATATATCAATAAGAACCAAATATATATACGATGTTTCGGCAAATTTATTGCCTTGTTCAGGGTCTGTACAAAGCTAATATAAAATAAAGAATACATAAAAGTATGTATAAAAAATAAATAAAAATAATAATATATAAACTAAATATATAAAAAAAAAAATCAATAAAAGTATTATACGAGCATATTGAAAGTATATAGCAAATTGAAATTTATTTTAAACTATTGCTATTATTGCAGAAAAAATCAGAATTACCTCATTCAACATATTAAAATTTAAAAAATATGTGGTACATAAAACTGTAAAATATGAAAATCTAACATCAGAAGTGTGCTTACAATAATTTTTTTCTTATTGAATTCCTTAAAAACTATAGTTTAATTTGTGATCTCCCATCTCCAAGTGTAATGGAAATAGGGTTTATCGGGGTTTATAAAGGGCGAGATGAACTTTTGAGGAGGGAAATTAGTTTTACTCTCTATAACATGAAATTTTTTTTTTTTTATTACAATAATAATAATAGTTATAACAATAAGCTTTATTAGGGAAGGGAATAGTTAAGTGGTTAGAAACTGGGCTCCCACGCGGAGAGAAATAATTTTTTGCTCATATTCGTGTCTATACATTGCGACTGTTAGTTTGGTTTTATCGGATGACAGTATTATGATGCTGGGATTCTGAGATAATTTAGAAGTTTTCATAAGACCTCTCTTTCTTGTTCACAAATGTTACCATTGAAGAAACATTAGAAATTATAAAAAGAGATTTTCATTTTCTAGAAAGTAAAACTAATATCTCTCCTCAAAAGTTCATCTCTTTGCTATCCCTCTGTTGTAAATCAGGATATTTTCAATATAATCAACAGTTTTGCCAACATATCTTTATTACAGCCATGGGAAGTAGCCTAGGACCTATTCTTGCAGATATCATTATGTCAGAATTAATTTGAATTTCTATTAAAAAACTACCTGTTACAATTCCTTTTTACTTTCTCTTACTCCTAGTAATCGTGCCAAATTAGTATCGTAGGAAGTATTGTAATCGTGCCAAATTTTCGATATCGAGTTTTCCCCGGAAATATCCGTTTTGAGGTCCCCTGAGTCCAAAAAAGTGGTTTTCAACAAATGGTCTGTGTGTGTGTGTGTGTGTGTGTGTGTGTGTGTGTGTGTGTATGCATGTATACAGCATAGCTCAAAAACGAAAAATCGCAGAAAGTTCAAACTTGATATTCTGTTTGCGTATCACAATGCAATCTGACAGTAGGCCAGCGGTCAAAATTCCTCAACCGGAAGTACCACTTTACTGAATGGTTTTTCACTTTTTTGCAATTATCTCAAAAATGCTCCAACGATTTTCTTTAAACTTGGTATATCAACTACTCATACAAAGATCCACAATTAATTTCAATTTGCTATATATAATACTTTTATTGATTTATTTAGTTTTTTTTATACATTTAGTTTATATATTATTATTTTTATTTATTTTTTTATATACTTTTGTGTATTCTTTATTTCATATTTGCTTTGTAACCTTTGTACAGACTCTGAAGTTGGCAATAAATTTGCCGACGTCGGTAAAACTTGAAAAAAGAATATGCTTTAGGGTGCTTCTTTGATGTTGAAGGGGCATTTGACAGAGTATCGTTTGATGCTCTTGAAGATACCCTAGGTCGAAAAGGTATACAACTAGTTTTAATTAACTGGATAGGTGTTTATTTAAGGAGTAGAGTTATACAGGCTTCTATAGGTAGGCGCACTGTGGTTGTGGGAGCGGGGTGAGAGGGTGTCTCCTCAAGTGGTTGTCTCTCACCAAAGCTATGGTGTGCTGTCATGGAACTGTTAACCAGGATGAATTCATCGGGATTCTATGTACAAGCATATGCCAATGATGGTGTTATTTTATTGATGGGGCGATGTCTGACTACTATCTCAGACTTAATGCAAAGTGCCCTCAACATGGTATACGATTGGACTCAGGATAAGGGTCTTTCAATTAATCCCAGTAAGACCCAGATGATTTTATTTACTAATAGGAGGAAGATCGTAGGATTAAAACCTCCTAGGTTATTAGGAACTTCTGTTCAGATTTGCAAATCGGTGAAGTTTCTTGGGGTGGTTCTTGACAGTAAATTAAATTGGTCGGAACATGTAAGGCACAGCATCAAAAGGCAATTATTTCCTTTTGGCAGTGTCGAAGAATCGTAGGTAAAAATTGGGGGATTACTCCCAAGATGATGTTTTGGATTTATGGTATGGTTATTAAACCTAGGTTGTTGTATGCGGCTGTGGTGTGGTGGCGTCGCATTGAGATAAGATCCGCTAGACTGCTGCTTGAGGATATTCAACGCTTGGCTTGTCTGGCGGTGACCGGTGCGATGCGGACCACGCCTACAGCTGCAATGGAGACTTTATTAGGAATTCCACCATTCTTTGTAGAGGTGAAAACTATGGCAATGAAAGCCTGTTATAGAATTAAACAGGCAGGTTTTTGGCAGGGTAAGCGATATGGTCACTCTACCATTCATCGCGAGATGCTTTTGAAGGTTCCTGTTACAGGTTTTCCCTCTGATAGAATGTTGAAGACTTTTGTTTTTGAGCATTCTTACAGTGTCAGGTTACCCTCTAGGGAAGATTGGTCAAGATTGGGTCCGTCTGGCATGATACCTGATAATTACTTCCGGTGTTACACGGACGGTTCCAGAATGGATGGGAGGTCTGGAGC
Source organism: Triatoma infestans (assembly GCA_011037195.1). Lineage (NCBI taxonomy): Eukaryota > Metazoa > Arthropoda > Insecta > Hemiptera > Reduviidae > Triatoma > Triatoma infestans. The sequence continues at coordinate 54,327 of JAAEAF010000090.1, read as the reverse complement.
TGCGGTCTATTTTGAGACCGGAGATCATTTGACAGTATCTCTTGGTGAATGGACCACGGTCTTCCAGACTGAGGTTTATGCTATTCTTTGTTGTGTTTTGGATGAGAGGGTACGTAACACCAACTTAAAAGGTGTTTGTATCTGCTCGGGCAGCCAGGCTGCGTTGAAGGCGCTGAGTTCATATGTCTTCACTTCCAGGTTGGTGTTAGAATGCTCTAAAAGACTGGAAGAGCTTTTCTCTGAAGGATGTGCTTCTAGTATGGGTGCCAGGTCACATGGGAATTTTTGGAAATGAGCAGGTGGATAGGTTTGCCAAATTAGGCGCCTCCCTTCCTTTCATTGGTCCCGAGCCTGCTGTTGGCGTGTCTTCTGGCACATGTCTGTCAGGCTTCCAGACATGGGCAGCTTCACAGCATTCATCCTTATGGATGAGAGTTGATTTTCGGCAGTCCAAAATGCTCATCGGGGGTCCGGACAAGGCCATTAGTGAGTCGTTGCTGTGTTTTTCACGGCGCGCTCTCAGGCATCAGGTTGGATCTCTTACTGGACATTGTGGTTTAAGGAGACATCTCTACATAATGGGGCTCATGCCGGATCCATTTTGTAGAGTCTTTGAGACAGAGGAGGAAACACCCATCCATCTTATGACTGATTGCTTGGGTTGTGAGGAAATTAGGTTCAGGACCTTTGGTCGGAATAGGATGTCTGTGGAAGAGCTTAGGCTATTTCCGCTTAAGGTTATTGTCCGATTTATTCGGACTGCGGTGAATCTTAGATAGATGAGATCCGGTTCTAGATTTCTGTTATAGACCCGGCTTGTTGTTGTTTTTCTTGGGGTAGCTATATGGGCCAGTGAGGCTTTGGATAGCGTAGGGTTTCCCTCCCCACTGACAAATAATAATAATAGTATTTTTTTATATATTTAGTTTATATATTATTATTATTTTTTTTTCTATATATACTTTTGTGTATTCTTTATTTCATATTTGCTTTGTAACCTTTGTACAGACTCTGAAGTAGGCAATAAATTTGCCGAAACGTCGGTAAAATTTGAAAAAAGAGGTTTTTCGTGACGGAACCTTAACATCCATTTTACATTAAATACAGCGGTCGTAAGGAACATCAAAACAGATATATGAAAGTTAATTTGTAGATTACTTAATGCACAGAAATTTATGAGAATTTATTTATCAATAGTTAAAATAAATAAATAAATCAAATCAAAAGAAATAGTTTAAAGCAATAGCGCTAATTAAGTATTGATGGCTTATTTGCTTTATTCAAAATGCAAGAAATTTTCAACCTTCCAATTTCAAGCCTAATTAACATAACATAATTAAGAAAATATCATTACATTAAACATATAAAATATAATTTACAAGGCAAATAAAATAAACGTAAAGGTTAACTCCCACATAAAGTTTTCGTTCACTTGAATTAGTTCGCACTGAAACATTTCTCACAGTGTTCCTCATTAAACAGTTTTCATCCCTTTTGCCGACAACTCTCACCTGGGCTTGGACTGAGCATGGTGGTCAGTAGGTATATGAAAGAGTAGCATAGGACAATATGACAGAGTAGCATAAACTGATAATGTATAAATAGTACGCGTAAACTGATATGGATATTCAAGCTGCTCGGGACCGCATAAAACTTAAATTTATGTTTGTTTATATATTAGGAAAAGTATGTACTTCCCCCCGTCCAAGACAATTTGGTAGTTGGACGATAGACATACTGAAGAAATAAGCATTCCTTTAATTAACTTTTTTACTTTAAATCTGTCTTTTATTGAAAATGTTTTTCCAGAAAAATTGATTTAGGGAGTTGTGGAGTTAATCTTCACTATAACTGGTAACTAATATTTTGTTGGGGACCGGTAGAAGAAGCTTCCTTAAATGTGGCCATTTTCAGGTATTCCTTTTGTCCTAAAAAAAGCAACTATAATCCCAGTCCGTGTAGTTACATAGTGCTAAAATAAATAATCCCAGTCCGTGTAGTTACGTAGTGCTAAAATAAATAATCCCAGTCCGTGTAGTTACGAAGTGCTAAAATAAATAATCCCAGTCCGTGTAGTTACGTAGTGCTAAAATAAATAATCCCAGACCGTGTAGTTACGTAGTGCTAAAATAAACTATGTAAAAATTCCACAGTTGAAGAAAATTTATCAATTACAATGATTTCAATCAATTATCAATATTATGATTGCAGTATGATAAAGTCGTGTGGATATTTTTATTTATTTTTTACTTATTTATTTATTTCTCTTGAGAAATTTGGTCAGTTTTAATAAAACAAAATTTACAACGTTTCGTCTTATATTAAGACATCATCAGGTCTGAGTTTTTTCTATCCTAAGCATCTACCCTAAGGGTCTCAGCTTATGGCTCATTGTTTTGAACTTTATACTAAATAGGAATATTCAGCTTCCTTAAGGAACTTAAACATTTTTCGTTTCATATCTTCCTTGTCTTCTAGTATATTATCTGGTGTGTCAGTGGCAGCCCTGTTTCTTCCCTCACTTTGTCAAGGTGTGGGCAGTCGACTATAAGGTGTTTCACCGTCAACATTTTTGCTCAATGCAAGTCGGCTGGTAGATATCCCTAAGGAGTGGCCCGACCTTAGCCTTAAATTATAATTGAAATTTATTATTTATTTATAGTTTTCATAGAAATATGTTTTAACATTCATAACTTTATTGTATTATAGAAAAAACTCAGCCCTGATGGAATCATAATATAAAGACGAAAGGTTGGCCGAGTAAATTTTGTTTTATCAAAACCTAATTCCTCAAGAATCTACATTATCCATTGTAAATTTATGGGTCAAAATGTTTACGTTTAATATACAAGTACCTTTAAAAAACTATTACATTCTTTGACAATTTGAACTTAATCACGTTTATTAGATAGTACTTGGATATGAGGTTCACTTTGACAGGTTAAACAAAAGCTACAAAAACAACTTTTCTGTTTCTGATACAATAAAAACCTCTTCTTTTTCCCAAGGCAATAAGAGTATTACAACAAAAGTTGGCGGACATGAAGAAAACATTGCAAAGAGAACTTAAAGTAACAGATAATGGAAGCAGTACAGAGATTATCAGTAATCATAATACAATTGCTGGGCAATCCATCACTAATAAAACTAACGGAGACAATGAAGTCAACTTTCTTTATTTAAAACATGTGATAATGAAGTTTTTGACGAGTAGGGAATATGAGGTGAGTTTTGGCATCATTTGGAATAAGAGAATAACTTGTAACAGCTGTTTTGTGCTAATTAGGTTTTCAAACTTAGCAGCAGCAAGTATTTAGTCGGAACAAGCAGGGTTTATGATACCAGCTTCTTTAGATACCCCACTAATCTATAATGGCCAGTGAGGAAACATATTAACATAGGCATTTTATTTTTGCCCAGACCTTTGCAAGTCTCAGATCTGCCTGGGATGCTTATCCTGAGTAATACGCTTTTACAATATGTTAAGAGTAATTATTTAAGCCTGTCATATTTGTGCATTTTTTCTCACGATTTTCTCGGAAACGGCTACAAGATTTACTTTTCACTTCGCATCCTTTCAGTTTTATTTGTAACTTTTTTCCAAGTAAATTGGTTGGGAGTTCTGAGAAAACTGCAACCTCCAAAATTAAAAAAAAAAACGTGTTTTTCTTTATTTTATATTTTTTTTTTCTTTTGTCTTGCTATACTCTTAATTAATAACTTGTTTAGTTCATGATTTCTATTTTAATGATGTAAAAAGAAATTTAAGTTTATTACTAGGCTAACTTGGCAGACGGACAGGTGTCCATTGTCTTATAATTGTAAATTTATTTCTATGATTGTACTTTTCTTTGTAATTATTTTTTCTTTAAAACACTATTGTATTATATTTCAAGTAAACCTTTTATTTTGAGCTTCTGCTTTTCTTCTGAAGAAAGGTAAGTGTTTAAGCGTTGTCCTGATACATTCGAAGATAATTGAATGAGATGCGAATAAAGAGCTGCTTGAAAAAAATAGCACAGACGCGGAGGGCATGAAATAATAAAGATAATTAATAATAACTTAAATAGAATTTGTACTTCTCACCTTGACTTAGATGAAGAGAAGCATGGATGCTGAAGGATAGTCGAAGCTAACTTTTCAGCTAATAGATGAGTGTAATAGAATGTTTGAGTTTTAAAGAGAAATGTGAGTAGCTGTATTCAGCTGAAGCGAAGATGTATGTTTGCGCATAGACGTTAATTACGAAATGTCCGTACCAAGAGTGAAGATGATGCACATATACAAAGGCAAGTTTGTCTATACCCAGATAGAGAAGCAGAAGGCGGCAGGAAATTTCACCCATAGATGCACAAACCAAGAGAAAAAGCTCACTGAATAGGTAGGTATATGAGTATCAGCAGAGGCACAAGAATGATATCGCGTCGATCCAGACCGAAGAGAACTGAACTGGTGAAGAAGAAAACATACGTCTCGAAATTGGCGATAATCACAAAGCGGCAATAAAAGATACAAGTTAGATAGATGGATTTAGGGGGAGAGAAAGTAAAGAAGAGTGAAAGAGAAAAGAAAAAAGGCCTAAGCCATCAAAGACACACCCGACTAAACAGTAAGCTTGATCTTTCCTCCGCCAAATCTTTTGCGCTAACAACTGTTCAAAAGCTGAGCTCTTAAAACAGCATTTAATGAAGCCTTTTCCACTATTTCACCACAATATACACCTATCTCTGATATTTATATTAGTAAATAAATTATTCTCGTCACATTTTTAAGCGTATTTTATTATCACAATAACTACCAAAAATCGGCATGCGGTGCCTCTTTACTTGACAGTTAGTAACTTTTGTGTTTGTTTTTTAGGCATTGCATCTAACAAAAGCTGTAGCTACATTGCTCAAACTATCCGCAGAAGAGGAATGTCTATTGAAGGATACAATTGATTGGAAAATGTCATGGTTTAGATCAAAGCCACGTTTAGAAGACTATACACCGAGGTGATATAACCTTTAAGTAGTGATTACCTTCGTTGGGTTTAATTATTCCCTATTATTTCTAGTGGCTTTCAAAAGAAAAGATAAGATTAATTTTCCTCCCCTATTTATAAATATATTCTACCCACATTCCAGGTAAATAAATTTACATAAACATATTTAACAAGTTCACCCTAGACTATAGATTTTATTCTATTAAAGAGGGTTGATATAAAGGTCACAGTAATGAAAAAAAATTAGAGCTATATTGCAAGTAGTGAATCACAAATCTCAGAAAACAAACAACCAAAAGGTACACAAACAAATCCAAGAGAAACTCGTTATTCAGTATTTATACCATTACTGAGAAGATTTATAATTAATAAAACATCACATAAGTTTCGAAAAGGCTTTTTTAAGTATATTGATTTGTGACTCCACATTGCAATAAATTTGAGAACGCAGGACCAATTTCCACAAGTTCTTCATGTATATTATTATTCTTGTAGTTAATTTTGATAAATTGATTGGTACAGTAAAATAAACTATAAGTACTTAAACTAAAGTAATCGTTTATTTAGCAGAAACATATTTTAAATTACTCCGATTAATTAATAAACAGTTCTGAATACAGTGACTTCGCAAGATATTTATTTAGGACAGAACTACAGTATATTTTTTTGCCGAACGATGGTACTAGTTCATTAATAAACCAAATAAGCAATTTTATGGTTTGATCCTATTGCCGATGAACAGCTGCATTTGATACTACTTCCAAACACAATAATATTAAGACTTGGGGGGAACGAGCCCATAAATTCGCAAATTAGAAACCATGCTATGACAAATTCTGTGGCATTCTCGCGACGATTTTTAAAATTCGCCAATTTTAAAATCCGAATTTTAGAACTCTTCGCTAATAATTCAGCTTCATAAATGATTTTTGTTGATTTCATCCCCTCAAAAAATAAATCAATCAATCAAACCAGAAGATTCAAATGAACCCAAAAAACAAAATTGAATATAGTTAATGGCGAACAACATTCATCCGAGATAGTGAAGCATTTATCATTAGACCCAGCTAAGACTTAGAATGCGATTTACTTTGAAAACAATAGAAACAGATCCCAGTAAAATATATGTTTTCGAACTTATGAGAACTCGATTATAAACGAACTTATGAAAACATTATATGAAATCTATTTTTGTTTGAAATATTATTTTGAATACATGGTTGTAATCGACGAAATCTGCTGATCTGCCGTCACTAGTTAGTGAATTAGAAAAAGGAGTGGTCTTTAATTATTGTAAAAATATCATAGATGTATTATATAAATGCTTAGACATATTTAGGAAAAAAAGAGAAAGATTCTTGCAGTTATCATTTTCACTTTATTTTACATTTGGTAAGGGAGAGTTTTTGGTGACTTATTTTTGGACATTAAGTTCTTTCCGGGTATACTACTTGTTTTATAGACACCTTAGTACGAACAAACGATTTTGGATCTTTTGTGATCGAACAACAAACAGTTCGTGCATTTTGATTGTCTGTAATTAATTGTTAACTTGTTTCAAAGGTCCCTTCCCCCCAAAATATTTCTTTTTTTACGTTGTTATATTATTCTTAGTAGTATATTATTATTCGATCAGACAGAAGTTCAGACTTTACATTGTTTTGGCTATAACAGGAGATACAACTAAAAAATGTCGCTCAAAATTAGACCAGGATATCCCATTTTGCTCCAGCATACTCAGTTTTTCAAAACATCGGCTCAACAACTTTCCTTAAACTTCCTACTCCCATACTATAGAGCCATTCATATTATTTGTAATATTTTTCAGAAAAATATTAAAGATTATTTTTGGAGGGGCCTTGTATTGAACTTGCATATAAAGTATTGCTAAGAGAAGTTTAAGTTTTTATGCTATACAGATTTCAAGTTTGAATGAATATTTATCAATTCATTCAAAAGATTTATCAATTCGGAAGTTGAGAAACCCCGTAAAAGAAAGTTTTGTGAGAGTTTATAAGTTTCAGTATAATATTTTACTTGTACCATCTTGGCCCCTGCCCTTTTGAGGGGCATTATAACGATGTTGCCTCAGCCTTCCACAAGTGTGGGAATGCGGCCCCTCGAGTCAGGACTTTAGATCTACTTCAAGCAAACATTTTTGGAAGGAAGTTGTATCAAAAATATAATTATGATTAACAAATCTGATTAACAATTTACGTTTAAATAATGACGATATCATTTTATCCTTTATTTTACTGTACCCTAATATTTTTTAAGGAAAGATAATTATTTACTCCAAAGATAATTTATCCTAGAAATGTATGTTTTGATATTTTTTCTTATTACTATTTCTGTTTTATTATTAAAATTTACTTTCAAATATTTTGGTTTTGGAAAATACTAGAAACTTACTACAATAAGTAAAGTATTGTGACATTCATTATTTCAATTGTATAATTATTTTTAGTATTAATTTCATATTTAAAATCTTATTAATTGTTTGTTGTAAACAAGCAGAAATCATTGATTAGAAAAATGCATCGTGTTTTTTAAAATTTGTTTATAATTTAATTTTTAACTTAATTTCATAAAAAAATATTTTTAGGGCCTTCCTTTTCCCAAACCTGACTTTTTTCTCTTGCCGTCTTTCCTTTCTTTTCTTCTTCCCTTTTCTGTCTTTTATTTTAAGTGTTACCTGTCTTTCAAATTATCGTCTAATGTTACCATTCTAAACTTTATTGAGGGAAGAGGAATAAAGGATATAGATATAAAGTTTTTTCTGGCTAATTATTGATTAAAAAATATTAATAAGTATTCCTTTGAACAAGTAATTTTCATTTTTTTATTTATTTAAGAAATGGTATCAGGTTTTTTGGAGTTCTGTTTTTCCTGAGCTTTAGCATCAGAGATACTTTTCCGTGATAGCCTGCTTCATTTTGTGGTCATCGACCGGTTTCGGGCGTTCGCCCATTATCAGGATGTTTTATGTCGAATAGTTAGTGTGATAACATGGATTGCACAGAGCAAAATTTGCTCTCCCATTATAAGGATGTGTTTTCTCAAATAGTATGATAACATAGACTTACACAAAGCAAATTTTGCTCTATGTTATCACACTGTTTGACAAAAAACATCCTGATAATGGGCGAACGCCCGAAACCATTCGATGACCACAAAAAGAAGCAGGCTATCCTGGAAATATCTCTGATACTTTCTAGCTCTATGCAGCCAATCATAACAACTTTCATGAGCTTTACTTTCTGTCTTCGTTCATCTGACACAAATAATTTTAAATCATTGTAGTTGGATGTTTTTCACTTGGAATATTTACCAATTTTTGTGGAAAATCGTTTTCTTTTGCCAGTATTTTGACTTTTACTGGTTTGTAGAAAGAAAGCAATTTTGTTATTAATATTAAATTACTTGATTTTTGTTTGAAATAAATGTTCACACATTAACATATAATAAGAATGTTTTCAAATGCTGCCTAAATCGAATTTTTATAAATATACTGCTTTATAACGGATTTTTTGCTTATTTATTGTTTGTGCTCACTGGAGTAAATTTAAATTTTAAGTATAAAGTTTGTGTAGGCTAAAGACATAATAAAAAATAAAAAAAATATGTTCACATTTTTCTTTCAAAATGAAGTGTTATGATATTCTGCTGAAAGTTGTTAGAAAATTATGGAGTGTCTGGAATAAAATCTTTTGTAATAAATTGGGCATAAGTTGTTTCATACATCCACGACTGTATATCCTTAGAGAACAATTTGCATGAGTATTTAGTTAACTATTGACCAGTGATGCTCTCACGGAGCCTTTAGAGTTAGCTAAAATGTTGCTGTAAATACATCCATTATTTGAAAAAATATGTTGGAATGAAAAAATTAAATAAAAATGTGTAGCAGTGAAAATGATGAGTAATGAACAGTCATTATTATAAATTATACAGTACTACCAAATATGACGTAAGCCACACTGAATGGACTTTATATAAATATTAATTGTAATAAATACTGTAATTAAAAGAAAACAATTACAAACATCTATGTAATTTAGTTTAGAAAAAAAATTATATGTAAACTTATACATATATAAAGTATGTATTTGAGGCCTTGCAAATTGAATGTTCTTTTTTAATTTAAGAAAATACGGAGTTACTATTTTGTACAGTTGTTGCATTAATTTTTTAATGTTTTTTTTTACTATCCTTAAAATTGTCTTTAGTAAGATTAAGTTACTTATAAAAAGGAGAAAAATAAGAGAAATTGGTTATTCAATTCTTTTGTTTATAACACTAGTCATGTTCAAAAATAGAAAATTAAAATTATATATATATATATATATTTATTTGTATAATTTATTCGAAAAAAAAAGGAAATAGTTAATGGATACTTATTGAATTAAAGAAGCAGTGAAAACTAAACTAAGGAGAAATTATTATCATTTGCATTATGCTCGTTGCATCAGTCAAGGCGTGTGTTGCGTTAATTTATGTCCGCGCGAGTTGACATAAAATTGTTCATGCATCCTAGATCATTCTCTACATAATGAACTGGCGGGATGCGAAGATATTACTTCTTTTTTTTTTCTAAAGGAGAATGCAGCGCATTGCGACGTTAAAGATCTATAGTGCTTTCTCCTAGGTGCAAGATGAAACCTCACCGTACAGCATCCCGTCCAAGTCAATTTTTCTAAGAAATTTCAAGATCTAGGAAGTGGTCGGTATCACCTATTCCAATACCCTTACATACCTTCAAGACCTTCTATGGATGATACTTTAATGCGTTGCAGTCCGTCAAGAGATGATTGTGGTTTCCTCCATCTTCCTACTGAATCCAGTGCTACCGCGTACTGTCCCACTCTCCTGAGCCTCCCTAAGCTACAATGCTTTTGAGGAAACCTGTTAGCTTATGAAGCCAATATCTGCTCAGGCCGATATTCAGGGAGGGTTCTTCAGAGCAGACATGCTCCATATCACTGAACTCTGCCTGGAAACTCAAATCGTTTATCACACAAAAGGGATTAAGGGGTTTCTGCATCTTTCCTTATCTGCTATCACATTTATCCCTTAAGCCAACATGCCCTGGACTCAAAAGAGTTATTTCTGTCCAGGTCATTAAGTTTGCCGAGGCATTGCCATACCATTATGAACTGATTTATAAATCAGTATATAAGTATATATGTTCATTCCTTTCGCTACTCACGCGAATTTTCCTTTAGGCCTCTTTGTCGGCGTGGTTGCTTCGCTCCTCTTCCAGTTGGAGAATCTGAGATGATGCGTCTCTCGAATCCCTTGTAGGTCGCCTACTTTGTGTACTTTCCTTATTTTCCACTCCGCAAGCTCCTCCTCACTCCTTCTGAATTTTCTCAATCCCCCCTTTTTTTCCACCTGGGATGCACAGAAAACAGAAAATTCAACTACAATCCGGCTAGCCGTAGAAAAAGGAGATATGTCCCTTAGCGAGGCATCCAGCGAACTGAACTCAACTTGAATGTACACTCGTGCGACTTGTGCACACACCGACGCGCGCACACACACACACACATACGCGCATTTAACAATTTCTCACAAATTCCTATTCTGAATTACTATAAAACTGAAAATTATTACTTTTTCTAACTCTTGTTACTTTTTGTAACAACAGATAACTTTTGTTTATAGCTGCTTTACGTCGTTTAGATTCCTTAATTAGAAACGGGCCTGTAAAATCGATAATAAACGGCCTAACTTGTTCAAATCTGGATGGGGTAAAGTTGTTTGTCCGAAAGCGATGACAATAATTACATTTATGGGCCTGAACGAATAAGACGTTGCCCACTTAGCGACGTCCAATAATTCTTCTTATTAGAGACTGAAGTAGTTGGGGGCCTGCATGGAGATAGTGGCAATGACAATAATCAATTATCAAGATAGTTAAGTGTACCTTAGGAGGAAAAGTATAGGGTGTTTTTCATTATATTAAATGAACCATCAGAAGACGTCCCTACCCCACTAATACCATTGATCATCTTTAAAAGGAAAGAGCCACTCGACTGCATACTGTTTTTCGAAAGACAGTATGCAGATTCTAAATAATGGGTTTGAATGGACTTCACTAAAGTTCGTGTTGCCTTTCAAGTTCTACCACACTTAAAAGTCCTACTTTCCATTCTTTCTTAAGTCAAGCGCATCAAAACAAAATCTGAATATGAAAGAAAATACTCGAATTAATTTTCCAATTAAGAGAACCGCTCCATTATTTCTATTAAATAAAATGACTTAGCTTGCTAGTATAATAACACGGGGTAACTATAATTATATAGTTAGAAACTGGCCATTCGGAAGTATCTTAAAGAAGCCATCTGGGCCCTTTCCACCAAAGGTTGTCAATAACGTTTGTTGAAATCAATCCACAAGAAGCCAAATCCGCTGGATTTTCATTGGTAGGTACATGATACCAATCAGATAACGAACAGCTTTCAAGTATCTTAGCTACGCGATTAGCTACAAAAGTTTTTAAAGTATGCGGAGAGAGGCGAAGCCATTGGAGCACAACGGACGAACAGTCAAGAAATATATGCTATCAATGGGAATATTTTCAAGAAAATTTGAGATCGACTTCCAAGTCTTGATTAACAAGAGGGCAGCACATAATTCAAGTCTGGGAATGCTGATAGACTGTAGAGGCACTAATCGAGTTTTCGAAATAATTAAAAAACTCTTAGTGCACCCGTTTTGGAGATGGATTTTTAAATATATGACGGCCGCATACCCCACCTAGAGGCATCCACGAAATCTACTAAAGTGATGTAATGAGTTTTTCGGGAAAAATACAGCGCTCTAGACGAATATTACTTAGTGCTAGTAAAGATGAGACAAATTTTGGTACTCCAGAGCAAAGTAACCGGTATAGGTTCATCCCAATCTAGTTTCAAGTTCCTAATTGATGCAGATAGTGTTTAGCTCTAAAAACTACTGGTGGTAAATAATTGAGAGGGTCATACATCCGAGCAACCGTTGATAATATACCTCGCTTAGTTAAGATAAGTTTTTTAACGCTTCCTATATTGTAAAAGAGACAATTGTGAGAAGGGTCCCAATGTATTTCTAATAGTTTCAAAGATGGGCTCTCTAAAAGAAAAAAGTCTCAAACTATCCTGTCTGTTGGCAACTTTTTGTACAAGTTCCTCAGCAATACTTTACCATTTCTTTAAACTAAATTTTCCCTTACTCATCGAATTGTTGATACTTGATAGTTGAAATCCGCCCATAATAAAAGGTCAATTGCTCCTGGTTTCCAAAATGAACTACCTGCTAAATTATAATGTTGAAAATATTCTTTAACGGAATTTCCTCCTGGAGTAACAAAGCACCTTCTCACGAATCTGCACCTGCTAAGATATCATTAACATAAGTATTATGGAATAAAGCTTTCGATGCTCGAGGGTGAGGTGTACCTTCATCTTGTATCAACTGATGCAAAACGCGAATTGCTAAAAATGGGGAGCAAGACATACCAGTTTAATTGATATTCCAACATGGAATCCTCTGTGTCAAATCTATAAAGGAAATGTTAATATATCCTCGGCCTTATGGATGAATTACTATCTGCAAATATATCTGAGAGATTTCAGCACGAATAGCATACCGAAATCACCGAAAGTTCTGGATTACATGTCGAATATCTGACTGAAGTTTAGGTCCAGTTAATAAATTGTCATTCAGTGACCAGGTTTCGCTCGAGAAGATGCGTCGAATACTATTCGAACTTTCGTCGAAGAGTTTTCCTTAACTACGCCGTGGTTGGGTAAGAAATATTGACCTTTATGATCAATGGAGCCATGGGCCATGGAGATGTAATCTTGGTTTTAATAATCTCAAAAAATGCTAGAATATTCATTTTTTTATGAAGGGGTTTTGTTTAATTTTTACTCTAAAGATATCAGTCTTTTTAAAGCTATAGAGTGTGAATCTCCTAAATTCGGCATAAAAGTAGTTTTTAAAGGCAAACAGACATCTATCGATCAGAGCTATCTCGAGAATGGGAGGCATTAAAATTTTCTTCACATTTTGCCTTTCAGGGCTAGAGAAAACAACATCAGGCACTACTTCGACCTCCCAGAATTTCTGCATGAGGTCATCCAAAGAACACAAAGTAGTTCTTTCAATTGTTGTCATATGTGATAAGGGTCCGTCAGAAGGGGCATTAGCTGAATTTATCGGTCCAATCAAAACCCAACCAAAAATGGTTTGGCGTGCATTCGGATAACCGTTTGGTGTATCTATGGATTGTCCTTGAAGAATTTGTGCAAGCATATCCGCCCCTAATAAAAGGTGGTTTTCAAAATGAACTGTCTGCTAAATTATAATGTTGAAGATATTCTTTAACGGAATTTGGAACCGGGCTAATGGAAACCTTTTCAATAATTTTGGGATTATAACGTTAGTCATTAATCTTGGCTGTAAAGATCCCTTAGAAGCTAAGGTAGAAGTGTTTTGGATGTCCGTCCTGTATCGAACTATCTCCAAAGCCACAAAGAGATTGAGGATTTATAAAACGTTTTAATCCTAAACGCTGCGCACATGTAGCTGTCAGAAAAGACCGCTGTGATCCACTGTCAATGATATTCGTATGGGTTGAAAATTTCCTAAATGATCCTTTATCATTTCACAGGCCGTTCTCAATAACACAGGTAGCAAGAATAGATTCTTTTGGAGAATCAATATTTTGCGGTTCATTCCCATTATCAGAAATAATTTTCTTTTCAGACCCTGAAGCGGTTTGTGATGTGGCTTTTGGAGCTTTAGAAGAAATAAATTTACTGTTAGCACTTCCTCCTTGATTTTGGGGATGTTTGTTAGTATTGCGAGGAGAAAAATGCAACAAGGTATGTTGATGTCACTTGTCACTTTCTCCAGTTGCATTTTTTAGTAGAAGAGCAATTAATCACTGAGTGTTTCGATTCGAAACAATTCAGACATAAATGAAAGATTTTGTTCGCTCATATCGTTGTACGGGTTCACGAGAACGAAACTTGGAGCAATTGTATAGTTTATGACGCTCTTGACAAAAGGGACAAGTGCAGTTGATGACGAAAAATAACACTTGTTTACTTGTTTGTAACCATTGGAGAATTAGCTTGAATGCGAAGATGTTTGGCCGAGATTTGCGATGATATTTTCAGTTTAAATCTGAACACACATTGTTGGTGGATAAAATTTGAAAAATCCTCCAAGGTAGAAATCTCCTTTTTTGATCCGTATTTCGTCTCTAGTCGTTCCCTTGATTTCGCATCTAACAGTTTCAACCCTGAAGTATATAAAATAAGTCCTAATGGGTCTAGGAGTTTCAAATTTATGAAAGCAGTAGAACTTTCCAAAACTACTATTGAGAAGCTTTCTAATGACTCGAAAGTATTTCTTTTAAATGTTTGAAATTAAGTATTTTGGCAAGATAGTAATATGCTTGCCTTCTTGGATTGTCATATTTTCTTTCAATACAAGCCCATGCCTGAGCATAATCAGTAGAAGAAATAGAAATAGAAGAAATAGTTTGAAGGGCAGAACCCTTTAAAGCTCATTTAAGATAATGAAATTTTTCCAATCACTTAAGTTAGGATTGTTGTGAATTAGAGAAAGAAAGGAATCCCTAAAGGAAATCCAAATAAAAATATCACCATTTAAACTTGGCAAATTAAATAACGGTAAATTTAATGTATGGTTGAGGCTCTAAAATACTAGCTTCTGCAGCCATATTATTTCCTGGATGCTGTTCAATAGATCCGAGAAACAAAGCTTCGTAATATGAATTTCGAGTTGTACTTCGAACGTTACATTAACTGCTTCTTTATTATTATTAAGATTAATAGCAAAAGCTTTTGCTTCACTAAAATATTTTAAAAATTTATTATATGTATCATCTGTATGTGATAAACGAGCTTTAAACAAATTAGTCTTCTGAGGTTTCTAAAATTTTTGAACCTAAATTAAAGGTTTCATTTATACCACTAGATAAGTCTAAAGGTTTCATCTTCAAGTTGCGACAGTTTCGTTTCTGCCTTATTTATATCAGGTTTAAGCCCCATTGCATCAAAAGAATTTAAAAAATTAAAGTTACAATGAAAAACACTAAATTAGAAGTGGAGCAGATGAAGAATGAGGCAGATCAAGAACATATAAAAATTAAATAATTTAATAAACAAAATTATTATACAGACCAACCAGACTCCAGCTATTGTGCAGGGAAACAAAAATTCACATCATTTTACTTGCTACTAACAGTCGACTTGCAATTATTAGAAGGTAAATAACTATACAATTACTTAAAAATTACAAATTAGGTTCATACTATATTATATCTTGTACCATAAATACCTTGTTATTATAACAAGTAGCAATGTAAATTAAATGATTTTTTTTCCAAATACCTAAGAATTGTATATATTTAAGAAAATAATATATTTCAGAAAAATATTAAAATATTTAATTGAAACTTTTAATTTAAATTTTTTAAATTTGAAATGAACCTTGTAAACTGTGTATACTTAAAATTATCAAAGTTCACAAATTGTGCAGATATCACATAGCTTCACACGATTAACAGACATTTTTAATTACCATAGAATAATTTGCAAAAAAGTGGCAAATTCAAATGAACCTATAAAAATGCCAACATCTACATTTACTCTCCGGCGGGGTTTCTGTCCGACAGTCTTCTTCAATCAAAATCCTCTCCCTGTAACAGACCTGGTGCGCTACATTGGGCTCTTCATTGACAAAAAACTCACGTGGTACCCGCACACGAGACTTAAAAGACAAGCACTGACTGACTAAAAGGGCCAAACTTCTGTACAGACTTATCGGAAGACGATGCAAATCACCTACAGAACTCAAAAGACTGATATATATTTCTATAATCAAACCAATTTAACTTACAGACTTGAATTGTGGGGTTCAGCTAAACCTACAAGCAGTAGTTTCTCTCCTCCTACCCTTCACAGCCTCAGTTTGTGACCTTAAAATCAACTAAGACTGACTCAAATCATCTCAGGACATGGAGAAACAGCTACCTATCTCCATATATTTAACATCACTCCGAGTCCTGCCTGTACCTGCGACCTCCTCTCATCCCAAAGTGTTGACCATTTCCTCTGGGAATGCAATAGCGAAGTTCCTCTGGGAATGCAATGGCGAAGTGCAAGCGAGATAACAATTTCTGCAACATGTGATCACCCAGGGTGTACATTGGCCTCCAACTAAATAAACGCTACTCCAGGCGGAATTCATTGACAAAAATGACAAAATTGTAATTGACAAATTTTATAGTTAGTATACCAAATTTAATGAAATTCTTCGGAATTCGTCGAAATTTGTCAAAAACTGAAAAAACTGTTCTGTAAAAGCGCCCTTTTGATTTACTAATTTTCTGAAAACGGAATTTTGGCTAGCTATTTCTAATTAATTTTGTTTGGATGGACCAAATAATCCACTGTGGTAGCACTTTAGAGAAACACAATCTCACCCCTCCCCCCAAATCTCCCTTAAATGACTGCCAGGAGAAATGTTTCAAATGAGTTGTAGCTCTTTATATGTGTAGTTCACATTTCTAGTTGAAAGAAAATCGTTGAAGCCGTATTCGAGAAAATACCAGAGAACTGAAAAATACATTTCAATAAAAACGCACTTACGATACGATTTTTTTCATACTCGGAATTTCGACAACACATTTAATTCTAATTAATATTATTTAGATTACAGAATCGTACAGTAAACTGAAATAGGACTTCAGAGGAAAACCTAACCCCACCCCTCCCACAAAAGTACCCTTAAATGAATTTGCCCAGAGAAGTGTTTAAAATAAAAGATCGATTTTGTATGTGTAGTTGATAAAACAAGTTTGAAGAAAATCGTCGGTGCCATTTTTGAGAAAATCGCAAGAACGTGAAAAAAACATTCAGTAATGTAGTATTTCCGGTTGAGGAATTTTGATAGATGATCCCATAGTGATACCTAAACGGAATATAGAGTTGGAACTTACTATGATTTTTCGTTGTTGAGCTATGCTGTACACATACAGACCATTTTCTAAAAACCACTTTTTTAGACTCAGAGGACCTCAAAACGTGTATTTTTGGTGAAAACTTGATATCTAAAATTTGACTCGATTACAGTACTTCCTCTTACTAGGAGTAAGAGAAAGTAAAAAGAGACAGAGAATCAACCATTATCTTGTGTCAGTTTGTTTATCTTGTACTGTTGTTAAAAAAAAATAAATACAGAAATATATTGAGTTTGGTGTATATAAATATATAACCATCCACTTAATTTTACTCTGAGTGTTTGTGTGAACTTATATTATTTACATTATTGTGAAATTATTATTATAATATTGTTGGCAACACCAACAATTGGTGACCCTATCTAAGGTGACAAATGTTTATTAATAATAACAGCTTTATTAATAAACAGCATAAATAATAAATGTTTATTAATAATAACAGCTTTATTTTCTCATTTTTGTTGAATACTTCAAAATTCTCACCAAGTCAGATTCTGATAACGATTCTCAGTTGAAACCAAAATTAGAAAATCAGCCTGCATTTGTTGAAAAGCTTGCAGTTAAATTATCACCTTCCTGGTTCGAGAGACCTGAAACATGGTTCGAACAAGTAGAAGAACAGTTCAGACAAGGCGGTATTACTTCTGAAAATACTAAATTTGACTATTTGCTTTCCTAACTTGAAAAGAGCGTAGTCGAAAACATATGGGATTTAGTAAATTCTGAGGAAAATAGGAAATATCTGTCGCTAAACAATGCTTTTTAGCGATATATAAAGAGGGCAAAGATCACCATATGAGACGTTTGCGGAATGATTAGGAGGGCTTTAACCTAGTCACCTTTGGAGAAAAATGAAGTGAATAGCTGAAATGTATATTGCAGATAAATTTTTGCGAACATTATGGCTCGACAAGTTGCCAACCACCATGAGGGAAATGGTCACAATAGTAGACAATGACATAGATAAAATGT
Organism: Triatoma infestans; assembly: GCA_011037195.1. NCBI lineage: Eukaryota > Metazoa > Arthropoda > Insecta > Hemiptera > Reduviidae > Triatoma > Triatoma infestans. The sequence goes on along the minus strand of JAAEAF010000090.1, from coordinate 36,328 downwards.
GTGCCCTCGCGGACAAGTTATGGGAACAAAAATCAGTTGATGGGATTACATAAAAAAACGAAACAGATTCAGTATCTAACCATAATAACCCTCCATGTAACCTAACACTTCACGACTTATATTGTCGCTTTGAAGAAATGAAAAAAAATTCCTAGACCGAGATACAACAAAGCGGGGAAATACTGTATTATCATTTTAAATTTCGCGAAAAATGCGTATAACTATGAAGCTGGAACGAAAAGCAGGAAAACACAGCCCGGCACTGCGCGATGCCATTGATACGGCTATGAGCCCTAAGTTTAGAATATTTATAAGAGGCAATAACTCAGGAATAAAATTCTTAATTGATAGTGGAGCGGAAGTTTCTGTAATCCCGTACAATAACAAAAGAAGTAATGTCAATTAAATCTTTTCCTGCGAATAGATAACCATTCCAACTTATTGTACCAGCTTGTTATCCATTGATATTGGACTAAAAAGAAGTTTTGAATGGCAGTTTATTATAGCCCAAACAACCAATGCACCACTTTGGGCTTATAGTAGATATGAAAAACAAAAAGTAAGTTAGTGGATGGCATAAGCAAACTTAGGGTGTCCGCGGATATCGCTCACATTAACGTGACGCATAGTATTCTCAACATTATTAGCAAACGACCCAGAATTAACCAACCCTTCACTTTACCAAAAAAAAGTGGAACATAATGTTGAGCATTTTATCACTACGACAAACGGCCCACTATTATACTGTAAAGCGCGAAGGTTAAACGCAGAAAAACTTAAAATAGCAAAACAAGAATTCCAATTTTTACTTCAACATAATATTTTGCAACCATCAGAATCTCAATGGGCGAATCCTGATCATCTAGTCCCGAAGAAAAATGGCACATGGCGAGTTTGTGGTGATTATAGAAGGTTAAATGATCGCACAATTCCAGACCGGTATCCGATTCCAAGAATCGATGATGTCAGTATTGTCCTCGAAGGAAAAACAATATTCTTAAAAATGGACCTCCTCCAGGCAATTTATCAAACCCCTTAGCAGAAGAAGATAAGCAAAAGACCGCTATAATTACTCCTTTTGACTCTTTAATGAGTACGAGTTGGTCTCTGATAGTGTAAGGCAGCAGTTCTTTCATTTTGCTTTCTCTGCCTACCAGAAATATGTGTCTTCGACCATCTTCGCCAAAAATGCTGCAACATTCGTTGCATCGTGCATGCGTTGCCATCGTGTTAGATGAGATTGCGGTGTTTGAGTCAAATCAGGCTCCACAATGGCATTTAGTGCACTATTAGTGAGAAAGTGTCCAGGAGTCAAAGGGTAAGATCATTTGGATTGTAGGGAAAGAGGACGAGATTTAAGGCACGATTATATCAATGTGCAAAATGTATACATTTCTTCGTACGTTAACAGAACTTCCCCTTTACGTTTAAAAAGTTATAAATGTTATTAAAATGGTATTTACATGATTGTATAGCTGCCTTCCATATTCCTCCAAATTTGGTGCTCTAGGAGGAATAACTCCCACACAATTCGGTTAAGAAATCAAAAATTTCACTTCCTTGTACAGCATAGAAAATATTTCTGTGCAGCTCGCGATCCACTAAGTTTTTTCCACTATCGAAAAATAATTTGTCTTCCTCGCCTTGCTACTTACCACTGTGTGGTAAGGTCGCCGACCAATTCAATATGAGCAGTCGTTCTATAGGCAAATCACCCATCCTCTGAGTTCTAGAGTGGGATTGACCCTGAAGCATGTTCTACAATTGCTTAGACTTGTCATGCGATATTACGGGCGCCTAGAATAGAATAGAATAGAATCGGGGGGGGGAGCCTCATTCCACTGCGACCTACAAATTGAGGTCTATTGTGGATCCCCTTAAGTTACAGAACAGCCCCCAGCTTTGCCCTCCTAATCAATCCTAGCAAAGCTGAGAGCGGCTCCGTCATGAAGCTTTCAGCTTCGGGATTGCCCGTCCCCAATTGAAGAAACCTAATCCTCGCCAGGCCGGCGCACTCACAAAGGATGTGCGCCGGGGTCTCCTCCTCTACCTTGCAGAATCGGCATACCGCACTATCCGCAAGTTGTAGGTGGTGCATGTGTCTATTCAGCCTACAATGCCCTGTTAGTAGACCCACAATTAACCTTATATCCCTTCGGGTTTGGCTCAGTAGGGCTTTGGTAAATTTAGGCAAATGTCTTTTAATGAAGAGCTTTGCCTGCCTCTGTCCTGGTGTTCCCTCCCACCAACGCAGATGCTGATTCTATCCACCCCTTGATAGAAGTTTGGATGAGGCTCCTGGACAAGCCGCAGAAGGGTTCGGGGCCTATAAAGGTATCCTGCGAGCCCTCCCTCGCTAGGGCATCCGCCCTCTCATTGCCCAGGAACCCCGCATGTCCCGGCACCCAGGCGAGTGTCAGTTTATTCCGAGTACCCACCTCGGTGAGGGCAAGTAGGCAGTCCCACACCAGTCTTGAGACTATTTGGTGTGAAGAAAGTGCCTTCAGGGCTGCCTGACTGTCGGAGTATATGGCCACTCTTCTACCCACTATCCTTTGCCTTATAATCTCCCTAGCGCAGAGTTGTAACGCCACGACTTCAGCCTGAAAGACCGTGGCGTACTTCCCTAGGCTGGCCTTAATTTTAACTTTAGGCCTGCCCCCGTAGACCCCAGCTCCGACCCCAGTCGGAGTTTTGGATCCATCTGTATACCAGATCGAGTTACCGAACAGGGGTGGGTCGCAGCCCCATTCGCCTCTGCTCGGTATGACAATATGGAAGTTCCTTTCGAAAAAATACTTAGGAACCATCCTATCCGTTGGCATCCCCAGAAGATAGTCCGCCTTGATTTCCTCAATCAACCTCTGGTTATTACGATCATGCCTAGAGGTGATGGGAGGCGGCCCCTGCAGGAGCCTATGTATTCCCATTCTGGCTTCGCCTAGAACGAGAATGTGTAATGGTGGCAGATTGAGGAGGACTTCCAACGCCGCAGTTGGGGTGGTCTTCATGGCCCCCGTGGAACCAAGGCATGCTCGCCTTTGGATCCCACCGAGCCTCTCCACTGCCCCCTTCTGCAACGTTTTGGTCCACCAAACTACCGACCCATATGTAACCATGGGTCTGATGATCCTGGTGTAGATCCATAGTGACAAACTTGGGCGCAAGCCCCAGTTTCTCCCACAAAGCCGTCTGCATCTATTAAATGACGCATCGGCTCTGTGAGAAATTTTGTCAATGTGTTGGTTCCAAGTGAGTCTTCGGTCGAAAGTAACGCCAAGGTACTTCGCCTCCGTCGCAAATGGAATCGGAGTGTGCCCAAGTAATGGAGGCCTAAGGCCTTCCAACTTGTGGCGCAACGTGAAAGGAACTATTATGGCTTTGTGGGGGTTTATGGACAAGTCCTCCTCCCTACACCAATTCCTAACCAGGTTTAGAGCTGCTTGAACCCGCTCTGCAATCGTAGTAGGGTATTTGCCTCTTACCACGATCGCCAAATCATCTGCGTAGCCTAGGCAGTCAAAGCCATCCGCAGATAGTTGGTGGAGGAGGTCATCAACGACCAAAGTCCACATCAGAGGGGACAAAACCCCTCCCTGTGGACACCCTCTCCCTACTTTTACCCTAAGGGTGGTCTGACCTATTGACGAGATGTTAATTCGACTACTTAGGCCAGACTCCATCCAGCCGCATAACACTGCTGGTACTCCTCTTTTATGGAGAGAGTTGATGACCGAGGTGCGCGAGACGTTATTGAATGCGCCCTCAATGTCCAAAAAGGTGGCTACCGCAATTTCCTTGTCCTCCAAGGATTTTGATAGCAGCCTGTTAAGATCATCCAGTGCGGCCTCAGCCGACCTACCTGGTTGATAAGCGTATTGGCGGGCACTTAGGGGGTTTGCACGCAAGACCTCATCCCTGATATATCTGTCCACCAACCTTTCCAGAGCTTTGCTCAGGAAAGAGGTTAGGCTAATCGGTCTATACGAGCCTGGCGTGAGATCAGACACTCTACCCACCTTGGGGAGGTAGATCACCTTGACCTCACGCCACGGTACCGGCGTATATCTACGGGCTATGCATGCCCTAAAGATTCTACACAGGTATGGTAATAGAATATCTAGTCCTTTTTGCAGAAGGACCGGGTAAATCCCATCCGTCCCAGGAGATTTGAAAGGTAGGGATTTATTGATGGCCCACCTGACTTTGCTTGGCCTGGTTATGAGAGTGGCGAGTTTCCAGTCCTCTGGGGAAGGTCTAATTGGCCTTTCCCCAGGGATCCCCGCCACCTCTGGGCCTGCAAGTCGGGATGAGCCTGGAAAGTGCGTCTCCGCGAGGAGCTCTAAGCTTCCTTCCTCGGAGACAGTGAAGGTCCCATCCCCCTTTCGGAGGAACCCCACTTCGTTCGCAGTACCGTCTTTGGCCAACGCTCTGTGGATTCTGGCGCACGAGGGTGAGTCCTCAATCTCCTCGCAAAACCGCCTCCACGAACGTCTTTTGGCCTTTCTAATCTCTTTATTGTACTGCGTGAGGGCATTCCGATAGACGGTCCAGTTCTGGGTAACTTTGGCCCTGTTGAACAATTTCCTCACCTCGGCCCTCAGTTTCTCGAGGTGATTGTTCCACCAGACCGTCTTTCCTCTCTGTGGTCTTGACCTTACCGGACAGTTTTCTTGGAAGGCAGTGGCTATCGCCTCCTGCACCTCCTCTACCGTCCGCTCAAGACCCTCCACCCCTCTCCCGTCAGAGATTCCCTGTGCTACTCTATACTTGAGGGAATCCACAAATCCTTCCCAGTCGGTTTCCCGAGGGTTCCGGAATGTTACCTGCTGCAACGGGGGGTGTCGATGGTGAACCTGATGTGCCTGTGATCGGAGCAGGATGGTTCCGAAGACACATGCCAGTTCCTGATGTCATCACTCAGCCTATGGGTGGTCAGGGTCAGGTCCAACACCTCTCTCCTGGCCACCGTGACGAAGGTGGGTTCCTTACCTAAATTAGAGATTAGTAACCCTTTACCATAGATAAAATCCAAAAGGGACTTACCTCTGCTGTTGCAGTTGCTGCTCCCCCATGCTGGGTGGTGTGCGTTGGCATCACATCCCACGAAGAGCGGGAGATTCTTCGCCTCACAGAAGTCGACGATCTCTCCCATCAGGTCCGGCGGGCAAGACTGGTCCTCACCGGGAAAGTAGGCGGAGCAGGCCACCAGCCTCCTGATTCCACCTTCGGTCCGTACCGAGATGATTGCTGTAACAAAATCGCGTGAGCAAAGTGCCGGCAGTAAGTTACCATCAATCTGATTATTAAGGACTATACAGGCTCTGGGTTTCCCAGAGCCCTTACAATATAATACCTTACCTTGAAATGGGCGAATGCCTCTGATTTCCTCGGCCACGAGCCACGGCTCCTGCACCAGAGCGATGTGTAGTTGCTCCGATTCAAACCTCCTGCACAAGACCGCCGAAGCGGCCTTGGCGTGATGGAGGTTGATTTGCAGGACCCGTAGTCCCATCCTAAGATGTAGTAGGGGGTCGGGAAGGCGAGCTAGGCTCGTCCCCCCGCCGCACTTCGGCACGCTCGGGCGCCAGACACCGCTGAGGGGTTTGAGGCCTCAACAGCGGGCTGACCCCGGCTTCGCCCAGAGCGACGGGCAAGCCCTTCCCCCTGTCGGTTTTTTTGCCTCTCTTTTCGCCCGCCTTACGGCCGGCTGAGGGCTTGGGTGCGCGAGCCTCCGTTGTCGGAACATCCGACACGGGGGCCCGCGCCAGCTTAGAAGTGGAGGGAACACCTTCCGCCGGGCGGATCGCCTCGGCGGAAGGGGCCCCAGCTCCTTCTTCATCGCCTCGTTTCTCCTTGGTTCGGAACTTCAACCTGCCGAACCCGTAGAATGGAGCCATATCTAGACTCCTCAGGATTTCCAGGGACTCCTTTCCCATGGAGAAGGTGAAGAGCTGTCCCTTGCTCTCCGGAACACACCCCATAACGGTCCACAAGCCGGGGTTGAGGCCCTGGTTGCCAAACCTCAAGAGGCTGACAACCCTTTCCGCCGTCACCGGCTCGCCATCCTCATGGGGTACAAAGACAGAGCACGTCACTGGCTTCGGGACCTCGTCCCCCACCAGGACCCTGAGGGCAGCGCCCTCCCAGGGCCGCAGCGTAGGGACGACCTCCGTCACCCAGGACGCACTCTCCTTGTCTGCACATGTAAGCAGGAGAAACCCTGCTTTATGGGTGCACTTAAGAAAGCGCACCTGACGGTCCTCCGTGGAGGCCGCCATGGTGGACAGCAGGGATTTTTGGATGGCTTTCAGCCTATCCGGCTCCAACTGCGTGTCCGGGTAATCGGCCGCGGCAATCGCGACCTTCTCCGAGGACAAAGCCTCCCCATAAGTACGAGGTCTCGCCCTCTTCGTCGGCCGCGATGCTTTCGGGGTACTTTCCTCCGAACGCGGCCTTTTTCCGGCCTGAGCCTTTTCTTCCTGTTGCCGGACAAGGTTCTCCCTGATTATGGATCGTCTTGCGACTGCCAAATCAGTGCCTTGACCGACTAACCTTTGCACCCGCCTGTTGGACGCGCCTGACAGACGGACTGCAAGAATGTCCATATCGGACATCACGTCAACCTCCTCTAGAGATAGCGCCCTTAGGGCTCTCCGGGGAGGCTGTGTAGTGGCCTCGGACGTGGGGGCATCCGCCCGCTCGTCCGAAGGTCTGTGTTTAAAATTTATAAGTTGCTGCTCCATGTTGTTCCCACGAGTAGCTGGGGAAGTGAAGTCCACCCGGTGAGAGCCCCGCAATGACCGGGTAAGGCTACTTACTCTGGGAGGGCGCCTGGTATCCCAGAGGCTCCGTAACGACCCCGGGATTAGGCTCCGGGACCAACCATCCTATAGGCACGGATCGCATAACACCGTAGGATTGAGCCGGATATAGAGGCAGGATAGGGTGGTCAGGGATTTCAAGGAAGGGCGACATAAAACAGGAGGCCAACGGGGGGTAATCGTTGACCCGCCAGAGCCCTAGTTAGCCGTGACACCGGAGAGACCCAGGTGCCACGTTGCCTGGCCCCCACGATGTGGGCGTTAGGGTTGGCTCGCTGCTCCACTGGAATCGCCGAGGCTTTCCACCAGTGTAACAGCATTTGGGGGCCTACGGGCGCCTAATGGCCAGTAATTTGGATGGATCGAGGCAATTAACAGTTGTTGTCCTGAGTGAAAGTTCCTTTTGTGTTCTTCATCAAATAACAACTTAGTGAAACGATGTTTATTTGGAAGTATTATTTGATGTTTTTAATTGTAAGGTAACTCGGCCTTCGACAATCTTCCGCCCATCCTGAGAATTCCGCCTTCTAAAAGTGGACATAATGATAGAAGCTTACTTTTACGATGTACTTCCCTCTTACTTTTTAAATCTTTCACTTCAGTCAGAAAAACTTCTTGCTGGACCTGCTTAATCAAGGTTTTCAAAGGCGATTGATACTCCATACTCAACAACAGACCTATTAGCTTCTGTCTATTCTTGTTCCTAGCAAAAGAATTATGAATGAATCTTATCACAAATGGCATTATTCTTATCATACGTTTGAATGATGAAAACCGCTCCTTATCTATTAAATGTACGGATTGATTGTTGTGATCAAACACTTTATCGCTTCAGGCACCCATTCTAACGTTTTTGGCCGTTGATCTTCTGATCCACTTAACCATGCAAGACCATTACACCAACCTTCTCATGCATTCAGATCCACTAATTCCTCAGGTCAAAAGATTAGCAAGATAACATTCTGTGGCACACGACGCCACTCACAACTGACTGTCAAATCATGAAACTCTGAAACTCGGTTCGATACAAACGTTTTCCACAGCCTAGGTGGTGAATGCATGTCTAGCAGTAGATCACACCATAAGAAGTCTTACCGATTAACCCTTATCATCGCTCTCTTCACGTTATACATGAAATGCGTCAGCAGCAAGGCAACACTCAGTTTTAATCTTGGATTTGCAATGTCTTCATCGGATGTATTCGAGATTTAGAGCATAAGAATTGTACTTCTGATAAGCCATTTGCGTTGGCTGTACGAACGTAATCGCTACCCCTAATGCCAACTCTGAGGCGTCGCAGAAACCGTGGAGTTCAATTACAAGTAAGAATTCGCTTATGACTCTTCCCAAAATTAAACAATTAAACAAGTATTTTAATGTCTTCCAAAAATGTTAATTGTTTGGTGTAATCTTAACCAATTCTTTTGTGTATCCGGTGTGGTAGCACATCGTCCCATCCTGTCTTTAATTTCCGCAGATGCTGAATGAAACTCTTTGAATTTATTATTATGGGTATTAAACAACATTACATTACATCAAACAACGGTTAACGAAAATGGTTGAAGTCAGTACAACAATATTAGAAAAAAATTATATATATATATTTTTTTTAATTCCAGGCGCTTCAACATCTATGGTCATTAGAGCCCGGAGCCTTCTCAATGCCGGCCTCCGGACAGTATTCTCTCGCTACAGACAACACTGCCCATCACCGAACAGTGAGAGGTTAGGAGGCTCCTAGGAAGAAAAAATCTAAGGGTAGCACTGGACTCGAATCCGGGACCTCCGCGTGGGAGTCCAACGCGCTAACCCCTTAGCTAATCCTCCCCTATATTTATATTTATTAATTATATATATATAATATAAATATAAATATATATATATAATGTACATAAAATGTAGATATAAAATAACTATAACTATATATATTACAATTAAAATATTTTTTTAAATAAAGCAGTGGACATTTGAAAATCAATATCTCCGGGTACGAAATCATTCCATTCTTTACATATACTTTAGATGACGTCGTTGTTAGCACAGAACTGAGTTTGTATAAAGGAACAACGAAAGATAATGAACCGCGCAATTTGCGTGAAGGTACATGGAATGAAATTGCAGCAAGTAGCTCCGAACAATCATCATCACTACGCAGTATCTTCTTCAAGAAAATCAAATCAACTCGCACTCTTCTAACCTCTAGAGTAGCAAAGATAGAGCGAAAAAGGAAAACTTCTTGTTAAAAAAAACTCTTAACAAAGTGAGATTATATGGCCTCGAGTCCAGTGACTGTACGTTCTCCATATCCCAGATGCATGCTCCATAATGCTTCTTACAAATGAATCGACAACCATCGCTGCTTTGGGATCACTAAGATCACGAGCGTGCCTCAAAACGAAGCTCTAGAAGCCTTTCTACAAATCTCTTCAACGTGACTCTTGAACGATAGGTCATGGCTCAACTTTACGCCCAGGTCCCTCACATATCTCCGTTCAAGCAAGTGGTTGACTATCGTTAGCATATTTATAAATGATTAATTTTTTTTTACATAAAATGAAATTATGTGGCATTTTTAATATTAAGTTCCATGCCATTACTACTGCACAATTCGGAAATACTATTTAAGGTTTACTGTAGCTTTAGACAGTCTTTCAGGGAGACAACTTTTAGAAAACTTTCAGGTCGTCAGCAAACGCAAGAACTTCTGAGACGGAAATTTTCACCAAAAGATTATTAAAAAAAATGAGGAAGAGAGCCTAGATGCGATCCTTCAGGAACACCTGATACTGCAACAAACCATCGAGAATGTTCAGGACCCCATTTCACCCTGCACTTTCTACCATTAAGGTAATCGCAGAACCACTTTAACGTAGGACCACAAGTGCTTATCACCTTAAGTTTTGCTACTTATATAGCATTAGTATGCCATTATTCATTTCAAACTGACTTTTGATTGATTTTTTTTTTTCTTTAATTTGAGGCACGTCAACATCTGTGGTCATTGGCGCCCAGAGCCTTTTCAGTGCACTGCCGGCCTGCAGACAGGGTTCTCTCACTGTTGATTTGATTTTTATTACTTTTTATTTATTTTTAATTAAGAGAAATAATTACTATTAATTATCTTAGTTTTTTGCGGTGCATACCCTCACGCGCTGACCCTGCTTGTTATAATCGTCAAACTCCTTTACATTCTAGATAAGCAGGTTATTTTCTTGCTGGATAGTTGAAATAGCTAAGGTATTCTGAACCATCTCAGAAATGCGAATCCACAGGTCTGCCAAGCCACTTCTACCTCATATGCTATTTTGGATAAATCAACTTAGATATTCCGTTGCTAAACGAAAAAGATGATCAAGGTCCAGGCTATGGATATTCGAACTAAAGATTTAGAACACTACTGAAAGTTTGCTTGTTTTAACATTTTCCACCAACTTGCCCTTGAAATAGATTCTTCCGATGCTCTAATCTAAATCATTATAGTTCATATACTATCAAGCACATGTTTTTCCCAGTCTGTCGTGACTCATAATTCGGGCGAATAAAAGAGAATAAAGATCACGGTGATGGCTATTTTGTCATGTCTAATTAGTTAAATTAGCGAGCGGCCAGACTTTGATTTTTTTGTAAATCATATATCTACTTCAATAAAGTTGGTCTTGAACTAGATTATATATATTTTTTTTTCCAGTACTTTCATTGATATACTATTGACGAAAACTAAGTAATTGTGCGATCTGATTGTTTTTCGTAACAACCATAACAATCTTCATTATCATTAAAAATCTCCCATAAACCTTTCACACATACATAATGGCCTTAAATAATTACTAATAATAAATAATATTTGTAGATTGTTTGTTTTTAAGTTACCTTAGATAACTATGAAAATTGTAATAAACTGCCAGTTCTCAAGATGAATTATTACATTCTTTATATATATTTATTTCAATTTTATTAGCTTATCTTAAATTACTTAATTTTTGTGATTCACAAAAAAGTGAGATTAGTTGCTTATTTGTTATGGAAAAACTACCCATGCACCTTTGACTTAGATTTTCTTGGGTTGTATGAAACACATTTAAAATTGCTTCATTACTTTAACGGTGGGAAATCGATATTTTCTTAAATGTTGTAAGCAAAGATTGCCTTTGTGTCACAATTTCGCATCGTGTTTATTAAGCATGCACAAGTTTTGAGATTCCCTGACAAATAATATTTAAGCATATCGTAGGAAACCAAAATTGATATTCCGTTTAGATATCGGTTGAAGATTTCGGTTAAAATCCCTCATTCGGAAAGGCGATTATGTAATATTTCTTAGTTTTTGCGATTTTCTTGGAATAGGGCCTATCCATTTTCTTTGAACTTGGTAATCAAAGACAATTCATATAAAACCTATTACTTTTAGCTGAAACTTTTTTTGACAATTTTGATTTTGTGAGGAAGCTGGAATTCAGGATTTCCTCATACATTTTATTGGAGGATTGCAACTTGCTACAATATAATCAAACGCAATATGTTGCAAACATCGGACCTTAAAGAAAGTCGGTACTAAGTGCTTTGCTTTTTTTCGGTAATTCGCGATTTTCTCGAAATCAGTTTAATTTTTTTTTTTAACTTGGTATACTTATGTGCTTTATACTTTCATTTGAAACAATTTCCAGGAAAATTGATTCTTAGATGGGTTCCGCAGGAGCTCAGACGAGTTTCATTCAACCTTTGAATTTCTCTGTGTTCTACCATCTTTATATTGGTCATTTAAAGTAGGAATTACAAGATTGAAGAAAGTTAATTGAATTGAGAAATGCTGATAGAGAAAGTCATGTAAATGTTTCATCCAGATTTTTCTTATATGATGGCATAAATGTTCATCGATATGTCGAATCAGAATTTTTTTTTTTTAATAAATAAAATGTAAGATTCAAATTGATTTCTACCATTCCTGTTGTCGTGATATCAGAAGCGGAAGAAAAATATTTTTATTTGCCCGGCAGCTTATTTCCGGTAGTCTTAAAAAATGAATAAATAATACATAACATATACATTTAAACAAATATTAATTGTTGGTTGTCCAGGAAGGAGTTGATATGGTTTTAGCCATCAAGCGTTTTCTATCCGAGTAGTCTGTCCAAACTTCTACAGTGTGTAGGTTTGTTTACTAGAAATCTGTGTGCTGTCCTACCTATGAAGTCTTCCAAATAATATTCTTTCAAGAGAATATCATTTTTGAGGAAACCCTGTTTACAAATAAAATAGAAGCACTCGAGACATTGCACAAGTTCGTGATTAAAATTCTACAAATAGATAGCTATACAAGCAATTCTTATGCTATCTAATATCATGAGATTTATTAATATAATATAATTGAAATACCCTTACTACTAATAAAACAGGATTGATATAGATTATTAAAAAGTGATTTGTTGGCTGTTAATATTATTAATGGCTTGTAAATAGTTGTAAAAATTCCGAAAGTGAAGAAAGTTGTCAAATGGAAGTTAAGAAATGCAGGAAGAAAGCAATCGTTGAATATTTCAAATTATATATTTTTTTAAATAAAATAATAAAAACTAAATTCTATAAAAAATAATATCACAATTTCATTGACTTCAAAATTTTTTGTTTTATATATAGCACTTTGACTAAATGTTAGCCAACAAAAATAAAAATAAAATATTTTTTGTCTTCCAAAATTTGTATGTATAATACGTACATATTATATACCTATAAAAATATATAAGTCTATAAATGTAAAAAGTGTGATAATAATAATATTTAAAAAAAGGGTAAAATTGGCCTGGACATCTAAATATATATATATAATTAATGATTTAGATAAAATAATTAAAAAAATAAAATAATAATATTTACAAATTTTAATATAAAAAGTAAATATTAATCAGTACATTGGTTTTATGATTCTACAAAAGAAATCGTAAACTTAATAACGATAGAAGAAAATAAAATTATTTCTTTATCAATCAGTGATACAGATAAGTAACAAAATCAGCACTAAATAACTCCCTAAAGGCACTAAATAAATAAATAAATGAAAAATACAAGGTGGCACTGTTTCTTTTTTTTTTGTTTCAAACGCAACAATAATGTATTTCCCCAAAATATAAAATCAACAATTATATATGTATATATTTTTTTAAAGGAAGGATAGCTTTTTTTTTTCTAAAAATACTTATAACTACACTTAGTTAATATTGAAAAATAAATGTTAACAGATTATTATTATTGCGATGTACAGTACAAGAAAGATGTCTAGGAAAAACATTAATAAATAGTTGTAAAAATTCATAGTTGTAATCTAGTATTATTATTAAAAAACATTTACTTTGTTTATAAGAGATAGTTTTGAATCTATTGCATCGTTTTATAAATATAATCATGAAAACAGTCATTATTTTTTGGAATTACAAAATTCTAGTATTCAGGTCTTTCTTCCACAATGCTCTCATTTCTAATAAATACTACTACAATAATATACAGTATTTTAAGTAGGATGAAACAAACAAGCAACCGAAAAACGAAATGTTAAATGACAATGAATTGTGAAAATCCACAATCCAATGAGATTAAATAAAATGTTTTTTTAAAAAAACATTATCTTAATCTGGTAATTTCTTGAACTATGTAAGAAGAAGAAAAATTAAAAATAAAATAAACATTTCCGACCTAACTGGGAACCGCAAGTAAAAGTTTTATTTAGATGAAACGGTGATAAAATATATAAAACAAAAATCTTATACTCTGAAACTTAAGAAAAAAAAAAATACATACCAGAGAAAAGATGTTAATCAGAAACATCCATAACTATTTCTAACATATTGTTAATTTCAATAATATTCATATTATCATTTGAATCGGGAAACGCTGGATCCTCTTCAGAACGGATATCACCAATCAATTCTTGTGGAAGATTCAGTGAACTAATGTCAAGTTTACCTTTTCGACCGAACATCGCTTCAAAAGGTGTTTTATTAATTTTTTCATTGTAAGTGATATTTCTTATGTATTGTATAAATCTCAGTCCTTCTGACCATTTATACGTGGCACTACGGCACAGCCAACAGTATAAAATTTTATTTATTTCATTATTTGGCACTTCCAAATATACTTTTTCATGTTTAATTTGTGGTCCTTTAGCATTTAGTAGATTAATGATTTCTTCTGCTGTCTCCTCATCGCTACCCGACTGTAACACACAAGGGGCCCCAAATGTTGTGAATACTTCCATCAAAGCGGTGGTCACTTCTCCAACTCCTTTGCTTTTCAAGGCTTTAAGTTGGACAAATTTGGTAACATCATCCTCATAAACTATAATATATTTGTAATCACCATCCGGTTCTTCTTGCATATCGATAAAATAAAAACTTCCTCTTGGTTTTATTTCATTCAACATACCCCTACAGGCTACCTCTTTGGAATTTTTATTCGAATGTCCTGTCTTGCCACTTTTCGAACTTTCCTGTTCACCTTCTTTACCTATGAAATAATAACTTTCATTACATTTACACTGCGAAGATGAAGTCTTAGTGATGCCTTTATTCCTATTTTCTCTACACACTGTACACTCAGAGTTCACTAGCTTTGTATTGTAACCAACTGGCTCTTTTTCTTTTGCTTTGCTACGTTCCTTACATACTTTACATAAATTCAGATATATATTAATAGATTCATATGTAATATTTTTATACTTATCTTTTAGACATTTGAATATAATATTTTTACCGCCATGATTTGTTTTCAAATGTGTATCATTAATAACATCATATATTTCATCTTTGGTAATATAGTATATAAGTTTATCTTTTAAACGTTTATCTCTACTAGGAACTATTAATCTTTCTCTTTTGTTCTTTTCCCTAACTATATCGAAAACTCTCTCTCGAAAGTTATCACCAGGTGATGTATTTTTCCCTTTGTTTTTCTTATTTTCAGCTTTTACTTGCCTAATTATAGCATTATATTTAGCTTTAGTCAAATATAAACTGTTTGATTCTTTTCTTTTACTCAAAGCAATATTCAGTTCTTTACAAAATGTCACTTTACTTACACCTGATTTGGGTTTATTGGCCATTTCATTTGGTACAATTCTATTATTTGTTGGCTCGATTTAGACATCAATAAATCCTGATACTTCAAGCAATGTTTTACCTACAGTTCATAAATAAGAATAAAAACAGTCCACAATAATCCACAGACACAAGAAAAAAAGGATGACGTGATTTAACACTGGTTGATTAACACATCAAACACAATGTTTTTTACTATAAAGTAGATGAAAACACTACAATAAGGTGTAATAAGTATTTAGTTTATTTATCTATTTACTGTACATAATGAATTTATGATAATTATTCATCAATTCGTCTATTGAGACAGTAACACTAGACATAATTGGTTATGGCCTTGTTCTCATGTTTACGTTTATCATTTACCACTTTAGCCGATAGGTAGCGCAGAGCCACTTTCCTCAACAAAAAAAAAAAGCATGAGTTGATTTTGGCTCCTAGCTTGTTCATCTTCAACGACTTTCTAGAGGTTAACTATACGTTGTTCTTTTTATTATGCAAGCAAAATAGTTTGTGAAACAGTTAACATCGATATTGCAATTGGTCTTTTTCAGAGTTTTGTTTTTAAGTTAGATGTGTTGTGGTCGTGAATTATGTTTTCTAAAAAAGTTTTAGTAAAGCTCATTTTTCGTTTAAATAGATTTTCCAACACAGTTTACATGTTGTATTAAAGTAAAATAGTCAAAATCTCTTACGTCGAAGAATGGATTTAAATACAGTTTCATTTTCAACAACAATTGACATGAGCGAAATGTAAGTTTCTAATTTTCTTACATAGTTGAAGATGAATTGAGTGAATAAAATAGCCTTTATTTGTTTCACAAATTACACAGAATGTCTATTTTATACAGTAAGTTAAAACATGATTAATGTATTTACACAGTGAATTTAACAATGTGGATAATCGTTTCCCAGATCTTTTCATGCTAATCTGTTCCTGGTCAATCTGCACCAAGTTGAACTAGCAACTTCTACCAAATCTTCCGAGTCTAAACTTTTGTATAGGCTTTCTAATACATAGTTAAGTGACAAAGGACTCCTTGCCTTACACCTCTTTGGATTGGCAACATTTCTCCAGACTTATCTAGCTTAGATTTGCTATTTTGGTGTATTAATGACACTCTGGGGAAATCAAGTTTTATAATCGATAAAGGCGAGATAATATTTTATACGATATTCGCTACTTTTCTGCATTAGCTGATTTTAACATATGTATATTATCTAAGTTGAGAAACCTGGTCTAAACCTGATTGCTGTGAGTGTCGGTTAAAATAAAATCTATGCATTTTAAATTTAAACATTCTTTTCTATATTCATTTCATGATTATTTTACCTGGTTGGAAGTTGGAAGTATTACTGAGCGGTCTGTAATGTTGTATTTCTGTTAAATCTCCTTTTTCTTATATTCATAAAAAATCACGTTTTAATATAATGGAACAATATTTGAATAGGATGTATTGGTTTACAATGTTAAATAAAGAGGCAAAAGGCTTCACAATCTTTGTCATTTCGTCTGTAATATTGCCCAAACTGGTGCTTTGTCACATTTCAGTATCTTTATAATTTGCTGCAGTTCAAATTCTTCATATTTCGATTTACCTTCTTCATTTTCCCTGCTTCTAAAATTCTTATCTGAGATACTACTGCTTACATCAGAATAGAGGATTGATAAAATTCCGTTGCACTCCGCACTGTTTGATTTCTGTTACGAATGTATGGTATTTTCCTTGTTTTTAATTGTATCAAAATATTTGTGTTCTTGAGCAAGGATTTTTGCATAATATTCCGAAAGCATAATTTGTTTCTTTAGAGTTTATTATTTTGGTTATAATATTCTAACATATCTTTCTGTATTTCACTTTCTTGCAGATATTGTAAGAAATTTCATCAATTTTGTAATAATTCCCTTGTTTCAATTGACTTCAATGTTACTGAGGTAATTTACTTAGACCTTTCTTTTTAATAAGTAGCTCTGCACATATGCTGTCCGGAAATTAGATAATAAATGAATTGGACGAAAATAATTTATGCTGCGTGTAATAACAACTCTTCATTCCTTCGTCTAATTTTTTATATTTTTTAAAACATTTGGGGACATTTCTTTTTTAATTAATATTTTTGATATCTGATTAAACATCTATTGATCAGTGTACAATTTCAAATTATTTTTTACAAAGTTAATATTTTCTGTCAGGATGTGAACTATGATGTATACTGTCCATTTGGAGAAATCCAAGTACATTTTCCGTTTGGTATCTGGTATTTAGTATTTGGTATCCAGGATGTGGACCCATTCATACATTCAACCATCTTCCTTTTCTTTTAATTGAGTGAATGTATATCAGCTAAATACAATCAGAATAATATCCGTCTTGATTATATTATAAGCTTTGATATCTATCACATAAAATATGATAAATTGCCTAAAATATTATTTTAACTAAAACGAGTAAAATGTTGGTTGACTAGGGCCAAAAAAACCTTTTAAGGTTTATTCTATCGACGGTTCGGACGCCTTTGGAGCCCTTTTTCAGGATTTGTCAAGGAACGGTAGAGAGTTAAATGCTGAGTTGTTGGGCATTTAAATGTTGAACATTTGACGCTCTACCTCTCTATAACAGATCCTGAGGTCCTGAGTCTGCAACGTCGATAGAATAAACTTAATAAGGTTTTGTCTTTGGCCCCAGCCAACCAACATTTTGCTTGTTTTATTTACAAAAGCCAAACGTAAATTGTTTATATTAATATTTTTTAACTATTTATCATTTTCAACAATCCTGTATGCTTGATTAAATTTGGTATTGCTTTCCTATTTAATAATTATTAACATATTATTTCTGCCATTTTATTGATGTATAAATGCTATTATTTATTGCTTATTAATAAATAGAATTTAAAGAGACTATAAAGAAACAAATCTTGAATTTGGTTTCTTCATTAGCAAATATTTGTATTTAAATAAAAATTCTGGATAACCCTACAATAGCGCTCATAGTGGGATGCTGAGTAATTTCCCACTTAGAATCGATCTTCTTTGCAAGTGCCCAGTGTCAGTATGTGTTGAGCAACAGCGCCTTGAGGTACTAAGTTTAAATTTCGCCCACAAAAAATAATTATTTAAACAAAAAAATTGAATGCATTTTCAGAATAGTAATGACAGCCGATTATAGATACCACCGAATTCAAATAATGTCTTGGTCAAAACATACAGCTTCACCACAATTAACTTTAGTGTCGCGTTTAAAAGTTCCATTAGTATGTAATAGACCTATTATTGTTCGTCTATCAAATATTAAGGAATACGCCAAGGCTACAAATTAAATTTTTTTAGAGGGAGAGAGAAAATAAAGGACCTTAAATTGTTGACGATTTTTGTTATCAATTTTCGTTTTTATTTATTATTGTTTTAAATAAACCATCGGACCAAAGGTAAATTTGTGTATCAAGTATGAATGATTTTTGGCCGTTGAGTGGTATACAAGATCCTAGGTAAGTTATAGATCTTATCTCTTATCATTGTTATCAATAGAATTTTAAGTGTTTTTTTATGCACCAAATAACCAACTTTTATTTCGTTGTGTTTTGTTATTTCTATAATTATGGTTTTTAATTTTAGAGAAGGAAAGATATTGGAATGTAAATTTTGAAATTTTCTTTGAAATGCTTGAGTGCTGAAAAATACCCTAAACAATATTCCCCTTGAATTTCGAAATTTTATATAATTTTTATACATATTTCTACAGAGTAAAAATAAATTCACAAGTACTTGTTCTCGTTTTCATTTAAATTGATTTAGTACTCCAGTTTTCAGTTTATTAACGCAAAGTTATGATGAAGTATATCTCAATTTGGATAGTTTGACCTATAAAACTAGATTAAAATTATTTGTTCAAGTTTAGATATTTTTTGTAATTTTTAGCGCATAGGTTTTGTGGAGATATATTGTATATTTTGAATTCAAATAAGTCAATAAGAAAATTTTGTCGTGAACTTTATGGTTGGTATAAACTACATACCAAACTAAATTTGCTGTATGTCATGTATTTTCAAAAGATAGCTTTGTTTATTTAAGAATAATCAGCGTGTTATAATTATTATATTATTAGAATTTTTGTTTTTAAGTGAATTACAAATCTGATATGAAACATTCACCAACTTTCTCTTTCTGCAATTGACAATTTTTTCTTTCTCAAGATTTTAATTGACAATTTTGTATTTTTAAGCAGCTTATTGGGCCAACATACTGCATGCAGGCTGTGCGGAACTAACTTATCCTTGTACGTTGGGACCATTTAGCGTCTCCATCAATCTGTACAGCAAAACTTGTACTGACAGTTCCTAAAGTTAGACCCCAGAACCGATAAAGTCAATTTTTAATTAATGCGCTCATTAAATTGGAATTCAGAAATGCATTTAATGATCCTGTGGCAGGACACTACGCAGATGGTATTCTAAAGGAAAACTGAAGGTTGCAGCTTCCCAGAATTTTCCAAACAACTTTCCTGGAAAAATGTTTGAAATGGAACGTTGAATGTACAAACAGGATGGGAAGTTTAAAGACAATCGTTGGAATCATATTCGGATATTCCGATAAACTAAACTTCCGATTCACTGATTTTGTGATCTTTGTTCACACACCGGCACCTCTGAACAAACGTTCCTGTGAAAACTCGATATCGAAAATTTGATATGATCGCAATACAGTAAGGGAAAGTAAACAAATCTGGTGTGAAACACACATATGACTCTTCAGTTAATACAATATTAAAATTGACAAATATTCATTAAACATAGAAATTCGTCGGAATGTTTCACACCAGATTTTCACTTTCTCTTGCATAAGATTTAACATTTTTTACATTAAACAAATAAACAATGTACAAAATTCTTAAATGGCAACAAATAATTCGAAAATTAATATACAATATAAATATCAGATAGAATAAGATGCCATTATTTAATTAAGTAATAGACATTTCTGAATATTAGATTAGATTAGAATGAAAACGAGGAGGGCAAAGCCTCATTCCACTCCCAAAACCTGCATTGAGAGGTCTACTGTGCATCCCCTGGGCTTATAGCACATCCTTCAGCTTCACCTTCTTAATCAGGCCTAGCAAAGCTGAAAGTGGCTCCGACATGAAGCTCGTAGCTTCGGGATTACTTGTCTCCAGTTGAAGAAACCTTATCCTCATCAGGCCGGCATATTCACAAAGGATGTGTACCGAGGTTTCCTCCTCGGCCTTGCAGAACTGGCATAACGCGTTGTCTGCAAGTAGTAAATGATGCATTGCCCATTCAGCCTAGTTAGTAGACCCATTATTATTAGCCTTATATCCCTAAGGCTATGGCTCAGTAGATCCCTGGTGAATGTAGGTAAATGTCTTTTAACAAAGAATTGAACTGCCTTTGCCTTGGTGTTCTTTCCCACCATTGCAGACGCTGGTCTTCTGTCTAACCCTTGTTAGAAACTTGAATTCCCTGGGCAACCCGCAGAAGGGCTCGGGGCCTATAAAGGTATCCTTCGAGTCCTCCCTCGCCAGGGCGTCCGCCCTTTTGTTGCCCAGAAACCCCGCATGACCCGGCACCCAGGCGAATGTCAGCTTATTTCGAGCATCTATCTCGGTTAGGCCAGATAGGCAGCCCCACATCTGTCAAGACTATTTGGTGTGAAGATAGTGCCTTCAAGCTTGCATGACTATCGGAGTATATGGCCACTCTTCTACCTTCTAATCTTTGCCTTAATTACTGATTATAGTAATTAATTGTAAATAATTGAATTTTAAGTTAATTTTTTTTGGATTAATTTTTATTAATTAATGTCTGTAGATTGCAGAGTTCAAAGAACTTAACAAATTTTTCAAAAATATCTTTATTCAGAAAGGCCTTTTTGTTTATGGCCATGTGTAATGTAAAGTTTTGCTTACCGTAATAAGTAACATTCTAATATTTTCCAAATGGCGGCACTGAAAAATTATATGGTCTACTCTCTGTCCTCTCCATTTCCACATGTACACTTGGCCGTTTCTGCTATATGAAAGTGTTTTAAATAGGCTTTCATCTTTCCATGTCCTGTGATCAGTTGGGCCATCTTATAATTTGATTCTCTGAGTAACAAGAGGGTAAAGAAGAGGGAGAGGGGTTAACTGTCTAGTTATTTCACCTTTGCAGGAGGACTCCCACTTACATTGCAGGGGATTCCTGCTTTATTGCAGGGAATGTCATCTCTGCTCCATCATTGCAAAAACGGTGGAAGCTCTTTCATCACGTTCCAAGTTTGTGTGTGTGTGTGGTCAGCATAACTGAAAAACGTAAATCGCTGAAAGTACAAATTTGATATTTCGTTTCAGTTCCACCAAGGAACCTGACAATAATGTTTGTGACAAAATTGGTCAACCGGAAGTACCACATTACTGAATGAATTGTTTACTTTTTGTAGTTTTCTTGTAAGTGGCTCCAGCGATTTTCATTAAACTTGGTGTATCAATTATACATTTTTTTTTTTTGGTGAAGCCTATTGCACTGCGACCTTCACGGATTATTGTGCTTTTTCAATTACACATATAAAGAGCTTCAACTTTTATTTGAAACATATCTCCGGGAAAATTCAGTTAAGTGGGTTTTGGGCAGAGGTGGGGTTTTACTTTCCTCTTCTAAAGTACTATTTTATTTATTATGCACGATGCTATTATCCACATGTATAATTAGAATTAAATATGTTGCCTATTTGGAGTTTGAAGGAAATCGGCTGACTGGAAGTGCGACCGTACTCATGAGTTTCCTGCGATTTTCTTAATAAAAACACCGACTGCTTTCATTCAACTTACCAACATACATACATACATACATACATACATACATACAGTTAGTGACAGTCATATTCATACAGTAGTCTGTGTTGTACATAAGTACACAGTTTGTACGTACATGTACTTTTTTTTACAACTTTATATGAAACATATTTGGCACAGTTAGCTGCTTGCTACAAAACAATAAACATTTGCTTTATCTAAAGGAATTTATTAGAATAATATAAATATTAAAAACAAAGTACCAACCTGATGCGACTTTCATATTCATACATTACGAACAATAAACATTTTTTAATTGAAAAATAAAAAACAAACAAAAAAAATCAATATTTTGTTGGGTAACCTTTTCTTTTAATTACCTCAATGAGCTTCCTAGGCATCGACTCAACAAGTTTCTTAGTAGTTTCCGGAGTAATGTTATACCATTCTACTATTACTTTCTCCTTAAGTTGAGTTGTATTTTGGATCTGATAATTTTTCAATTTTTTTTTTAACTCTGCCCACAAATGCTCGATTGGGTTGAGATCTGGTGACTGTGGGGGTGTTGCCATCACTTTGGGGCAATTATACAATAGCCATTCTCTTGTTTTAAGGGCCCTTATGCTTGGGATCATTATCCTGATAGAAAATAAAGTTTCTTTCAATTCCCAAATTTTTGACAGATTCTTTTAAATTTTTTCTTAAAACATTTACGTACTTCTCAGAATTCATAATCCCGTCGATAAATTGAATTTTCCCCACCCCAGAAGCTGAGAAGCACCCCCAAACCATCACAGACCCACCTCCATACTTTACTCTCTGTTGTACGTTCTTAACAGAAAGGCTTTCATTTCTTTTCCTCCAAACTTTACAGTTTCCATCGGATTGTAAAATGTTAATTTTAGTTTCATCTGTAAATAAAACGTTTTTCCAGTAATCAAATTGATGATTTCTGTAAGTGTTAGCGAATTGAATCCGTGTTTTTTTATTTTTTTTATTTACAAATGGTTTCTTCCTTGCTGACCTGGAAAAGAACGAATTTCTTTTGAGGGCTCTGCGAACAGTCACAGGATTAATATTCCTTCCCAACCTAAAACTCATCTCCTCAGCTAAGCTTGGGGCACTTTCTTTAGGATTTTCTTTCACTTTTCTTACTAGGAATCGTTCATCATAATCACTGAGCAACTTTCTATTTAAATTTCTTGCCTTATTTTCAATTCTGCTTTCATTTCTGTACCGAGTAATGATACTTTGTACTGTAGCATGGCTTCTATTTATTAATTTTCCAATTTCACGCAAAGTTTTTCCTCTTTGCCAATTTTCAATTATGATTTTACGAATTTCACGGCTCGTATCTTTACCTCTTCCCATTTTCACTTTTAAATTTAAATTAGACCCACCAAAAATGATAGAAAACATTAAACTGAATGTAATTTGACCAATGAATACCTTTAGAGATGAAATAGTAAACAATTATTAGAGAATGAATGACTATATGTAGTGTGTATGAATACGAAAGTCGCATCAGGTTGGTACTTTGTTTTTGATATTTATATTATTCTAATAAATTCCTTTAGATAAAGCAAATGTTACCGTTTTGTAGCAAGCAGCTAACTGTGCCAAATATATTTCATATAAAGTTGGTAAAAAAAAAAAGTACATGTACATACACATTGTGTACATATGTACAACACAGACTACTGTATGAATATGACTGTCACTAACTGTACATAACTCATAACTTACATACGGAAACCTGTCGCTTCTATTTGGACCTTTTTCCGAGAAAAATCAAATAAGAGAGGTTGTGAAGGAGGGCGAGATTGTGGTTTGCTCAGTAAAGTTGTTGTTATGAAGTTCAGATTTACACAATCGTTGGAATTGAACACAACTAAACATCTAGGCCGAATTATATGTTATTTAGAAGTAAATTAATATTTAGATTATTATAGTCTAAATATTTAATTACAAGTTATACATTAGTAAATTGCAGTTAGAGAAAGTCGTGAGTGGTTCAGACCAGATTTTATCTGGATATTCTGAGGCCCTACTGAGTACGAAATAATTTGTTTTAGGGAAATCAGATTTTGTGTGTGTATAGTTCTGCATATTTTCTTGTGTGTGTTTGCTTGTATGTGTATGAACATCACGCAAATAAAACATCCCAAAAAACTTGATATTCAGTTGTTTACCAGCCCTCATCCCACACCCGAACCTTGATGCGATTGTGATGATTGTCTTCTTTTTTTGCGATTTTATCAAAAATGACGCCAACAATTTCTGAGTCATTAAATGCTACCATGTATACATACATTCGTAATCATATCAGTTTTATTTCAAACGTGTTTCTGGAAACATGGGGAAGTTCTGGAGGAATGGTAATCTCTGGCTTTTGTCTAAAGTGCTGTTTCAAGATAAAATGTAGTTTTACTGTGCAGATAATAAAGTCGAGCTGTGAAATTGTTTAAAGAAAACCAAAAATTGTTTACCCCACCTCCACTTCATAGATCTAGTTTTCTAGTTTTCAAAACTATGTGTACATACTATACTGGTGTGTGTGTGTGTGTGTGTGTGTACGTGTGCACATGTACTTGTGCTTATAGATTTAAAATATACTCCTTCTAGGAGGACGGAGAGGAAGTCGTGTTATCACACCAAGTTTTAGTTGACTTGCACTTTCTGATATAAAAGCAAGTATTGCGATCATGTTAAGACATTTAATTTGTACATGTCACAATACCAGATTTACATATTATGAAGTAACATGATTACAGAAATAGTAATATATTTGACAAGTGAGAGAAGTAGGACTTTTTACACAATCGAGTTCACAGTTTGACTACTGAGCGCACCGAGCCAACTGGAGATTATAAAAAATACTTTCTTCAAGAGTTAAGTATTAGATTTGTTTGTAGTCGTATTAAATAGGTTTTAAATTATATGAATAAAAAAAATCTGGTGTGATACACTCACACGGCTTTCTCTTACTGCAGTTTACACACCTTCCGGTCAACATTGCTGAGAATAGTCGTAATTATCACATAGTATTTAAGGAACAGAAAATAAAGCAAAATGACAATCAAGTAAATAAAGACAAACCGTAACATTAAAACCACAAGGATAATAAAAATAACTGTAGTGGACAACCATTTGCTTTCCCGCCATCTAGTGTTAAATATAACACACTCCGGTAGATTATTTATAAGTTCCATAATTCCTGGTCAAATAATCTAAGCAGCTTTTGTTCTGCTTAGCAAAGTAGTCAGCCCCATAAATTCAGATTGCTGAATGGCCATGAATGTGATCTAACCCCGATGCCTAGAAACCTCAGAAATCTTCTCTGAAGTGTACATCATAAGGGAGATCAAAAGATTGTACGAACCATAACATTGTATGCTTATGCAATATAAACTTTTGGCCGATCTGCAAATATTAAGGAAGCATTGTAAGAATTCCTAATTCGGAGAAAACGATTTACCGTAAACGAGACTTGTAGAATACATTTCTGAGTATTTTGGTATGTTTCTATAATGGCAGCATTATTTTCCTTAAACTTGGTATATACCTGAGCTTCTATAAATTATTACTTTAATTTGAAACATTATTTGCGGAAACATTGTTCCTAGGTATTATATTGTTTCTTAGGTATTGTTCCAGTATAATATACGGTTGCCATCATTTATGGAGGTTGTCAAGGAAACAAAATATTAACAAAATGCCGATGTAATGAGAATGACAGCACTAAGAGAGTGCATAGACCAGAATCTCGTTCACTACAGTGTATCTAATCATACTAATCATATTCATCATCCCTTCTCTTAAATTTCTTTAAGCACACTTAGCCACAGAATCTATGACTCATCAACAACAAACCTGTGACGTCAGTTAACACCCTCGTATGTGTACCCTTATGGGACAACCACCCCAATCACAATGACAACTGTCTGGCTTTGATAACTACTTTTGTCTAAAAATTATTCAACGCTGCCATGATCGTTCTTGCAAATCACTTTTTTAATAAAGTGTTTTAATAAAGGTTTTCTTCATCTTGTTCCTCAAAAAAGAAATTATCAAATAAAAATAATAATTCTAATTTCCGTTGTGGTGAGGCAAGCAATGTTGGACCACAGTCAAAAGTGACAGACGTGGGCTGCCAAGAATTGTGCTCAGCTATTTGTAGCCGGCACTGTTTTATACGAAGAATAGATAATATTCAATTTCTTAATAATATCACACTTTTTTTTAATGTTAATTGGTTCTTATTGGTCATTAGTGAATTTAAACTTAGGAGGCGTGTATTAAGGAGTGATTCTTTCGAATGTAGTCTGCTATTTAATGGTCCTTTGTAATGGAAAATACCATTTTATTGGGTAATATACTAAGTGTGGTACACTCGTACTTTTCTTGATAGTTAAAAATGTTTGCTTGCCATCAGGTAATGGAAGCATACGTCAAATGGCATTCTGTGGGCAAGCTTCACGTGGCACAGGCTTCACAATTACCAGTCATGCATTTTACCGGTAAAATGATACAATACCGTTTTAGATCTTTGTGAGTAGTTAGTACACCAAGTTTTAAGGTAATTTCAGAAACCATTTTAGAGAAAATTTAGGAAAACTGAAAATCAATTCAGCAAAATGATAGTTCCGGTTGCCGGTTTCCCTCAAATTCTTGGTTCTTTCAAAATATTTAATAACCCTCAGTAGTAAGGGGAACAAAAGCAGAAATAAGAAGGAACCATACAGTAAAAAAAAGTCGGTATGTGGGAAACCTGAAGGGCAGAGACCTCCCCATTCTAAAATGAATTTTCCTATGATAATGTTTCAAATAAAAGTTGTAGATCTTTAAATTTGGTTTGTATGCTTGTTAAAGGAAATTGCTGGAAAAATTCAGATAAACCGGGTGGTTATTCAGTACAGTAGTTCTTTCTGTTGACCGATTTTGACTAAAACTTAATTGTCGGCTTCTCTAGTGGAACTAAAAGAAGATCAAGCTCGAAAATTCAGCAATTTTCCGGGTGTGACTTATGGATTCGATTTACAGTCCAAATCAATAGTGGCCTTAAAACAATAGAAGTTTAAACTGGATTCTTAAGGAATAAGTCATAATACAGCAAGTTCAAATTCAAGTTCTAATACAACAGTCTTAAACCCTCTATGAGAGTTTATAACACATCTGTCTTTTAATATCTCCTAATTTACAGTATCGGCAAGTTTAACTTCGTCAGCAGTCGCTCTCTAGTCTCTACTCTAACCCTACTTCTACATTTCTTACGAGCACGCGCTTATTATTATTATTATTATTGGGTTATTTTTTTTGTTTTTTTTTATTTATAATATTTACAATCTGTAATGATACAATAAGTAAATGTGAGCATAGATAAATGTGGCTTGAAGGCTTGAAGGAGGTGGCCAATGCCAATCTTCCTGGTCTTGTTACTCCTTCTCCTGTCGCAGGAGGTCCCTTGGCCACTGGCGCTTCAAACGTCTGGGAGGATTCCCAGGAATGGAAGACAGGTTTGTGACGTGCGGGTTCGTGAGTGTTCCTAGTTTGCTGTGGAATCTTTTGTAAAATTGCTTTGTTAAGTCGTGTACAAATGGGATTTGAATGTCAGTATGTAGCGTCATGTCAGAAACATAGTATGGGCATTGTGTGATTGTTCGCAGTATCTTGTTCTGTATGGCTTGTATCCGTCTAGTGTGTGTCGGTTTGGCAGCTTCCCAGAGTTGTAGTCCGTAGGTCCAAATTGGTCTTATTATGGATTTGTTGATTTGAACTTTGTTTTTCAAGTTTGATTTAGATCTTTTGTCAAGTAAGCGTTTCACTAGGAAGTATCTGGTTTTCATTCACTGTCGAGTTTTCGTTACGTGTGTGTTCCAAGTCAAGCATCTCTCTAGGTAGAGTCCAAGGTATCGAATGTCTTTTTCGTGAGGTGTAGGAGTATTGTTAATATACACAGTCGGACAGTTTGATCGTCTGAGGGTGAATGTTACATGTGCACATTTTGTTTCATTAATTTTGATTTTCCAAAGCTTGAAGTGTTCCTGTATAATGTTTAAATGGTCCTGTAGGAGTGAGGATGCAGTCGTGGCGTCTTTGTGAGTTGAAAGTATTGCTATGTCGTCTACATATGTAGCCAACAGTGTGTCAGTAGATGTAGGGATGCCCATTGTACTAATAGAATATAGTATCGGTCCGAGAATACTTCCCTGCGGTACCCCTGCCCTAATGGGGAACACTACTGAATATTGATCGCTATTTCGTACTCTGAAGAATCCGTCAGACAGATAACTTTTAAGCAGCCGATAGTGTCCATCAGGCAGAATCTGCCGAAGTTTGAACAGGAGACCATTGTGCCATACTTTGTCGAATGCCTGGGCTAACATTAAGAAAAGTTCCTAACATTAAGATAAGCATCCTCTTTCCAGCGAAGAGGAAATTTCTTCTGTTGTGTGGTAGAATGTGATGTCCTTAATTCAAGCTGATGTGTCGGAATGGCATTGTCTAATTCAGGTTGAATGTCGGTCAGTAGTAGCCGTTCGAAAATCTTGGAAAGTATAGGGAGAAGGCTAATTGGTCTGTAAGAAGTTGGTAAGTGAATCGGTTTGTTTGGTTTCGGTACCATTGTTATAACTGAAAATTTCCATTGTATTGGGAAGTGTGTCAGTCTCAGAATGGAGTTGTAGATGTTAGTAATGTGAAGAATGGCTTTTTGTGGAAGTTGGCGTAGTATTTTGGCGGTAATAAGGTCGTATCCTGGAGCTTTATTTGGTGGCAGTTGTATTATTGCTTTTTTCACTGTTTTGGGGTTAATGTGCTTAGAAAGAAGACTTAATTGGAGAGAAGTATCAAGAAAGTCTTCTATGTAAGAGTGAAACGGGTGAATATTGTCATTAGGTGTGAATATAGAGGATAGGAGTGTACCAAACAGTGTGCTTTGTCTCTTTCAGATTTTGCCCAGGTTCCGTCAGTCTGTTGTATTGGAAACGATGGTGTTTTATATTTCAGTAGTCGTCGTGTTGCGAGCCAAAGAGAGCCTTCCTCATTAGATAGATTCTCAGTATAGGAAGAAAATATATCTGCTTTATATTCGGCTATTTTCTGTTTAAGCTGTCTTGTCAATCTGTTAAGTTCAGTCTTTATGTTTGGGTAGCGGTTTGCCATCCAAAATCGTCTAATTCTGCGTTTTTCAGAAATGAGTTGTCGGATCGATGCGGGTAAGGTGAGGGTATGTCTTGTGACATTAGTGTTGGGTTGTGAACACTTCCAGGCTGCTCTCTGTATAGTAACTGACAAGTGTTCCACAGCGTCCTCCAGTTCAGTTATAGTTTTTAGACTAGTTTTTAGGTTGATCTGGGTCTCTATTATGTTTCTTAATTCAGTCCAATCCATTTTTTCTGTTACCAGGGAGGGTTTAAGTGTAATGAGTATTGGTTGGTCATAAACCGTTAGAAGTACGGGAGAGTGGTCAGAAGATAAATCGTTCAGTGTTGTTGTGAATGTAAGGTTCGTCGGAATAGGTGTTATAAATATATCCAAAATGTCGGGTAGTTTTCGAGGAGAAGTTGGCCATGTGGTTTCCTGCGGTGAACAGCAGAAGTAGTTCTCGGAATGTAGAACATTGTGTAATAATTGTCCTCTTGGGTTGTTGGTTCTACATCCCCATTCTTGGTGTTGGGCATTGAAGTCTCCTCCAGCCAGAAAGTATTATCCAAGAGAAGAGAAATAGTGTTGGAAGTGCTGGTATGTCAGTGTATGTCTAGGTGGGCAGTATGCAGCGGACAGAGAGACGTTGAAGTGTAGTGTGGAAATTTCTATACCGCTTGACTGAAGAAAAGGCTCTATATAAGGAGGCAGCAGATGATGACGAATACCATTGCGAACAATAACCTCAGTGCTCCCATGCCCTGTACCGTCAGGGTGATTTGTGCAGTATATTGTATAACCCGTAATGTTAATTTGTGAGTGTCTAGTAAAGTGAGTTTCAGTAATAAGTCCTAAATCTATTCGTTTTTCGTGTAATAGGAAGTTGATTTCGTTTATATGTTTCCAAAGTCCATTTGCATTCCATAGAAGTATGACTAATGATCGTTCCGTTGCAGAGTTAACCATAATGTTTTGTCAGTTTGTCGATTAAGTAAAGTTATCAGGGGAGTGAAAATTGATTGTATTTGGCTGACAAATGATGAGAGTTGGGTGTTTATGTTATCTTGTATAATAATGTCTTGAGCTGATTTAGATGCGTTTTGTGAGTTTTGGGTAGGCATGTTTGATGCAACATGCGCATATGTTCTGTGAGGCATACAGAGATTTGGAGTGTGTACATATTGTGGGCGTTGAGAATGAACATGGTGAGGTGTGTGAACTTCTGGATGTATCTTACCAATGCCCTCGCTTTCCACCTGAGAACTCTCCCAGCGTTCTGCACCTGCACGTCCTGCGAATAGAGCTCCGCTTGCAACAAACCCTTTTCTGTTTCGTAGCTCTCTATATACTCTACACCCTTTATAATTAGCAGGATGGTCGCCTCCGCAGAGAGCACATTTTGCTGGTTCCTGCCGAGTTTTTGTACAGGCTGATGTTGGATGTCCTTTTCCACATTTTACGCAACATTCCTTATGGTTGCAGTAGCCTTTTGTGTGCTATAAGATTGACACCGGTGACACTATGCTATTTCCCTCATTTTTCTTGGCTTTTCTATTTTGACTATGGAATGTAACAGTGATGATTCTTTGAAAATAGATTGGTTCTGTTTATTTGGTTCTAAGTCTATGAAAAATAGTGGCCGTGGTATTTTCGTTCCAGCTTCAAGAACATTAGTTACGTTTCGCACTTTGTAACCTTCTTCTTCAAGTTCTATTTTTATATCGTTTGGATCGGTAGTGTAATGTAAATTTCTGATTACTACCCGAAAAGGCTTCTCTTCGGGTAGCTGATAAGTGTGGAATTCCCACATCTGTTCTCTAAAGTAGCGAATCACGTTTCGGTAACCATTAGCTGTTTTTGCAATAATGGTTATACCATTGTCTGTAGCTTTGCAACTAAATTGGACCTCAGTTAGTTCTTTGAGAGTTGCCACAAGAGACTTATAATTAATTTCGGTCTTTAAATATATTGGTGGTGGAGCTGGATTGATGTCTTCAGGTAGGCTATTCAGTACTTCAAATCTATTTGTAGTACTTACCTCTGCAGCAGAAACTTTCTTTAGGATGGTTTTGGAGCTTTTACCAGAAGTTTCAAGAGACCCAGCTTTGCGCTTTACACCGACTTGAGTCCATTGTGTAGATTTCTCTGGCGAAGAATTTTCCTGATCCTCAGGACTAAGTCCATCCATTTGGTAAATTTATGAACACTAATTCGCGTATTTTACCACTTCAAACACTTTTTATTTTTTTTAGAAATAAATTTGTGAGTATTCTGCAAAAATGCTCACAGCTGATTTTCGCACCACATTTATGTAAAATTATTAAAGCTGTTTACGTAAAAATCGCATAAAACCTATTGCTATACGCTTATTTAATTGTCTACCGTGTTACCGTGTAATATTAGAACAGTACAAAATTTTGAAAAAGCACTTTAGAGAGAAAAAAACTGAGGCTCGGGCTGCTCAGAAAATTGTTTCCCAGAAAAATGTTCAAATAACAGTGAAAAAACTGATTTGTTTATAGATGCTATATACAAACTTTTCTTGAAGGAATTGCGAAAACTAAAAAGAAATTCAATAATGAGATCTTTTAGTGTTTCCGCGGCTATTTTCATGAATAAACTTCATGAAACGTCGATATCTAGCAAACCAGTGACCCGGTCTCAACCCGGATATTCATGTGTTTTCAAATTAAGTAATGTTGCACTTTCGGTTAACGCAACAGTTTCTATCCAAAATATCTGTGTCGGATCGCATTATGGTACCTAAAAGAAATATCAAATTCGTGCGGTTTGTGTTATTACTTTCTCTTCGGTTTTTTTTTTGTATTGTTCTTTTAGGGATAGTGCCCTGCCAGCTGAAAGATATGTGGTCTCCCTGGAACAAAATATATCAAAAACAAAAAATCGCAGGAATTAGTATTCCGTTTACTTATCACCCCCGCCTATGGCAATAGGGTTTCGGTCAAAACGCATCAATCGGAAGTGCCGCTTTACTGAAAGGGTTTTCTGGTTTTCGTCACTTTCTCGAAAAAAGCTGCAACGACTTTTTTTACTTGGTAAACAATTTACCTTTATCAATATCCATTAGTTTTATTTGAAACATTTACCTGTGAAAATTGATGTGGGGGGGGGGTTCTGAGAGGAACTGTAGCGTTAACCTTCCGACTAAGTTATTATATCAATAGCATGTATAGCTTTACCACCTGCAAACTATTAGTATACATTAAGCATTGGTAGAGTACCTAATTTTTTTTTCTTTAGTTTATAATCGTTATAACGTTTTCCTTTAAAACTTGGAAAACGCAAATTGCACTCATATAAACCAATCAATTCTGACATTTTCGAAAAAATATTTGTTTATTAGTAGTTCTATAGAATTTGGAGCATTAAATTTCAAATGCTAAATGGGACTAGTTCAATGTTATTGACGCACTTTTCTGGGCTACAATGTAATCACTCCTACTACCTGCCTGAGTAGAAACTTGTTCGCTCCAATATTAAGGTTAGCACTAATGAGTAAAATATGAGGTATAAAAAAAAGAAGATTATTTTATAAATAATTATTTGAACAGTAGTGAGAGAAAGCAGTGTGAATGTTTCACGCCAGATTTAGAGAGATATTGCATTTACACACGCACACACACACACACACACACACACAAATCAATGCTATGAAACTTTACAGTTTTCAATATGATTACAAATATTTAACATATTATAATAATAGCATTATTGATGAATTATTGAAAAAAAAACACAATTATTACAAAAGGCAATAATTAAAAAATTTCATTTAAATTAATTATATAGATAAAAAAGAGATAAAATATTATCATAAAGCAATAAATGTTTTATAAAATGAATTTAGAACAGACTATTAAAAAAAAAAAAAGAAATTAATAATCCTTAAGATTAAATGAAATTACGTAATTTAATAAAGAATTGTTTAGTATATATAAATCTCATTAAAAAATAAAATTAAGACACTAAGAAACCAACATTAAAACCGGTTTTATTAAAGATGAGTGAATAAGAAGTAAAGGGAATAATGAGGTTGATTTATCTGTTAAATCTTCGGTGAGCAATTACCTGGAAATGATTCATGAACAGGTAAACTGAACTACCACGTGACAGAGGTGGTGCCATTATCTATTTCTTACCTAGCTTTTGTTCATTGTGCCGGCACAGTCAGTGCTATAAAATGAAACCTATTCCATTCTGCGTGAGCTGAGTGAGAAAGTGGAAAAACAAAGGAAATGTTGCGTGGACACATTCGCACGGTTTTTTCTTCTCTTTTTACCAAATGAATTAATACAATTTCAATTAACCCATTTTCTGCAAAAGCTGGAACGTTTATTAGGAGCCTTAATTTTAGGCGACGGAAACTTTTATTTCTTGGCTCTTAGGAACAGGAATTTCCTGTTGTGAGTACATTGTTCCCCATTAGAGAGCAGCGCTTTTATCAATCTCCAACAAAATTACGAGCCAATTTAGTGGTAAACTAAACGGCAGAGATCCCTCCCTCCAGAACCATTCAAAAATCAATTTCTCTGGGGAAAAAGTTAACAAATGAAAGTGATAGGCCTGAGGAGTTTAAAGAAATCTTTGGAGCCTGAAATAAAAAATATTTAATAAAATCGCACTGTCGATGAGCTCAAACCTGGCAGTCTAGATAATGTTTTAGCGATAATTTGTTCTCACACACACACACACACAGATCGCAATAGGCTTCTTCAGAGTAGAAGAACTAGACCAACACTGGTATGCTCACAATGGATTCTTGTAAAATAAACTGGCAATTGAATTATTTCCAGTGAAATCTTACAAAGCAGAAACCTGAAGAACTATGACAGCGTGTATTAAGAAAAATGATTCAGTAATTCACTGAAAACTTTAATATAACCATAATTATGATTGTCAAAGTCTTCTTGTTAATTTTTTCTTACTTTAAATATTACTATTTAAATATATATGATACATAGAAGAAAGAAAAAAATACCTGTGGTGAAACATCACACGACTTACTCTCGGTGCACCTAATACACTTATAGGGTTGGCAAACTTACTTTAAACTTGGATATTGTTTCTTCTAATCTAATCTAATCTAGAAACTCGGGGCTTCCAAAAGGAGGTTCAGCACTTAGACCTTAGCTGCGCCCATTGTGCACCCCGTAAAGACGCCTCACATCAGCCCTGTACCAATAAAAAACGTCAGGGCTGAGGCGAGTGAAATGTCTGATTCCGCCTTCGACTCCAAAATGTAAGCGCCAAATTTCAGGAATCGTCTGCGAGCGTACTGCACGCGCTCTCCAAGAAGGTGAAACGTTGTTTCATCCTATTGTCCGCATTTCTTGCAAAGTGGGTCCGCAGAGAGACCTATATTATGCAGATGTTTCCTTAAAAGGCAATGCCCCGTAACTAGGGCAGTAATTTTCCTTAGCTCCCCTTTTGTTCTGCTGA
The DNA here is from genome assembly GCA_011037195.1 of Triatoma infestans. Classification (NCBI taxonomy): domain Eukaryota; kingdom Metazoa; phylum Arthropoda; class Insecta; order Hemiptera; family Reduviidae; genus Triatoma; species Triatoma infestans. The sequence goes on along the minus strand of JAAEAF010000090.1, from coordinate 2,023 downwards.
GGAGATAGTTTGTGCGAGTCTTTGAGGGGCCCTTCAGGAAAAGTGCCTCACCCTGCAATATTTTTCCAATATAGTGTATCTTTGCGTGTTAGCTATTTTTCAATGACCCAACAGGAAGTTCTCTACTAGATGCCGCAGAAAGGCTCCGAACCAATGGGCGTTCGTGAGGCGCCCTCCTTCGCCAATCTGTCGACCTCTTCGTTATCTTGTATGCCTTTGTGTCCCGGCACCCAACCCAGCCGAAGGCTATTATGGTTTACCAGAGAGTCGGCAGTCAGCAGTACGCTTTGGGTCGGGGCGCTTGCGATGGGAACGACAGGTTAGATATCTGGGGGTATTATTGGACTGCAAGTTAAGCTTCATCCCCCATGTTAGGGACCTACGTGACAGATCGAAGAAGGTAGTGAGTAGGCTGAATACTATAATAAAAAAGGAGTGGGGCCTTTCCAGAGGAGTAGCAAGGGTGGAGGAGGAGTTGCTGGCGGAATGGAAATCGAGGTGAAGGATCTCCACGAAGGGCAGGACCACGCTTTTTTTCGTGCCGGAGGCAGATGCCTGCAGGCGTATTATTTTATATGCCGTATCTCGGTTAGTAACAGGCCACGGCTTTATAAAGGGCAAGTGGTATAGAATGGGTTTGGTGGACAATGGGAACTGCCGTTGTGGAATGGAAGAGACTGCGGAGCACATTCTTTTGCCTTGCGGAATGTACGATGATCTGAGAGCCTCTATGTGGCGCAAAGTGGGCTTTCACCTCAGCTTGAATAACAGTTCTCTTCCTTTGTTACTGGAGAATGGCCCGGCCTATGAAGCCTTAAGGGAGTTTGCGGTCGAGGCGTTTGAGCGCTGATCGTCATGGGGCCTTATAAGGCGGAGTTAGGGCAGGTTGGAGAGTTTGCTTTGGGTGGGTTATTTGTATTTATTTATTTTCTTTTTTTCTTTTTGGAGTTTTCTACTTGTTGTATTGTTTGGGGAATTGCTGGTCCTTGTTAAGATATACGTTTTGGTATGTATGGTATGGGTTGGATATAGGTTATGGGTATGTGCGAGGCTTTGAGTGGATGTATTTATTACGTGGTTGTGTGCGTGTGGCTGCTAAATGTTTTTATTCATGTTATTTTTGCGCTTCTTTTGTTAGTGTTGTGTTTGTTGTTGTTTCTTTTTGGATCTGTGGCTTGTTGTTGGGGTCTTGTTGTTGATTTGTTTGGATGGTTAGATGTATCAGGTTCCTTTGGATAGCGTGTTTCTGCACTGCTTACTTGAGTTGGTTGGAGGAGGGAGGGAGAGCAGGAACTTTTCTTTCGCTCTTTTCCTCCTTCTCTGAGCGGGAGTAAGCGCAAGCTTAGGGACCGCCCGAAAGGTATGGGGATAAAAAAAACCATCAATATTATTATTTAACAAAATTTTCGGAAAATGAAAAATGACGTCAAAATAATGGGACAAGTCAAAAACATTATACTGCATACTTTCGAACTTCTACAAATTGTTTATGATAATCTTGAAAAATAGAGTAACAGTGACACAAACGAAAACCAACTAATAGAGCAAGCTGGCTTTCTAGAGAGTTTCTACTATTGTCCATTTCCAATCACTAAATCAGAAACTAGAAAAGCAAGACAATATAGAATCACTATTTGCTGCGTGTAGCACTGATATTTCCAAAAAGCTTTCGAATGTGTTCGACAAAGCTACATGTATGGGGCCCTATCTAAGTAAGGAATGCGTTCTACATTAAGATATATATATTCTCATGCACAAATTGAAATTAGAATGAACAGAATGGTTCCAAGTTTTACCAAGAAAAGAGGCTTAAGACAAGGAGATCCATTATTTCCAAATATCTTAATAGGATCTCAAAACATCTATTCACACATACACAGAAACATAGTGTCATCAAGGTTAAAAACATTCCACGCAAGGATCTCAAAACATCTATTCACACATACACAGAAACATAGAGTCATCAAGGCTGAAAACCTTCCACTCAAGGAGTCTCAAAACATCTATTCACACATACCCAGAA